>JALPQD010000264.1:2780990-3280494 GCA_023101885.1 Typhlomys cinereus | reverse complement strand
AAAGACGCGGGAATCCAAATCCATAAATGAGATTAAAAACCACCCCCCCCACACGTCAAAAGTAGAACTGCTGAATCAAACATCTTCACTTAGTCAGCCAGGCATTAGCTCCCCTCCTCTCATAGAACTAAGACTGCTTTGGTGGATGGGGGTGGAATTCGCCTTCATGCTGGTTGCAGGTGAAGAAGGAACTGAAATAAGCAGTTATCCAGCCTGACTACCTTCACTGCGGAACCTCAAGGTTAGCACCAAAACGGGACTGAAAGCAACTTGATGGCCAAGCCTCACTCCGCAGAAGTCAAGTAAAAGTTTGGGAAAACCCAGTGTTTGGAGTTCCTGAGAGAACCCTAGATCTATTTCTGATCCCCTCGTCCCCTGCTAGTCCCAGTTGCAAGTGGGTTCTTCTGTCATCCTAGGAAGCTCAGATGTTGCTAGAAGTGCTGCCTCTTAGGTAGCCCCTGTGGGTTCTAAACAAAAACAAAGTGAGGAAGAATGGCTGTAACAAACAAAAGGTCAAAATCTGACAGGTGCACCAGGAAAGAAAGAGAGAAAGAAAGAAAGAAAGAAAGAAAGAAAGAAAGAAAGAAAAGAAAAGGAAAGAAAAGGGGAAAAAGAAAGAAAGAAAGAAAAGAAAGAAAAAAAAGAAAGAAAGAAAAAAGCAAAGAAAAAGAAAGAAAAAGAAAGAAAGAAAAGAAAGAAAGAAAAAAGAAAAGAAAAGAAAAAGAAAGAAAAAGAAAGAGAAAAGAAAAGACAAAGAAAGAAAAGAAGAAAGAAAGAAAAGACAAGAAAAGAGAAAGAAGAACGGAGAAAGAAAGGAAAGAAATGCAAGAAGTAAGGAAGAAAAGAAAGAAAAAGAAAGAGAAGAGAAGAGAAAAGGAAAGAAGAAAGAAAAAGAAAGAAAAGGCAAAAAGAAAGAAAGCAAAGAAAGAAAAGAAAAGAAAGAAAGAAGAAGAAAGAAGAAAGAAAGAAAGCAAGAAGAGAAAGAAAAGAAAGAAAAAAGAAAAGAAAAAGAAAAAGAAAAGAAACGAAAAGGAAAGAAAAAAAAAAGAAAAGAAAAGAAGAAAAAAGAAGAAGAAAGAAAAGAAAGAAAAGAAAGAAGAAAGAAGAAAGAAAAGAAAGAAAAGGAGAGAAAAGAAAAAGAAAGAAAGAAGAAAAGAAAAGAAAGAAAAGAAAAAGAAAAGAAAGAAGGAAAAAAAAGAGAAAGAAAAAGAAAGAAAAGAAAGAAAGAAAGAAAGACGAAAGAGAAAGAGAAAGAAAGAAAAAAAGAAAAGAAAGAAGAGAAAAAAGGAAGGAGGAGAAAGGAAAAAAGAAGGAAGAGAAAGAAAAGGAAAGAAAGAAAAAGAAAGAAAGAAAGAAAGAAAAGAAAGAGAAGAAAAGAAAGAGAAGAAAGAAAAAAAGAAAGAAGAAAGAAAAGAAAGAAAGAAGAAAAGAAAGAAAAAGAAGAACGAAAGAAGAACGAAAGAAGAAGAAACAAAGAACAAAAAAACAAAAAGACGAAAGAAGAGAAAAGGAAAGAAAAGAAGAAGGAAGGAAAAGAAGGAAAAGAAGGAAGAAGATAAGGAAACAGAAGACGGAAGAAAAGAAAGAAACAGAAAGAAGAAAGAAAGAAAAAGAAAGAGAAGAAAGAAAGAAAGAAAAGAAGAAAGGAGAAAGGAAAGAAAGAACAGAAGAAAGAGAAAAGAAAGAAAAGAAAGAAGAAAAGAAAAGAAAGAGAAAGAGAAGAAAAGAGAAAGAAAGAAAGAAGACGAAAAGAAGAAAGAAAGAAAGAAAGAAAAGAAAGAAGAAAAGAAGAAGAAGAAAAGAAAGAAAGAAAAGAAGGAAAGGAAAGAAAAAAGAAAGCGAAGAAGAAGGAAGGCAGATAGGAAGGAAAGAGAAACGGAAAAGGAATGAAAGACAGGAAAGGAAGTAGAAGGACGGAAGGAAAGAAACTAGCGGTAAGAAAAGAAGAAGAGAAGAAAGAAGGAAAGGAAGAAAAGAAGAAAAGAACGAAAGAAAGATAACGAGAGCAAGGAAAAAAGATAGATAAGAAACGAAAGAAAGAACAGAGAAAAGAAGAGAACGAAAGGAAAAGAAAAGAAACGCAAGAGACAGAAAGAAAGAAAGAAAGGAAGACAGAAGGAAAGACAGAAAGAGCAAAGAAAGAAGGCAGCGAGGAGGACGTGGAAGAAGGAAGGAGGCAGAAGGAGATAGAAGCAGAGGAGGGAAGACAAGAAAGAAAAGAAAAAAGATAAAAGACAAAAGAGAAGAAGAAGAAGAATACAAAGAAGGAAGGAAAGGAGAGACGGAAAGAAAAGAGAAGAAAAGAACAAGAAGCGAGGAAGGAAGGACAAAGAGGAAGGAAGGAAGAAGAAAGAGGAAAGTGAAGAAGAAATAAAGACGGAAGAGGAAAAGGAGAAGAGAAGAAGGAAGCGAGGAAGGAAGTATGGGAACGAAGAGAAAGAGAACGAGAAGAAAAGAACGAAGACTACAGAAAGAAAAGGCAAGGAAGAAGGAGAAGGAGAAGGAAGAGAAAGGAAGATAGGAGAAAGAAGGAAGGAACGAGAAGGAAGGAAAGAAAAGAAGAAAAGCAAAGAAAGAGAAGAGAAGAAGAAAGAAAAATAAAGAACAAAGATAGAAAGAAGAAAGAAAGAAAAGAAAGAAAAAAGAAGAAAGAAAGACAGAAAGACAAGGAAAGAACAAAGAAAAGAAATAAAGAGAAAGAAAAGAAAGAAAGACATAAGTCTCAAGTTCTTTCATAAGAAAAGTGAGGGTCTTGGTTACACTGCAAAGGTGAGGTTTGTGTTGAGTTTGAAGTTTCACCAAACAGGTTGGTGGGAGAGAGGAAAAATGTTTTGGGTGTGCCTGGGTGTGACTTTGTGAACCTCTACCTGTGTGTAAGAACATATGGGTGTGTGGTCCAGGTGAACAGCTTGGTCGAAAATACCAGAGTATTTTTTTTTTTTGGATCTACACATCTAGAGTATGCAGCTTCAAGCCAGACCCACAAAGGATGTGTACCTTGACCCTTCATCCTAGGAAATGTGCTTCCCATTGGCTTGAGCCACTTCTCAGAGTATCTTCAGAATTCAGACCTTCCTTACTTCATGGCACCAAGAGATTGACAGCTTGTTCTCCACCAAGGAGGAGTCACTATACTTTTACCCTAATGTCACCAGTAGGAACCTGCAAAGGGGAAGGTAGGGGGTGTATGACCAAAGCTAGGATGGGAGAAGAAAAGATGCATGTTCTAGATAAAAGTCAGGAAAATCTTATTCTTGCGTCCCTGACTCTCAGACTGCTGTTAAAAGCTGAAGATGAATTGACAGGGTCTTTTGTTTGTTCGGTTGGTTCAGTTTCCAAAAAAAAATCTTCCACTTCCACCACCTCCACACCCTCCCAGTGTCAGTGAGCTCCCATCCAGCATAACTAAGTGCACACAAGTGCAACTGCCATTTAGCAAAGCCAAAGTAAGTCAAGAAGAGACAGTGGCTGACAGCCTAGTCTCCCATCAGCAACTCTCACCCAGATTCTCCCAAGAACACAAACTTTTGTTCTGAAAAAGTCCTGAAGAGGGTGTTGGTTTAAAATTTTAAACCTTTTCAGCATACTGGTTCTTTTTGTTTTTCAGTAAGCTCGTTAGTTTAAGGAGAAGACTTGACCAATTCAGAAATGAGTTGATTACTTTCAAAAATATTGGGTCCACTCGTTCTCAGGTTGTTTGACTCTCCAGTTATTAAAGAGACCTTTCAACCACTCCCCCACCCCACCCCACCCCCACACATCACCATGACTGATGCCCAAAACAAAATCACTGGCCAATACATTCAAATAAGACTTTGAGGATGCTCCGAGGAAAAGTTATGAGGGTAGAGGAAGTATAGTAACGATGAAAGATTGAGACAGATTTGTAAGGAAGTGAGATGCAGACTGTCTGAAATGGGCGAGTGGGCACCGGCCAGATCAGTTACCGCCAAGTGAGGGGAAGACGATTGCTCTCCAGTCAAATGACAGCTGGAGTGACGACTGCAGACCCGGAGAGAGATGGGGGCAGGGGAGGTTGGACGGGGGTGGGGGCAGCAGTAATTACTAGCCAAGCTCACCCGCCTTCCTACTTTACCCGGAACGCGTTCTTTTTGCGCGTCCAGCTGCGCGCCCAGCTTGTCGCTGAGCCTCAGGGCATCCCGGACCCTGAATGGGGGGAGGGGGCGCATGCTAGAGGGCTTCGGAACTAGAATCCTGCTCCTCAGAATCCTGTTCTTGAAGAGTGATTAAAAACCAAAGAAGGAAACGCAAAAGATACTCCTTGCTCAACGGTTCCCAACTCCCAGGGTCGGCCAGAAACCTGGTCTTGAGGGTTGAAGGGAAAGCAAAGCCGGGTCTCAAACCTGCTGAAATCACCTTCCCTGCCTGCCCACAAAAGTGCAACTCCCGAGAACACGCATTAGTCCAGAGGGACCCCAGACCCAAAAAGTTAAGTGTCTAGCCAAGGATCGGCTGCAAGGGGCAGGGTGAAGAAAGACGGGTAGGGGCGAGGTTGGCACCTCCTCCCGCCGCCTCCCTCCCGCGGGCTGGAAGCCTCTAGGAGGCTGGGATTTTTTTTTTTTTTCTTTTCTTTTCTTTTTTCAGAATAATTGATGGGTCCAGCTCTCCAGAGCTTTCCCGGGGAGAGCGCGGCCGACCGCGCTAGAATTTAAATAGACGTGATTAGTAAAAAGCAAGGCGCAAGGCGCCGGCCTCTCTTTCTTGCGGGTTTCTGGCGGAGCGCCTAGCGGGGCGCAGGCTCCTCGGGGATCTGGGGAAACGCGGAAGGAGACCCTTCCCAGCCACGGAAATGTGGCTTTGACACCCCCCACCTCTAACCCCCACCCCAGCCCACCCATCACTGCACGCACCCGGGAAGGACCAGGGGACAGTCAGGAAGCCCAGGCCAGCAGGTGCGCGCGGCCAGGTGGCTTAGAACCCGGTTCTGGAACGCAGAAGCATTAGTCCTGGACTGGTCCCGGTCCCGCACCCCACTTCTCAGTTTGCACCACTCCTCTGCTCATTAGGTCCTTGATACAGGCTGCCCAGCTCCAAACTTAGGGCGTCTCCTCACTTACCCAATGCTCTGAAAGATTCCTTCCGTACACAGTGACCCGGGCTGGAGCATAGCCACCTCCTTCTTCCTCTCCTACACCCCTAGCTACATCGATTTGTTCCTGAAAAGGGGGCTGTGCATTCTTATAACATCCACTGCCAATTAATATTGCATTAACTCTATTTAAAACACACACACACACACACACACACACACACACACACACACACACACCACTAGAATGCTGCATCCTATCAAAGCCATCTATTATTCACCGAAATGTAATTGGAGACCCAAGATATGTGTGTTACCGGGCAGTGGAGAAAAAGCAGAGTCCTGACAGTCTTTCAGAAAGGAAAGGGATCCGAGGGTATCTAATATTTAATTTCGAAGCTGTGGTTTTCTAATTCGAGATTAAAAGCAGTCACGTCTTTGAAGGCAGACAGTTGGTATAAATGTACAGTTAAAATATTCTATTCCATGGTCCCCAGACAGAGCTCTCTGCTCGTCCCAGGCTTCATTAAATTTTTATTATCATCCCAGACTAGAGCCGGGAATGAGCGGAAAGACTGTCCATCTAATTGCGATTGATAAAAAAAAAAGGGGGGGGGGAGTGCGCTTAGATCCCCCCCCATTTTAATACATTAACAGCCTTTTCTTGGTCTAGGCTCTCCCAGCCCTGTGATGCACACAATCACTTTATCATAGACAACATTTTCTACTTTCCAACAAGCATGAGGCTTCCTCCTCTTTGACACTCTTTGCAAGGCCTGGGGGCTTGGAAGGAATGGGGTGGGGAAGAGCAAGTAGGTGGAGATTCAGAAAGTATTCCATGGAAGAAAAAAAACGGAGTCACTTCTGGAAGCTTCTGCTGAGCAAGATCAACGAGAGGCATTTGTAGGAAGCTGGGTCTTCCGGTGACAAGATGAAAGCATAGTTACCCAAACCAAACAAACAGATTATTACACCCACAGCCACGTGGATGAAAGGGAAAAGGCAATGTTTTTATTCCATTTCTTTCTTTCTCCTCGAGTCACAGGAAAGAGAGGCAAAGGGGGCTCTGGGTGTTTGTTGTGTCTCTGTACAGCTAATCTCACTGTAGATGCCTGTGTGTGTGTGTGTGTGTGTGTGTGTGTGTGTGTGTGTGTGTGTGTTCTGGGAGAGCAGCTTCAACAAGGAAAACAATTTTTTGAGACTGGTGTAAATAAACCTTTTCATCTCCAGGCACTGAGAGTACAGAATAAAACCCACAGTTTGCTTTCTGAGCAGCTCCCTATTATCACGTCTCCACTTAATTTTATTTCTATTCTCTCCAAGTTAAATAGAAAGACTGGCTCACTGGGGAGCTGCCATGTGCCCACAGAGTGGGGATGTCAAGCAGAGAGACTCACAGCGCAAAGTTAATTTCAATCCCCACAGAGGATTTCATATTCCGGCTGGCTCTGACCCACAGTAATTAGCTGAGATAACTAATGATTACTTACTTATTCCTTGTAATTATCTGGATTTAATAATTCGCTGTGTAATTTATTAATTCACTCATAATAGACTTTCAGGACTGGGAATGACTCTTTTAAAGAGGCCAAGCAGGGGGAAATGCAGCAATATTTTCATCAGTGCCATCGATTTGTCACCTGACAAACGTGGATTTCAGAATGATCCAGACACCTTTGTCCCAACACCTCTTCTGTTTTGTTCTACCAGAATAGCAATCTAACTTTTTTTTGTTCTCTGTCAAAGCCCCTTCCTTCAAGGCAACTAAAATGTAAACTGAAGTTTTGAGTTCTTATGTGATTCTTTGCCTAGAAATTGGCATTGTTTGGGACAATTAATTGCAACTTCAAATTCCTAAAATTTTCCAAGAAATGTTGAGTATCTCCAGGCAGCATGCTTTACAAATTCAAGTCATAGTGCTGTTCAGTGCTATTCACCCCTTCTTCAAGATCTTACCAATACATCAAAATCACTTATTTGAAATTTGATTTAAAGTGTTCTCTCCAATTACTTTGGCAAAGAGAGATGCGAGGAACTGTCCTTGATAATAAAAGATTATATATTATCATTTATTTCTTTATTGTCTTGAGACATGCTCTCACAGTATATCCCAGGATGATCTGGAATTCATTATGTAGTCCAAAGTGACTTCAAATGCATATCAAGCCCCTTGCTTTAGCCTCTTAAATGCTGAAATTACAGTGGTCTTAGTGATAGATTATAATAGATTATTAATTGTTTCATCTGCTTTTCATACTTTCATTATTTTTTCTTTAAACAATATATAAGTGAGAATCTGATAATTGTCCAGTTGGTTAATGTCAAATATCCAAAAGAAGCTGTATTCTTCTTGCATAATATTAATGTGTAGAAGGTACTTATATATCAATCAAGACTTCACATATTGTTGAGTTTTTTTGTGGGACAGGGTCTCACTCTGCCCAGACTGACCTTGAATTCACTACATAGTCCAGGCTAGCCTCCCATCTTAGCCTCCCAAGTGTTTACAGGTTTACAGGTGTGTACCACAATGCCCCAGGACATGATCCATTTCAGCATGGAATCACATAGTCATGCTAGACAAAAAGTTTATATAATTTGCCTTTAGAGAAGTTAACAAAGAAAAGTTACGCACTTTTGAAACATGTAGTTTAGGATCACTAGGTGGGCTGCTAAGCCAATCCATAATATTTTTTCTTCCAGTATGATACCAATTGTGAATCATGGGAAAAAATAGAAAATTAATCATGCATGCCAATAGATTTGACTGACATGGCAAAGATGTTCAGACTCATTTTGCTCTGCACACATTTGAACATTCTGAAGATCAACACTGAATGGAGACTTCTCAAGAATTTATACAGACTTCACTCTATTCTTACCTTTAATTGCTTCTTTAAGAACAACTTTTCCCTTCCCAAATGCTCAGTTTTATCCCCATAAACAGACATTGACACATTCTCTAAGGATGGAAACATTTCCATCTTAAAGGCAGAAATTTTTTATCCTTATCACCACAGTCAGGAGGAATTAAAAGGTGTCACAATTTTTTAAACCCGGGAAACACAAGAAGGGAAAGAACAGGATAGGTGAATATGAAAAATCTGCATTTCATTCTCAAGTATTAAAGTGACTGCTGTTATAAAGTTCTTCACAAAAAGCTTGGCTATGCAAATAGATGTGTAAGCTGTTATGCATTTCAAAACAGACCCAAGAGAATAGACAAAAATTCTATTTCTCAACATATTTCTCAATCTCTACTACCTTTATTACATTTCGCTTAGACATGCCATATTTGAAGAACTAAAACACTTGCATAGTAGGTTTGTCTTCTAATTATTTACTCTTCTCTTTAAGAATAAGATTACCCCTTCAATAGAATCCCGTGTGTGGTATGAAAGAGTACTACATCCTGAAAATAGTTTTAACCCTAGATTAGCGAGTCTGATATGCTGTGCATTCAATTTATTTCATTCATTCTCCCCAATCGGAAAAGGGAGAGAGGAGAGAAGCAAGCAAAAAGTACCTTAGCTGGTTGGAAAGGTTGGAGCCCAGCTGAGTGATGTGTTTGCTGACCGTGGTGCTGAAATCGATTCCCAGCATGTTGACATTGGAGGCTATCTGAAAAGACTTTCAGGAAAAGTGAATCAAGAAGAGGAGGGAAATGGAAGATAGAACTTCAACCTCCAAAACACAGGAACAAAGCCAACCCAATGTCTACTCTTCTCGAATCCACAATTCTTTCTCTTAAGATCCTATATATCAAGGTGTTTTATGTATCTGTGAAATACACTTCATTATTTCTAAATGAGCACCTGAAGCTTGTTCTTCAGGGATGTTCCTTCTTTTGGTTATAGAAGAAATAGTCTCCTAGTCAATTCATTCTAACTTTCACAACCGTTTTTCTTATGTCTGGAAATAAAATAAGTTCCAGCATCATTTAACTCCAACTTGAGTCAACATAGCAATTTCCACAAAGTCGTGGGCTATTTCCTAAGCTCCCTCCAAAATGAGAGACATCCTATGAGACTTTCACACCAGAAAGTCCACACTTCAGGTGAGAAGAATTACCCCTGGATAATTATCTGCTTTCTTCTCATTTGATCTGTACATTAACCTAATGGTCTCAAACTAATTAATTGTGTGAGCTATGAATAATGCAAACACCTAAATCAGAGCTTACTGGAAGTTGCTCAACTATTGTAGGGAGGCTTAAAATTGTTAGAATGGAAGAATCTTTAAAGGAGACCAAAGAAAGAATACCTTTACCAAATGGTCAGGATTCCAATGCCCCATCAGTGTTCAGTACATTTCTGCCAACTCATGTGCCAGGCCAAGTCACAGAAAGGGGCAAAACACTGTCCCTTTTTAAACACCCAGAATTTCTTTCTCAGCCCCACTCTATTTGCAGCAATGATCCCCAAGAAGAGTTAATGAATCCAGAACTATGGAAGACTACTGCTCTCTGTCCTCCCTACTATTGGCCACCCAATTTTCCACTGCTGCAGAATGTGAGCTAAGTTCTTTTCTTTCCTTGACCCATGCCATATGGGAGGGGATGGGTGAAATTGTCTCCATCTGACCTTGGCTAATAATGATTCTCTTTGCAGCATTATTTCAAGTCTCCAAAGGAGGTATCTGGAACCAGACATCATGATTTCATTTAAGCAAAAATTCAAAGTGCCATGGGAGATGTCTGTTAACATGCTATTATAAACCCTGTTCTTTTATACTTTTCCAGAGAAGTACCCCACATTAAGTCCAAGCTATACTTTAATAACAGCCATTCTCTATAAACCTTCAACATGTACTTGTGCCTTAAAAAATCATCCCTGCCAAGTTAATGCTCACATAAATGATTAAAACAGCATCACGTTTTAAAAGTCATTTAATATTAATAGCATATTTTAATGAAAAAAGCAGCATACTTTGCCAATAAAACATTAAAATCATCTCTTCAATGAAAGACAATCAAACAACACCAAAAATAACTTAATACATTACCATAGTAAATAAACCATCTATTAACAAAAACAAGAAACCAAGTCATATACATAGCTCAAGACTTTGGAGAGCCTCAAATGAAACAGCAATTACAGCAAAATTTGTAAGAATATATCTATATGTGCATCACTCTGGATGAGATATTTACAGTAGACAAGGTACCAGTCACTCTGTACCTATTTGTTGTTGCTTCAAAAGGATTCTACCAAACAATGTGAATTTACAAGCAGTGCACTGTCTTTCTTATAGTTCAAATTCATTTTTCTACAAACAAACCTCCCAAAGGGAAAAAAAAACTGAAAAATTCCTACAAATACCAAAATGTAACCCACAAAGCAATTGAAAACCGGAAGGTTGAAATACCTCGGTGGCATTGTGGCATCTAGAAGAGCAAGCACCAAGTGGAAAACACACCTCAATCTGGAAAAACCAAGCGTTGGTCATCAGTCCTGGCTTTCCAACTGCTTCTTCTCTTCTGCCAGAGATGTGTATGCAAGTGTTTGTGTGTGTAGGTGTGTAGAGGAGAGTGGGAGAGCTATGGTGGGCACTGTGGAAAGCCCCATTAAATATGTAAGGAAGTAAACAATATTTTGGACAGTGAATCAGGTCAGCACGATTAAGACATCCATTACTGAGGGTCAAACTCACAAATCAGAATCCTACCAGTAAAAAACAAAACCAAACAAAACAAAGAGAAAACGATTTTCATTCCAAGTGAGAATATACAAATGGGCCAAGGGGAGCCAGAATATAAGAGGAAAGCTATAAAACTCCATTTAAAATCATCAAACAACAACAAAAATCTTGAACATTGCTAGTTATATGTTGTCCCCGAGTTTTTTTAAGCTAAAGAAGTTAATTAATTAGGATGTGCACCAAATTAAGTTGTTGATGAGACAAATTAATAATTTACAGAGGGTTGTTCGGCAATAACCTAATAAGAGGTTTTAAGATCAGTGAGCGCAGCAGGCGCGACTCCTTTCTTCAGCATTAACACTTCAGAGAAGGGGGTAAGAACCACAATAAAAATATATATATATAATATACAGTGTAAATGCAGAAAATCTGCCATCTTTTTTTAAATTCAAAATACTTTAGAGCGGTCTCTATCACATTAGGCATCAACTCTAGTTTAGAGTTTCAGTCCTGAATCAATTTCTATTTCTGAAAAATAGCTGCAAATGGTACTCTCAAACTTGAGCAAAGGTGATGATGTCTGTGCGAATAAAAACAAATCTTACTTGCTCGCTCTTGTGGGCTTGGCAGAGGCTGTCCCTTCGTCTTCTTGCACAAGGACAGCTCCAAGCTTCTTTTGACGGAGCCAGGAGGAATGAGAAACGACAACTTTGCTCCAACATGACAAATCCCGTCTGTTGCTGTCCCCTTTAAGAGCAACGGGTTCTCGTTCTCGCTGCCTCGGGCTCAGTGGTTTGAACCTTCTTAGGATTCACATTAACCGGAATTGTTTCTGATCGCCAAAAGTCGAAGGGAAAAGGAAACGGGCAGGACAGAGAGGAGGAAGAAAGAGAGGAAAGAGACATACAGACAGCCAGTGAGAAAGAGAGAGAGAGAGAGAGAGAGAGAGAGAGAGAGAGAGAGAGAGCCGTCTCCGGCGAAACCCAAAGTCCCCTAAATGCCTGCGGAGTATTTCATTCTTTTCTGTTTCTGCCTCTGATTGCAGAACCAGACACGCACCACGTTTTTCTTGAGATCCAGCTTCTCGGCGATGGCGGCGATCTTCTCTGAGGAGGGCCTGGGTTGGATGGCGAAATAGGCTTCCAGCGAGCGCTTCTCCGGCGCGGCGATGGACGTGCGCTTGCGCTTCTTCTCGGCGCCGTTGAAGAGCTCCGGCTTGGTGAGCTTCTCCCGATGGGACTTCTCGGCCTCCTCCAGCCACGCCTGCAGGATGGGCTTGAGCGCGATCATGTTGTTGTGCGACAGCGTGAGCGACTCGAACCTGCAGATGGTGCTCTGGCTCAGCGAGCCCACGCCGGGGATCTTGAGGTTGGCTAGCGCGGACCCCACGTCCGCCTGGGTCACCCCTAGCTTGATGCGTCGCTGCTTGAAACGCTCGGCGAACGCCTCCAGGTCCCGCGGGTCGGCGTCCACGTCGCTCATACAGCCCATGTGCGAGGGCAGCCCGTGCGCGTGGGCCATGCTCAACGCCGCTTGGTGCATGGGGTTCATGGTGGCCATATGCGGCGCGTGAGCGGGTGTGGACACCACGGCGCCGTCGGGGCCCGCCATGGCGCCCAGAGCCAGCCCGGGACTCAGGTGCTCCAGCAGCTCGCCCTCCAGCGCCTGGTGAGGCTGGTGGTGGTGATGGTGATGGTGGTGATGATGATGGTGGGTGCCGGCCAGCGCCGATGGGTGCGAGATGGGGACCGACGAGGAGGAGGCGGCCGACGTGCAGGGGATGGTGTTCATGGTGTGGTAAGTGGCGTCCGGCTTGAAGGGGCTGTGGTGGGGAGGGTGGTGGTGGTGGCTCTTGCTCTGGGAGACGATGTCCACCGCGGCCAGAGCCTCGGCACGGGCCAGCAGACTCTCATCCAGCCCACCGAATATATTGCTCTGCAATTGCAAATAGAAGGCACACATTACGCTCAACAGGGAATTGTGCGCGCGCTCTCCTCCGGAAGCCCCGGCCCGGCGCTCGCCACCGCGCCTACCACATTCCCAGGACGCTAAAATAATAATCACGACAATAATCCTGAAAACGTTGCGGCGAGGACCAGAGGGGAACCACCAAGACAAGCGGGGCGCGCAGAAGGAGAGCAGCAGAGTCTGCAGACAACACACACCACAACACAACACGCGCACAGGCAACGTCCCAGGTCATAAAAATTAATACGAAAGGCAAGACCCACTGAATACTTAAGAGAGGGAGTGGGGGGGGGGGAACCGGTTGGAGGTGTAGGGTGATTTGCTGTGCCGACATGAAAAAAACATCAAGCAGATAAAGGAGGCTGTCAGAATGTGCCTTTAAGCGGTGATTATGCAGAAATACGCACCGGTGGGGTTGGAAGACAAGCTCTTCGCATCGCCTCCGAGCCCCCGCCGCCACCGCCGCCGCCTCCGCCGCCGCTGCTGGAGCTGCTGCTCCGGCCGCCGCCGCCACCGCCGCCGCCGCCGGCATTGCTGGAGCTGCTTGGGGAGCTGGCCGCGGGCGCCGCGGGCGCCGAGGAGCCGGGTGACGCGCTGTGCAGCGCCGAGTACTTGGGCTCCACGTGCAGGCTGCCGCCGGCGTGCGGCATACTGAACGCCTGCTTGCTGTTCAGCGACATCATCATCATCTTCCCGCGCGCCGGGGGCTCGTGGGTGGCGCGCTTCGGTCCCGGCTACCCCCGGACCCTCCGGAGAAGTGCCGGGCGGGAGCAGCACCCGGGAATCGCGGAGCAAAGTTGTGCTCACCCGCCACCGCCTCCCGGTTCCCGAAACGCCAAGTCCCCGCGACGCGCTCCGTTCCTCCGCCGACGGTGTCAACCGGTGCCCGGCTCCGGGTGGTGGCACTTGGCTTCAGACCTCAGCGCCCCAAACTGCCCCCGCTCCTCCTTGAGGCCGCTGGAGTTATAGTCACCTATCCCCGCACCCCACCCCCTGCCCGCTCGGGTACCCCCTCCTTCGCCACCCCACGCCTCCGCCCTCCTCTGCCAGGAAGTGCTGGTTCCTGGTGGGCGTCTTGCGTCGCCCCAGCTCCCCGTTGGCGCCCCCCAGGCTCAGGTTCTTGCACTTCTCCTCGCACCCGCCTCTCCCGCTTCCCCACCGCGCCCACTGCCCTCCCTGCTCCTCGCACGCGCTGAGCTGTCACCGCCCCTTTGCCGCCGGGTGACTCCTACTTTCCTTGTGATCCTTGCTCAACCCCACCCAACTGACCAGGTCGGTGCCCACCCTCCGAACGCCAGCCTCCAGTCCCTCCCTCTTCTTCTGGTCTGCTTCCGCCTCCTAGGGAAGAGAAACTCCCCAAATAAAGTTGTGGCCCAAGCCAGCCTTGGGCGCGACGGTCCCCGGACTCCGCAGACCGCCTTACCGGTTAGTCTCCTTTCTTGCCCCCTCCTGCTCTCTTACCACTAAGTTTCAGGGACCCTCCCCTCCCGTCAGCTCCTTTGACCCTGATCCCGGATTTCTGGCCACCGCGGGAGACCCAGACGCTGCGGTCCACCGGGATCTCCGTGCTTCTCCTAGCTTCCGCCTTGATGTGAGCGACCAGATCAGCGCGCGGCTTTCGCGCCCCCGCGGCCGGGCGGGTGCTTAGTGCAGAAAGACGTGGGTCGGCGGGGCTGCAGGGCTTTCTTTCACTCGATTTCCCTCAGCTCTCAGCGGATTGGATAGCCGCAGAGCCGGCTAGGGTCGCCTGTGCGCATGCGACTTCCCCCCACACTTATGAGTATACCCCCCCACATACACACACACACACACACACACACACACACACACACACACAGGTGTACGCACACATTCCTCTCCCCCTCTCTACCTCACCCCTTTTCCAACCTCCCCCCATCTGTCCAGTACATAAGGAACTGGGACTTAGGAGGATCCACTGGCAAACCCTGCATCTGGATTTATTATTCTTCATTAGTTACAATCAAAGGAAGAAAGGGCAACCAACAGAGGAAGAGAAGGCGTAGAAATTATAGAGCGCATGTGCTGCCGAATACCATCCCCACAACACACACACACACACACACACACACACACACACACACACACCCTCGGGGGCTGACTCAAGCCCTACTTATCTTCATTTCCAGAGCCGCTCTGTGCAGAGATTATTTTTAGCTTACACTTTGCTCGCACTTTTGTCTCAATGCACACCACTTTCCTAGAAACGTACACTCTTAGCATCAGTTGTAAAAGGAGATAGCGTGCCCCCTCCCTTGCGCACAAGCACACCCTCTCCTCCACCACCACCCTTTAATGTCCCCATCTTCTCTCTACTCCTTGCGAGCTTTGGGGGGCTGACTCCACTTCCCCAGGGCGCGGAAGAGACGGGGGTGCAGACGAGGATGGGAAGATCGTACGACCCCCACGCAGGAACCCGCGGGCGACCAGTCCCGGACTGGGGAGGGAGGGTGTCCGGGAGCAGGTGCAGGAGCCTCGGGAAGACGAGCAGGTGCGAGAGCAGGCGGTGGGCCGGCCTGAGAGGCGCTGGCGCGCTCGGACAAAAAAAACAAAGTGGAAAGCTTTCGGACAGGGGAAACCCTCGGGGAATCAGCATCCGGAAGCCCCGCGGCGGTAGTGGCGACTAGGGGACGGTGCGTTCACCCCTGACCTCAACCAGGCGGCCTGGAGAGTTCAAGTTAGGAGCGATGGGTTCCGGGTTCGTCCAAAGAAGCCGCGGGCCGCCCGCCCAGCGATGCGGGCTCTGTCCGTGGTGCTTAAATTCCATCCTCTTTGCTTCGCCGCTCCCGAGCTGGCCTTTCTGGTTCCCCTGTGTAAAGGAAAATAATAAATAGTAGCCAAAGGGGATTCCTACGCGCAGACATCCGGACAGAGAGCCAGGAAAGGTCTGGGTAAGGGAACGGGTGAAAGGGGGTGAGGGTGTTGACATGAATGAACGTGGCTGAGCCGGACGACTCAGGGAAGTGCTTAGGTGTTTAATTTCTACCTCAACAGCCAGGGTAATTTTCAAGGAACTATAAAAAAAATCACATTGTACAGCTCTCACTGTCTCAAGCTTCGAGAAATGAAATAAATCAAAGTTAAAAGCTTGAGTATCATTTAATTATAGTGCGAATAGCGCTTTGAAAGAAGCAGAACAACATCTCTAAACAAATTATGACTGGGCCAGGAAGGAATTATTAGATTGAAATTTCATTTAGGCTCGGGAGACACGGCGCTTCACGGTGTAATCTGCTGTGCCTCATCTGATTTGTATGCTTAATTCAGCTTGACGAATTTATTAGTTTTCATAATAGTGAAAAAATTGAGCAGCACTGCGGACTAATGCATTGTGTGTACTATAAATTGTATATCATCACGGAAACGCTGAAGTCTATAGAAATCTTTTATTAATGTCAGTGTAAGAGAGAGAATTTTCACTCAAGCTTTGGAGAGGTGCATGCCAAACTCCACTGCCCGATGTCTCTCACTGGTCCATTAACATATCGACATACTAATTAGACCACTTCATCAGTGATATAATTTCAAACTTCAAATTATGTTCTAATTAACAAGGGTTGTCCAATTTGCTTAATCTTCAAAAAGCTTTGGATGGTCTAATTAGTATAAACTGTTGAGCATCTCAAAAGCCCAATAAAAATTTATAAAAACATTTTGGATATGTTTTCTATCGGTAGTGTGTAAGAGCAAACAGGCCAAAGAAATTTTGAGTGGAGTAGGGAAATAGCAAGAAATATATTTTCATCTTCATATCTTCCCCAGATTATTATAGTAAGTGAATCACAAGAGAAAGTTTTGCGTATTTCAACTCCTAAAGAGTGTGTTTATGTGCTTAAATAAAGGCACACGAATATCAAGGAGAAGAACCACAGGGAGGAAAATTCTTCTCTTTCATTAGGTGCCTAATTAGATGTAAAGTAAAAAGCAACCCTGAGGAGTTGCCCAAGCATTATTGTGGCAACTGTCTGCTGAACTTGAATCACAAAATCAAATATTTGGGGGGTGTTCTGAATCTCTCCTTGTCCCCTCCCCTTTTATTGAGCTTAATTACTTGCAATAGTTGTATTAATGTATGTTGTCACCCGGGAGTATTGAGAAATGCATATCGTTAATATGAATTAATCTTGATTTTAATCACAACTGACAACTGATCTCCAAAATGCTAAATACTTGCCACCACTTCATATGGTAAATAAGGTAATAGAATAAATTCATGACATGGAGTACTGTTGAAAGGAGTGGACAAACTTTGATGAGGAATCTATTGACTAAAACTACCTTCAGCAACAGAACTCCCAGGAGACTATTTGCCTGGTGATTAAAGCCCAGGCATCGTGAAGTTAACCTGAAATAATTTTGTTTTCATCTCTGAGGTGTGTCATTCAGTGATATCTCTAATTCTGGACAGGAAAAAAAAGCTCTTGTCTTCTAATTATCAAGTGGAAGTTAGTGTATGTTTGAAGTGTGTGCATCTGTGTTTCCTTCTGCCTGAAGAGCACATACATTTTTTAAAAGTCAAGTCAGAGTTAGACTTCTTTCTTCCCACTCAAAGTGAAAAATGAACAGTAGCTATTGTGTTGTATTAGAGAGAAAAATGCAATTCTTCCTTCATCACTGCGACTTGCAATCTCTCTTCAGGAGTGTCCAGAATACCAACATCCTCGTGGTGATATCAATAAAACCCATTTCGGTTTTGCCCACAGGCATTACTGCAAAGTGCTCCTGCGAGTGTAGAATATGGAGGCAGCTCCTGCTGGAAGAAAGACTCGCCCCCGCCCCCCTCCTTTTCACCCCCCTCCCCGTTAGTGGGGACCATTTAAACAACTGGAAAGTTGGCAATAAACCCAAGTAGTGGAAGCAAATGGACCCAAATGGGAAACCTACTTATCGTGGCCTGGCAATACCTCTCATCCAAACTCGTTCCTCTGCCCACGTATACACCTACTTAAATAAATAGAAAGTCGAGAGGTGACTTCTTTTTTAAAATCAGAGCGTTGGAAAGTATATCAATTGTTTGATCATAGCCAAAACAAGAAGTGCCTGCCTTTCTCTCCCAGCTTCTTTGTTAGACAGTGGCTGTGTCCCGTCTGCAGATGTAGACAGCTGTGAAGCTGCCTCCCTCCAGGCTAAGTGGAGTCCACCAAGGCTTCCTGACAGCAGCAGTAGGGATCCTGGCAATTGGTGCCCCCCACCCAGAAACCCACCGGTGCCTGAAGCCATCCTGAGGGTAGAAACCACTATCTCCTCGTTTCTGGATCCTAATTTACGATTAAAATTTTAAGCACTGCATTCATATTTTACTGGACCTAATGTGTTTTATTAAAATTTAATCTATTAAGGGCAGTAAGATCTCTTTGTATTTCGAACAGAATTGAATGGCACTACAGGAATGGATTTCTCCACAGCCAGATCTGGGCCTATTGGTGCACCACTTGGCCGGTGAGTTAGGTAGGAAGGAATTGGAAGAGGAAAGAGGGATAAATATGCCAGCCTTACTCCGTAGATGAGCACCCCAGCTCTCCAGAGTTCCCCAACTGGATTTTGATTTGAGATAAGGGTAGGTCCGAAGAGAGAGTGGAACTCCTAGGCTTGGTGGAAGTTAGGGATGGGGGGGGGAGGAAGAAAGTAATCACCCCTGAAACAGACATTTATGACTCTTACATAAAACCAAGGGTTGTTGACATTCTGGCTTTGAGTATAAAGAAGAATTTTGTCTTGCTCATAAGTGTTCCCTTGCCCATGGATGCTCACCACTGCTCTTTTCTTTCCCCTTAGAAGGCGCCGGTGTGGTTAAGATGCCAGGAATCCTGGGTCAATCCTGGCTAAGTCTCATATCAGCCTCCCAGTACAAGAAGCCCCTCCTGATAGCTCCTCCTCCAATACTTCCCGCGCCCCTCTAACGGCCTCACAGTCTCCTCCCCCAAACCCTTCCAGGCCAAGGTCCCAGTGGCTACAGCGATTCCCTGAGCTGCAACGGCCGGGTAGAAGCGACCTGCACCTGGACCAGCGTCATCAAACAAGCATTGTAGAGCTCTGTCTGGGTCGCTCTGTGTGGTAAAAGATAGCCAGACGCCGGCAGGGGAGGAGGGGAGCAGAGGTAGAAAGGAAAGCCCAGGTTCCCTTGTTCCTGGTTCAGGGAGGGGAGCAGAGATAAGTTTCAGGGAAAGCATCTAGGCGCGCGGGGGGGGGGGGGGGGGGGAGTTTGCAGCCTGCAGATGGGCCCTGGTAGGTTTGCTGAGACTTGAAACTCACACGCGGATGCAGCCGATTGGACCCTGACCAGAATAACGACCGGCCGGACTGCAGCCAGAAACTAAAATTTGCCGCGAGTCGGGATGGAGGTCTTCCTCTGTACCCAACTCTGAACTCTTCAGGGAGAAGGGGCGCGAACCCGCACCTCCCCGCAGGCACACGCGGTCACACTCCCGTGCACACTCGCGCTGGCTGCTCCCCTGAGCTCCACGCGAGCCTAGAGTTTCTCGTGGCGTCCCCCTTCCCGGTCCCACCTCATCCCCCAGGCTCTTCTGTGTAGCAGCGATACACACTGTTACTTTTCCGCGCCGTGGATTTCCTCTTCGGTCTGCTCAAAGTTAAGTCCAGTCACGGAATGAAACTCCGAGCAGTGGAACAATCAATGGAGACTTTCGCCATCCGTGGCGCCTCGCTCTTTCTGGCACTAAAATAAATGCAAGAGAAATCGAAACTTAATTACTTGAAAGAAATCCAGAAATCCCTTTGCATAATTTATCCAGTCATTTTTTAGTAGCGTTTGGGTTTGGTGCAGTGTATGTTAACTCTGTACTTTTGGCTACGAACCGGGCTTCCTTGCAACTATAGGAATCCTTGGGGTTGGCTGCTTTCCTCTCCCTAAGCCCAGGAACTGTACCAGCCTTTCTCGGGTCTCCTATTACCCCTCACAGATGATTGCTTCTCGGACTACCATCCCCCAGGCGGAGAGCTGAGTGTAGTAAAACAAATTTTAAAATCGCATCCTTGCTCTCTTTCTTTGTCTTTTTGTTCACTAGGACTAATACTTAGATTTGTGCGACCGGCTTAACACTTAGATTTGAAATCAGGTCCCAGGGGAAATGCAGGACAGGACTATTTCTCCGAGGGATAGGGTGCCATCAAAAAGTACCATTCTGCCAGTGATGAGAAATTGATTCAATGGTGAACTTTTTTTTCTTCTCTCCAAGTTAAGATTCTCCCCCCACCCCTCCTACCCTTGCCCTATGAATGTTATTCATTATCTTCCTAATGACCAAGTACTAAGAATTACTCTTGTGGGCATTCACGGACGCCAAACCTGGACGCCAGTGTCTTTCTCTAATACCTATTCTTTTCAAACTTGTTTCCCTTCTTGAGCTTCTAATCAACTGAAACCTTCCTGGATATAAAGTGTTAATAGACCCTACACAGAGGACCCCAAATAACATAGATATGCCCTGGGTTGTGCTTCAGGATTTGACCCACGGCTGTTGGACATACAGTGACGCTGGCACTGGACACCACTGGGAATTTCAGAATTTGAGAATGACAAATGTTATGGTCAGTGGATTAGTACCAGACAGTACTGGAATCTATTGGCATGGTGAGGGTTGCCCCATGATGGGGTGGGCAAGCTCTTTCATAGACACCTCATAGAAATGTGAAGTAATGTTATGAAAGAATGAAAAATACATTGGGGAACAGTCTGGAAACTGAAGTACATTTTGATTTAACTTACATTAAACAGAAATGTAATGTAAAAGTGAAAGGATCTAACAAAAACCATTAATAATTAAAAAATAATTACAGATAGTCTATCCTTACTATTCATAACCACTCAACACTTTAGACAAAGAAAACGGAATACTCTTAATGGGAATGAGCTGTGATCAGACTGCTAATGAGAAGTCAACCAAAGACTGTGTGTTGGTTAAAGGGGATGGGCTTTCCTCCCTCCTCTAGCTGCATATTTTTATTACCTCAGTGAGACCTTTATTTTGCATCAATATATACACTGAGTGCCCAAGCTTATACACCAGAAATCTCCTGAGCCATATCAAGTTCTAGGGAGAGATGGGGGGATTGGATGGCTTGTCTATCACTGCTTTTACTGACAAGTGTTTATGGTTGCCTGAGAAACACACAGGTCCCTAACAGACTTTGGTCAACGCTATGCTACAAGGATTTCACAAGACAATGGCCCTCCAAAGGCAGTAGTTTGTTCCCTACACCTCTGTGTGATCTTTTCCTTTAAAAGAATAATTACCTTTACTGATTTGCTGCTAGCCTTCTTCTTGTACTTCCTGTCAAAATATCAGCACCCTGTTACTTTTTTTAAATTTATGAATGTGTTTTTCTATGACCGGAATTGGATTTATTTTATTTTCTTTGTGTGCTTTTCAGCAGCCAAAACATTTAAAGCAGCATGCTTCAAACATAATCAGGCAGCATGCCTGTAATCATGCACTAGACCTTTTAAAAGATGTTGAGAAGACACTTGGATTAGATTCTGATTTTTCACCACATACTCTCCTTTATTTTGTTTGAGAGACGCATGGGACTGCCCTCAGAGCACTCTGTTGATGTTCCAGGCACTGGGAGGAAATCAAAGCCTCCTGGCAGAAAGCAAACTTCACTGATTCTTTCCAGAGATGAAGGGGAAACTTACAAAAGGAGAGATTTGCAGACATCCAACTGGAACTGAAAAAAGTCAAGCCTGAGACATCTACTGGGAAGCCACCAGGAAGCAGGAAGCTGCAGCTCCTGTCAAATCCAAAGAATGTGAAGCCTCCTTCCTTCCTTCCGTCTCCAGCCCCAGATGACTCAGAAACAAAACAGCATGTCTTTTGTAGGAAACAGAAAAACCTAAGGAGAAATGCTAATAGAATGACTGCAAAGATTATAAAGACTTCTTAGTTATATAAATATGAACTGAGTGCATAAAACATGCTAAATTCCTTGCAGACATTCTCTCGCACAGAGAAAAGAAGAGAGAGAAAGGAAGACATTATAATAGCAGTAACAAGATCATCTTTAAACATTTATCTTTTTTGAAATATTATACAAATATTATATGTGACTCGTGGCTTACCTGCAAATCTCATGTATGCAAAGGCATGTAAACAAAACAAAATTGCAAACCTGGATGTGTTAAAGTCTCATTCTTTCTATCTTACCTTGATAGGGATGTACAGACTCCCAAGATGTGGTTCGACTCTGTTTGCTCTGGTTGATGTTGCAGCTTTGCACCCTGATTGGCTTTCATGGTAAGATCTGAGACATCAATATGCTCTAGCATCATTGGCAAGCATGCCATACTTGAAAACATAAAGTATGCTCTTTGTCAAAGCACGGATACCATATACTTTGTGATATCATATGTCCATCACCCTTTTTCTTTCGACAGCAAAGTTGGCATGGTTAACACCATGCTTATTTTGTTTCGGGGTCACTCTACTGGTCTTAAGCATCCAGGTTCTTGTATTTGTGAGCCAAAGATTGAAACCAGAACATGCATAGAGAATTAAGGCAGAGTTTATTAGAGGAGAGAAAAAAATGGAACTCATGGACTCCAGACATGGAGTACCATGAGGGGTAAGGGTTCCCTGGAGAACTCACGGAATCCATAAAAGGCAAGGAGCTGGAAAAGAACTCACAGACTCCACATGTGGGGAGTGCCATAATGGGCAGACACCAAAGACACCAGGGATTTAGGTAAATGGGGGAGGGGAGAAGAAATGGCTTTTCCCTATTAGTTATCTCCAGTTTCTGCAAACCTGATTAGAGCTTTTGGTCCTCTACATCTTATTGGTTCACTTTGGGGCCCAACTCAATTGGTCTTGTGGTTGGGCTCCTGGTCAAGCTGTTTCTTTTGGAGGACCTAGCCTGTCTGCTAAGGAGAACTCATCTCCATATCCTTTCATAAGCAAAGGATTGGAGGAAGTTGACCACTTTATCTCTATAGAGGTTTGGAGTCAGTTCCTCCCTATCAAAAGAGGTTGTTCCTCCAGGGTAATCCCAGCAGTAGGGGATGGCTTTCCAAGACCTCCAGAGACCATCCCAGCATAGTTGCTCTAAAACTGCCTAAAGGTGACATATTTATGTTATATTCTTGAGTCTCTTGGCTACCACTCATGTACTTAGTCCAGACCCTGTAAGTAGCTATCACTACAGTGAGCATACTGTATGCCTTGATGTCTTTGCTCCCTTATCTTCTATATTGAACTACCCATTGTTGGGCTAATGCATCATGTAGTAACCCTTCCTACTTGGACAAAATGGCCCCATTTCTTAAAAAGGTGCCTCCAGGCACATTCGTGCTCTTCTTTCCACCCGAGATGGTGATCCCGGGCTTCTCTCTCCTTTGTATGTATTTCCGCTGGCAGGATCCTGCTCCCTGTACATTCTTCAGATAACTGGACCTCTTCTCTTACAGGGTAAAAACCCAAGTGTCTGTTCCCTAGCTCATGCCCCTAATGCCTCCCTAGTTGTACTGTATATAAGTTGAGAGAAAACAACACCCTCCTGCTGTTCCATCCATTTGTGTCGGAGCAGCTATTCTGCTCCTGCAATAAATCTCTTGTATGAACTTGGCCTGTGGTCTTTGCTCCTGCAGGACATCTGAAGGGGGTCCCCTGAACAAGCCGTCTTCACCTATCTTTTCCACTTTTGCCCAGAGACTGTTGAGTTCACTATGCAGGTAAGAAGAATAGGCTAGTTTTGCTTTAAATCATGGTTTACCAAATATTTATGCTAGCCATCTGAAGTAGAGATGAAAGCGCCATATTTGACATCTACTCTACCCATCTCCTGGTGTGATGTCCATTGTGCTGTGAAGCTAAAAATGTCTGTGAAGCTAAAAATCACATTTCCCAGACTTACAGCTCAGATGTTGTCCGTTGCCAAAAGATAGTTATGCAGAATGTTTGCTGTCAAGACTCTCAGAGAGTATCATTTCTCTAGAGCCAACAGTTGTGTACTTGAAATGGTACGGTTTGGGTTTGTGTTTGCCAGTGCATCTTGTTTGTCCCCTGATTACTTTCTTGGTTGTGGTAGAGCTCACAACTTTTCTGGTAGGCTAGTTCTGCTGTATGGTTCTGGGAATCATTCCTGAAGTTCCATCTAGAACCCGCTATTTCAGATTTGTAAGTATCTATCTGTATTGAGTCTACCAAATAGATAAGGTGGTTTGAGTTCCTCACAGCTACACCTACTACCACTCCAGACTGAATATAATTTTCTCAACTACTCAATATCCTTTCCACTCATGTTTAATTACTTCCCATTTCATTCTTTACAGAATCCATTGCAAACATTTTCAATACCTACAATCGTGACTTTGATTATGTAACTTCCCTTAGTAATTTAGTATAAAAATACTTTACAGAAACATGTACACTTGAGTGTGTCACTATCACATAACCATACTGTCTGTGATTTTGCCCAATGTCTTCTTCTCAGATTACCTCCTTTTTTGGGTTCATCCATGCCTATACTCACAAGTTCTTACTTTCTCCCCAGCTTCAGGACTAGAGTTTGTTCACTCTGTTGCATCTTGAAATGTTCTATCTAGTCTGTCTCCCCTTATCCTATATATTCTAGGTGCATTGGCCAGAAATTTTAAATAAAGTGAAAACTTAAACCTACTTCTGAGAAGTCAGTTCTTTTCTCTTTTTCTCACTTCCTGAATAGTAGCTGTTGGCCAATGATCCACTATCTATCATCTGCCATCTATTTGCTCTGTTTTGCATTTCCTTTACTAACTCCATTCATGTTATAAAGCTGTGAGAGTCCTGAAAACAGTCTTTATTTGGCTTTTCTTTGTGATATCCACAGGCTTATTATTTGGTTCTGTCAGGGAATCCAGTGCTTGATATAAATTTGTTGCCTGACCGAATGGATGGTCATTATAATAATAAATGATACGTATGTTGTCCATTAAAATCACACTAATGTGTGTTTTGTCCTGTATACTGTTTAGTACTTAACCAAATTAATAGGTAGATGACAAATGGAGAGAAAATATTTGCAGTGATGAAAAGCATAAAAATTATTCAGAGTATCCTTGAAAAAAATGAAATTTAGTAGAAAAGTAAGACAGAGGACATAAGTAGTATTGGAAAGTAAAGAGTCAAGTTCTAAGTAGAATTTCAAAGGTGCCAAGCCCCCCAAAGTAATTAAACAAATACTCATGAAAACCACTTTGCAGGTATCACTTCATAAAGTCAGAGAGGGAAATAATACCAATGACTGCAAACCATAATATAATTCATTGATATAAAATTGATATATTTGTAATCATTAGTATGGTCATTGTGGAATCAAACTGGTGGTCCTTTGTAAAAAAAATTTTTTGCGAAAATATCCCTGTATGCCTACCAATTTCACTGCTAGTCTACATTCCAAAGAAAGTGAAAAGTAGTAACAAGTTGAGGAGGTTCTTGTCAATGTTGTTTACATTTTATTGGCGATGACTCATGTCAATATAGAATGGTCTGAAGAGGTTGAATAAAAACTGAGATCTGCAGTATAATGTCACTGACATGCATAGACATAAAATACTTAGAAATCTTTCAAATACATATGCCTTCAAGGATAGATTCAGGCAATGAATGTCTGAGTCTTTACTACTGTTATAACAATTTGCTGTAATTTGACTATCATTATAGCAATACCCTTGGGAATTTATAAGGAACCAAAATCTATTTCCCACAGTTCTGGAAGCTAGAAGTCCAAGATTAAGGCACTTGTGGCTGAGGGCCTGACTTATCTGCTCTTAAGATAAAGCTTGTTGCTACATGTCCTGAAGGGAACCAGCACTGTGTCCTCACCTGAAAAGCAGAAGTGAAACCATTCCCTCTAGCCTTAGTAAAGACACTAATTCTATGCAGGGAACTTAATGTATGGGGGATGATAGAAAGATAACTTCTCTCTGGAATCATCTCAGTAATCCTCCTCACATAAAGGACTTATCTCCTTCTCTTTTTCTCTTCATGGAGCTGTTATTAAACTCAGGGTGTTGTGAATGCTAGGCAAGCACTCTAGCAATTGAACTACATCTGCCCTCCATATCCCAAAGACTCACCTCTTAAGACTATTAATATTAGCCATTAAATTTCAGCACATGCATTTTGAAGGAGATATCATCATTTAAATCATAGCAGGTAACAACTGTTGGCTAATAGAAAAGGATTCTGGGATATAGTCATTTATTGCTTCCTAAGAGTATTATTTCTAGGTATCTCTCTTAGGAAAGTACAAACAAATCTACAAGCAAACAAAAAATAACTGGGTGTGGTGACTTGATCTTCACACTGGGAGGCACAAGAAGGATCACAAGTTTGAAGCCAGCCTGAGCCATACAATGAGTTTCAGCACAGTTTTCATCATAGAATGAGACTCTGTATATGTTGGGTATATATATGGTTGTGGAGGCTCTATGTTTTCAACCTGACCTGTATGTAGATCCAGAAAAGATTAGAGGTTTGTAGATATGGGCCAGTGAGATGGCTCAATGGATAAAGGCACCTGCGTAAAAACCTGGGGACCTGAGTTCAAGCCCCAGAGCCCACATGGTGGGAGGAAAGAACCAACTTTCAAAAGTTGCCCTTGGACCTCCATGTGTGTCAATCCTCTCTCTCTCTCAAACAAATAAATAAAATATTAAGAAGATATATATTGCCATGTGTGAAATTCTGTGGTAGAAATAAGCATATTACTGTTTGCTTCTCAAGAAAGCACTATGATATTTAAAGAGAAAAGACAAAGATATCTTGGGTAGTGAAAAATCTGAGACATTCTAAATGCCAAAAAAGATGGAAATAAATTAATAACCTATAGTTCAGTTCAGTCACACTAATAGGAAGTATTCGACCATTATAATATTTTCAGAGAAAGTTTAATAACACAGGAAAGTGCTTTAAGGCAAAGCATATGTTATATAGAATAGTGAACATATTGTTGTTCAAAGTACATGACTGCACCGAAGGCAGTAAAAAGATGTTTTCTTTTATTTGTATCCTTGATTGTGAGAGATTTTAATTTTCCAAATAATCAACCATAATCTTTTATCCTCCTTAATAGGAGAATTATATACATGTTTATATAGAATTATATACATGTTCAATATAGAAATAACTTACCTAAGGTGCATGGGTTTCATGCAAGATTCATTGCCTCTCTCATTTTAAGGGACACAAATAAGCAATCCATCAGGTGAGCTCATTCACTATCTCAAGCTGCTGTGATATTTATAGATTAGAAATGGTAGCTTACTGATATGAGAAGGTATTTTGGCATTGAGGTTTTAAAGTGCATCTGTGAAAGGTTTACAGAAGGAATGGATCTTGACTATTGCATGCTTAGCCAAGCTTCTCACCAAAGGACCCTATAAACAAGGGCTCACCCCCTCCAAATTCACATCTCTCTTTGTCTTGAGCTGATAAAGATGCTTCCACAGCCATGAATAGAAAGAACAGAAAAAGGTTTAGCTAGCAGACTTTCTTATTTTCATATTTACTAATAATTTTATTACAGAATGAATGAATAGTTGGTTATTTTTAAGGGAAGAAGACATGATATTAAGAAAGATAAAACTGGACTGGGGAGATGGCTCAAGGATTTGTCTTGAAAGCAAAAGGACTTGAGTTCACATTCTAGATCCCACCAAAAAATGCAGAGACAGCTAGGGCTGGAGAAGCAGTTCAGGGGTTAAGATTGTGCCTTGCATGCAGAAGGTCCTGAGTTCAAATCCCAGATCCCACATAAAAATGCCAAGCAGAAACAGGCAGCTTGCATTTCTGGTCCTGGTGGATAGAGCCTGGGAAATCTCACAATGAAGCAAAGAGGCAATCTAGAATGATTCTTGAAGTCATTTTTGGTCCTCCACAGGGACACACAGTGCCCTCTGACACACACACACAATAAGTAAATAAATAGATAATAATAAATAAATAAATAAATAAATAAATAAATAAATAAATAAATAATTTCTGTTCTGAAAGGCAGAACCAGAGCAAAGCAATAAGGTAAAAGAGCAATTCAGGATGATTTCCAATGTCACTCTTAAGTCTTCACATATGTATACCCACCCATATGCAAACGACACATACACACACACACACACACACACACACACACACACACACACACACGCACATAAAGAAAGCTAAAATAGCATGTCTATTCTCAGCAAGATTAATGAATTCCCAAAGAGATAAGTTCTTGAGGAACTTTTTGTATGCTAGTTATTTTTAATTCAAAACTAATAACCAATGGAGATTGCACCTATGCTCAAGATGGTAACTTTGCTTTCATTGATAAATTAACTGCAAACAAATGGCAACTTTAGATAAAATAAATGAAACAAAAAATCCCACAATGGCACAGGGAAGAAAGACCAGTAGTTTCATCTCAGAAACACCAGCAAAAAGGAGACAAGAAAGACAATATTTTAATTTGTAAATGAAACATGCAAGATTTCATGCCTATGAGTGTCCAGAAGGTGGTTTCTGATTATTTGATGAGACCCACAGATTGAATTATCACATAACACCTCAAGACAAAGGATTCAGACACAGGCTCCAGCGCGAGCTGTGTCACGATGTGGACATACAACCTTCCATCAATCTAAAAAAATTTTTTTGACTGGTAAATCATACACAGAAGTTGTTTGGTTGATTTAATCTAAGGTAGGATGGATATGAGACATAAAAAGACTCTTTAATGTCTCTTAGTGTTTGAGGCAGGATTAGAGCAGCCATGTTGGGATGAGTCTCTCAAGGTCTTTGAAGGTCTTTGGAATTCCTGAAAGTCATCCCCCTACTTCAGGAATCACCCTGAAGGAACACCCCTGCTGAGGAACTGACTCCAATCCTCCCAGAGATGAGATGGCCAACTTCCCTATGAAAGGATTATGGAAATGAGCTCTCCATATCAAACAACTTGATCTCTAGCCCACATGGGCCCAAAAGCAACTGGGTTAGGCCCCAATGGGAATTAACCAATGGGAAAAAGCCAGTTTCCTGGGCTTGTCTAGGTGTATAAATACACCTGGTTCTGGCAGCCATCTTTGGTGCCCTAGCCCCTCATGGTATTAGTGCCATGAGTTCTGTTCTGTGTTTGTTTCTCATGTATTCCATAAATTCCTTGTTCCTCATGGATTCCATGCCTAGGCACCATGAGTTCTCCAGGGCGTCCTAGCTCCTCATGACACTCCACGTCTGGAGTCCATGAGTTCCAACTTTTCTCTCCTCTAATAAACTCTACCTTAATCCTCTACACATGTTCTGGTTTCAATCTTCAACTCCAGATCACAAGAACTCTACAACATTGGGATGGTCATTTCCTGTCCCTGAAATATTTGGAAACCCAGATCTCAATCTCAATTGCTGATTTAAAAAGGATTCACTGAGTGTGTATTAAGTAGTCATTTCTTTGCTAGATGAGCGTATTGGTGTAAGTATATATCTGTGATGTAAAGACAAATCACTGTGGGATTGCAGAGAGGAGTTTCTAAGGAGTCAGGAACATCCCTGAAAGGGAAGTTAGTCATCTCACACCCTGGCCAGATACTGGCTAAGCCTTCAATTTCCAGACCTCAGCTGAAATCAATGAGAACTTTTGGAAGAGCTTGGTTGAGCTGAGTGGGGCTAAGACTAAGGACTAGTCCCTCCCATACAGGAACTCATGAATCCCAGGCTGCTTTAAGCTGTTAAACTTACTAAGCAGCTGAGAATAACCTTAAACCTTTGAGCATTCTGCCTACACCTCTGGAGTGCTAGGATTACAAGCATGCACCATCACCCCCAGTTTATGAGGTTCTGGGGACTGAACCCAGGGTTTCCTACATGCTGGGTAAATACCCTTCCAACTTGTTCTCCCAGAAACTGCTTCTTTTTCAGTGATTTGTTTATGAAAGAATATAAATGACATTTCTAAATTTAACAGCTTGTAATTCTATAAAATATTCATTGCTCCCAAGGGAGGAAAAACAATTACAAAAATGTAAATTTTGAAGACATTGGAGAAGGGCAGAAGCAATGAACTTCACAAGAAGTAAAAATTCTAATACAAAGGAGTCATTCCTGACTGAACTGAGATCAAAGACTCTCTTCTTTTTCCTTTTGGGGACACTTGCTGATTCAAGGGACAGCCCCAAGTCACATTTGACCTAGGCAGGAGAGAAACCAGACCTTCTGTGGCTGCCCAAGTAAAGGGGCCTGAGTGAAGCACAGGGGGACCACATCCATGTTTACTTGTTTACTTGTTTGTTTGCTTGCTTGCTTGCTTAGGCACAGCACAATTTTTGAGACAGCCAGAGAGAGAAAAGGAGGGCCAGAAGAGCAGAACGAAATAGGCTGCGGTCTTGGTAAGCCTGAGGGATCAAAGTTCTACAAGATTTTGGACTTGTATTGGTAAAAAACCAAAAAAAAAAAAAAAACAAACTACCTTCCAAATCTCTGAAAAGTAGAACTCTGTGTAGGTTAAGGAAAGGGCCTGAGATCTCTTAGTCAAAACATGCCTTCAGGTCTACCTTTGAGATATAGGGGTTGGAGAGCTATCTTGGAAAAAGCACCAACTTGCAAACCTAGAGGCTTGAATTCAATTCCCAGAAGTCCACATGGAAGAAGTAGAGAACTGACTTACTTCCAAATGTTGTCCTCTGACCCCACTCATGCCCCCATGGCAGCATGCTCTCTCCCCAAAGAAAATACTTTCAAGAGATAGAGCAAGAGACAGAGAGAAGGGAGGGAGGAGAGAGAGAGAGAGAGAGAATAACCAGCAAATGTTTTGTGTAAGGTTTTGTCTGCATACACAATTTGATTTAAAAAAGTATATCATAAGATTCATAGGGCCATATAGAATACAGAAATTTATTGGTAACTATTAAGAATGATGTATGGGGAGCTGGAGAGATGTCTCAGGGGTTAAGATTCTGTCTCGCAAGCAGAAAAGTCCTGAGTTCAGATCCCAGGTCCCACGTAAAAAGGCCAGGTGGAAAAGGTGGCAACCAGAGAGAAGCGAGAAGGAGGTAGAAGCAACCCAGGATGATTCCCGAAGTCATCCTTGGTCCTCCATAGGGATACATGAAATAAGTAAGTAAAATATTCGAAAAAAGAGAAAAGAATGATGCATGGAACAGTAGTACTTACCTGCCCCTCCATTACATGCATATAAATATTATTTCTTCACCAAGTATAGATACTACCTCTTACTATTCATTTCTCTTCATATTTTTCATTGTTAAGTATTCTGTTCCTCACTAGTTTTTTTTTAACTTTATTTATTTATTCATTAGTTTGTGTGTGTGTTCTCCTGGATTAGCTTATCATGTACCAAGTTTTGGGTAAGCAAGAAATTACATGGATTTCTCTTATCCTCCTTGCTAATGATGTGGGATGAGGGAGGGGGCAGAGCATGATTAACAATAAAGAAAGGTCACAATTCAGGGTGTGTGTGTGTGTGGTGTGTATCAGAGAGCACTGTGTGTCCCTGTGGAAGGACCAAGAATGACTTCAGGAATCATTCTGGGTTGCTTCTACCTCCTTCTTGCTTTGCTCTGGGATTTCCCAGGCTGTGCTCATCAAGGCTGGAAGTGTATGTAGGCTGCTGCTGTTTCTGCCCGGTGTTTTCACTAGTTTTATAACCTGCACCAGAGGAAAAGGTAGCTCTTTGGAACCTGTTTGCGTTGGAAAGGCATAGAAGTTCTTGCCTCTGTAGTTCATTTATGTAACACGTACTTAGTGTTCTGAAATGTACTGATGAATTCGGGCTACTGATGAATACTGGCTTCCATGAATCTTTCAAGTGTTACCACATTTTTTTGGTGGCTATCAAAATGCAAGTTTTATCCATAGTATGCAGAGAAATGTAAGTTATGTTTTCTTTCTGATACTACTAAATTTACTATTCAAAATCTTACAGAGGATAAAAGAACATGTTTTCCTACTGCTTTTGCTCTTGATCTTTTTAGGACACAATTAGTGAGTTCCTGATTTGTGACCTTCTTTATTGTTAATCATACTCTGCCTCCTTCCTCACCCCACATCATTAGCAAGGAGGATAAGAGAAGTCCAGGTAACTTCTTGCTCACCCAAAACTTGGTACATGGTAAGCTAATCCAGGAGAACATGGCATCACTGCATCTGAAACACTGTGTCCCCCCTTCTGGGGAGGTCCAAAAAATGATAAAATGAACTCCAATGGGTAGTCCAGATATTTAAGCAATCAGATGTGAGCTTTTAAATAGGCATGGTTTACATTGCTTAAACTAGATGTCAGTTGCAAGCCTTAAAAAAATCAAATGAAAATTCTAGAAGTAAATGAAGTAGTAGGTGATATCAGGAACTAAGCAACTGTGTTTAATACTAAATTCTACACAGTAGTAGATAGGATTGCTGTCCTGAAATATGAATTTGGGATAATCATGGAAAGAAAAGAAGACAAAGACTCAGATAGAACTACAACTTCAAAAAACTCTAAGCACCAACTTGCAGCAGGATAAAACAGAGAAAACAAGACTTAGGCAATCATAGTACATTTCTGAAAGCAAAGAGACAGAAAAAATCTTCACATAGCCAGAGGAAAAAACATATGAGCTTCAAAGGAACAACAAGACTTACAGAAAACTTTTCAAGAACAATATGGAATGAGATGTCTAAAGTGCTGAAAGACAATCACTGCAAGCCTATACAAGTCAGTGAGTAGGAGAATGTGCTTGAAATGAAGAGAAAATGAAGACTTTTCAGACAAATGTTGAAAGAAGCTTTTACCCACCAAACCAGACCCAGATAAATTTTAAAAAGAATTCTTCAACAGGAAGGACAATGACCTAGAGGCAGGCATTGAAATTCACAGAGGATGAAGGGCATCGTAAAGGATAAATCTCAAATAAATATGGATGTTTACAAAATTAAAATATAACTATAGCACAGAAGGGTGGGAAGGGCATCAAACAAAGTTAAAGCGTTCTGGGATCCCTATGTTATCCAATTGATAACGTCTTAATGTACAGCAAACTCTTCTAAGTTAAGGATCTGTGTTGTAATCATGACATAAATCCTAATAGAGTAATAAAAAGCAAGGGGTGGGGAATGAAACTTTAAATATGTGCAGATGAACCTAAAATAAAGTATTAGAATAAATGACACAGAACAAGTTTGTTTGTTTGTTTTTTTTGAGGATTAAGGTAGAGTTTATTAGAGAAAAGAAAGAATGGAACTCACAGACTCCAGAAGTGGAGTATCATGAGAAGTTAGGGTGCCCTGGGGAACTCATGGACTCCAGGCATGGAATCCATGAGAGGCAAGGAACTAGAAACAAATTCATGGACTCCACATGTGGAGTGCCGTGAGGGGCAGGCACCCTCAGAACAAGTTCTGCTGCAACAGACAAATCAAGTTGTAACGTGGATTTCTTAAACAGTCATAGATAGGTAATTGCATTAAATATGAATGGGCTAAATATTCTAATTAAACAAACATCCTCCAATCAAGGAACTGGCAAACTTTTTATGTTAATTGGCCACATCGTGTTTTTAAGGTTTTGTTATCCACATTATGTCTTCAATGTGTATTCTTTTTTTTTCTTTAGTCTTTAGAAACCTTTTAAACATGCAAACACCATTTCTGCTTACAGATCACGCAATTCATATAAAGTAGATTTGTCTAGAGGGTTTGTTATACTTTGCCATTCTCTGTTTCAGATGTGATTGAGACTGTCAGTCGCCATGATAGCATTAAATTAGGAGTGTGCCAGGCACACTCATGAGAGGTGCATAAAATCATCTGAGTTCTATGGCCATCCTGTAGCATAAGTGACGCTGTAATGTCCACATTCCCAAGGCGGAGTCTGAGGACAGTGATGTAAAGTGACACGCTCAAGTCTGAGTCAGAGATCAAACTAGTTCAGCATTTGGGCAACTGAGGGTCCCCAGAAACTTTTGAAGATAATTAAGAATCCAGGAACATCTGGACATTGCACCCATGAGCTCAATGCAGCTGTGTTTACCTGCACCAGATTGGACTGCCAACATCTCATCATGGAGAGGAGAGAACCTCAGATAGTACTACCTTTCCTTAGAGGACTTTTGGTGGGAAAAGAGACTATTTTTTTTCAGTGGTGTACCCACTGATATATCACTCTTGCTCCTGTAAGTGTCCACATGCTAATACTGGCAATCTTAATTGAATTCGGTGCATCTTCTCTCTCTCTCTCTCTCTCTCTCTCTCTCTCTCTCTCTCTCTCTCTGTGTGTGTGTGTCTGTCTGTCTATCCGTCCGTTTTGTTAGGGAGAAGTAATTTTTCAATGGGAAGAAGGGGAACAGGGATTGGGTAATTCTTTTGGGCTATGTGGCAGTACTCAGGTTCAAATAATTTGGGGAAAAGCAGGTACTTATTTGGTTTATGGTTTAGAGAGATACAGTCCATTAGGGCAGGAATTGCACAGAAGGCGGCATTGCTGGAGGCAGAAGCAGGAGGCTGGTTCAGGTCACCAAAGCTATCAGGAGGCAGAGAGAACAACAACAAAAGGAAGCAGGGCTGGACTACTAAACCTCAGGGTCCATCCCCTCGTGACATGCCTGCTTCCATCTAAGTTCTACCTCTGAAAGGTATGATAACCTTCTCAAAAACTAATACCAGCTAAAGATTCAAACACGTGATCCTGGGTAGGGGGAAAAGGAAGACTCACATTCAAACCATGATAGATCATATGAGATTGAAGTTCATTGCATACATGTATGAAACTGTCAAAGAATAAAAGAAGAATTTACAAAAATAAAGACCGCAACATCCCGCTGGCTGAATGAAATTTGGTGTTTCTTTTCCCATCCATGTTGTAAGTGATATGCAAAAAAGAGTTGGTGCCTAGTCACCTATCATGTTGGTTTCAGGATCTGGGGTCTTTGTCAAAGCAAGATCAGCATGTACACAGAGAAGATGATGCCTATCAGTAACTACCCTGTTTCTGCTGCCCTCGCCTGAGCCAAACACAACTTCTGAAGAAGTGTGGCATGGTGGAAGGTCCTTGGGTAACAGAAAAACCTGGTTCTCAAACAAAGAGCTGTTGGCATTGCATCCATTGACTTTCATCTCGCTGATGGAAGATGATGGAAGCCCAGAGAACACTGTGTTTCAGGAACCAATACTATGTTTGTTTTTCATTGTCCTATAAATACTGTTTTAGCAAAAAAAGAAAGATCATGTAATCATGCTGCTTCTTGGTTAAATTACAAGGTTAATGTCCTTATTCAATAGTGTATATTATTCATGCTTATCAAAGATCATTATAGAATCATTCTCAAAGTTTTGAATGTTTCATGTTTCACCAAGAGTTTGTAATAGCAAGTGAAACTGAGATATAGTTTATCAGCAACTAGTTGTGACACGTGTTTCAACAGAAAAGCACATGAAACAAAAGATTTAAATTACAAAATAAGGTAGCATAATGCAGTGAATTTGTATTTGAGGTTTAATAGTCACACAAGCATTGTGCGTGCTGATATTGGATGTTGACCTATAATGTCTTTGGTCAAAACTTTGGTATAACACAGTGTCTTAGCCAAAGATTCACCACAGAAAGCCTGTTAAAGATATTTACAGTGGGATTAATTTTACTGATAAATTTAACATGTATCTGATGATACCTTTGTGTTCTTAATTATTTTTTGGGGTCTTTTTATTTTTTTATAATACATTTTTTATTATTATTTCAGCTCATACAAACTTAATAGGTACACCAGTTCCCTCCCTCCCTCCTCCTCCCCCCAACACCCTGCTCCCCCTCCCTTTAACCCTCCCTCCCCATCCCCCCGTGCCTCCTGCCCCAATTCCCAGAGTCCTTTCTTGTGCATGCCTGACTCTCCTCTGGGCCCTCCTCTCCGATGACATACAAGGACCCAGTGGCATTTCCTTGAACCCTTTCCTGTGTTCCCCTTAAGCATAGGAACACTACCGTGGCTGTCAATCCCTTGCCTCCAAGGATCTTGGTGCCTTTAGCAGATGCTAGACTTTGTGAGGTCAATAGTGTGTTGAACATTGCAACAGGCATGCAATGTCCAATTATGATTGCTTCAGCCCTAACTAGTGTGGAGTATCTTGCAAATCATTGCTCCTCCCATCCTTTTGCTCTTACACTCTTACCGCCCCCTTGTCCGCAAATGTCCCTGAGCTTCAGGATGGGGAGAGATTAGTCTGACCTAGTTCTATGTGGTTGATATAGAGTCTCTGAAGTTCTGGATAGTGGTTTGTTGATTTTCTTTTGCAGTTTTGTTGCTCCTGTAATGCCCTTCACTCCATCATGATGGGCACTGTATGTCACCCCCTGGCCAGAGACAGAAAGCTGCTAAACTGGAGTCTTATTATAAGAGCACATTCAAGGGTAGATGTAATACTTATACCCAAAAGTGGAATCGCAAGGTCATATGGCATTTGGCAATGGAAGGGGTCAATCACCCATTTGCAAAATGGTTACTTTTTAATCTGCCGGACTACATGCCCTCGTGTTCTTAATTATTTATTACAAAATTTATTTAGTTGTTAAATGGGTGCTGGTGCTATATTAGTACTTCTGTTAATTTGTAAATATTATTTTGAACTGAAATAATTTTGAAAAGAAGTACTCAAGCATCAGAATGATAAGGAATACTTTTGCACTTAAAAATCAGTTCACTTTATATACCAGAGTAAAAACCTCCAAGTCACTTTTTTAGATGAGAAAGTGAGAAACTAGAGGCAGTTTTGCCACTGAGAACACAGAACACAGAGTTTGAGTCTGTCACCCCTGCATGTTAATCACAACTTTACACTCTTCTTCCCTTTGCTGGTGGGGTGCTCAGAAAGCCTCTAGATGTAGATTATTTTCATTATTTTCCTTGCTGCCATCCTTCACTCCTCTGGTAGCTTGAGGCTCTTGCCAAATAACTGTCCGTGTCTTCTGGCCCAGTTTCTTCTGGCAACACAAGAAGAGAACAGAACTCGTTGGAGACATTCCTTCTGAGATCGGACATGGGCTGCAGCGCTTGGCAGCCTTTGATTCTCCTGCACTAGCCGGGGAGCCTCATGAGGCTTCAGAAACGGCTCACTGAGTAGACTAAAAATTTCCTTTACAGACCGAGCTTTCTGAAGGAAAGCATCCAGACATTTCTCTGAAAGAGTTACCCTTGGCCTCTGCCTCCATCATTCCTCCTGACCCTCCATTCCCTTTTCCTTCCTGGGCCTCCTCCTCCTCCAGCTTTCTTAAAACCAGCTTCCAGGAAAGCTCTGACTTACCGCTCTCAGTTGGTTGTCAAAAGGCATCACCTTCTGTGATGGTTCACTTGCTGCCCCAACTTGACTGAGCTACAGCATACCCAGAGAGTTGAGGTGATACCTTGGATCTAAAATGTTACCCCCCAAACCCCTGAAGAAGACTGGTCTCCAGCTTGGCACTGTTGAAAAGTGGGGAACATTCTTTAGAAGGAAGACCTGTTGAGGGTTTTTTTTTTTTTTAATTTAACCTTTATTCATCTATCTAGTGTGTGTGGGGGGGCACTGTGTATCCCTGTGGAGGAACAAGGATGACTTCAAGAATCATCCTGGATTGCATCTACCTCCTTTTTGCTTTGCTCTGGTATTTCTCACCCAAGGCCCTGGACATTCTAAGCAATATCCCTAATCCTCATAGTGGGAGTTCTTAGGTCTCTGAAGGTGTGTCTTCAAAGAGGACTGATCCAGCTTTTCTTGTGTGCTCTCCATCCTCCATACAGTGAACAGTTTGTTCCACCACACACTCCCTGTCAGAGGTTGCCTTGCTACAAGCCAATAACAATGGGGCCAATCAATTGTGAATGGACACCTCCAAAACTGAATAAAAAGAGACTTTCTAGGTGGCTATCCGTGTGCACAGCTAGCACGAGTCTGGGGGGCGCTGAGCCATGCGTCAGGCCCTGCTCTGCATAGACTAGTGACCAATGAGTCAGGATAACTAAAGATGACCCCCAAAAAACAAAGAGCAAGATGTCTGCTTATGTCTTCTTGGTGCAGACTCGCAGAGAGGAACACAAGAAGAAAACCACAGAGGTTCCTGTGAATTTTGCAGAGTTTTCTAAGAAGTGTTTGGAGAGGTGGAAGACAATATGTGGCAAAGAAAAATCCAAGTTTGATGAAATGGCCAAGGCTGATAAAGTACGCTATGATCGGGTAATGAAACATTAAGGACCAGCTAAAAAAGGAAAGAAGAAAAAGGACCCTAATGCCCCTAAGAGACCATCATCTGCTCAGAATTCCATCCAAAGATCAAATCTGCTAACCCTGGCATAGCCATTGGCGATGTAGCAAAAAAAAAAAAAAAAAAAAACTGGGTGAGATGCGAAATAATTTGAGCCACCAAAACAAAGCAGACATGCATTACCAAGAGTCGAAGAGGAAGATGAGGGGGAGGAAGAGGATGAATAAAATGTCTCCTTGTGAATACCTTAGAGCAGGCGAGTGCTGTGGCTGACACATCTCTAATTTGAGCCGTGCCTGTTGCCCTCATTAGGTTTAATTACATTATCCGATCACAATCATATTGCAGTCTCTGAAAGTGTCTGTCAGTGGTTTGCATAAAGTGGCCATGGGTGTTGGGAGCTCCCTGAAACTCTATCAAAGTTGTACATATTTCCAAACATTTTTAAAAGGAAAAGGTGCTCGCTTTCTCCTCACTCTGTGCATTTTGCTGTTGGTGTGATAAAGCATTTGAAGATGTTCCTGGCATTTTGTTTCAACTTGTAAGGTGGTATGAACTCTATGGTTATTAGCTAGAAATCCTGAGTTGGCAACTGTACATATCTATAGTTTGTAAAGAGAACAAAACAACCAAGACAAATTGATGCTTTGTGCTTGGCTGGAGGCTGGGGAGTGGGGGGGGGAATGGGGAGACAGATGCTTTTTGGAGGGTTCAGGGTGTGCCCGGTGAAGCTGGCCTTGTTGGTACTACAGTCCACTTAGCTTCAGATTGTCTTGCTTTTGCATATAGTGACACAGCATTCTGCTGACATTCTTAGTTGTGGAAAAAGAGAGCAGGGGGTCAGTTGGCATGAGAGGTGTTTGGATTTTTTTCTTTCTTTTGTTAAGTGCCTTGCTTGTTTCTCAACAACTGTTTGTCAGCAAGGCAAAGAACTACTGCAACAAACAAAGCTTGAGAACTTTCTATACTTAAACACAATTTGCCACATTCTGTTGTTTTTGTGTGTTTAGAATGCAAATGTTTTCCAAGTTAAATAAACAGTATTAATTTAAAGAAGAAGAAGGAAAAAAAGAACCTTTCCAGTTTCAAGTTGTTTTGTCTCAGGTGTTTATTCTAGTGATGTGAAGCTGATGCAGTGTGGGAAACATTTTTTTCTGTGTAGATTCATCCAAGAGTTTCTGGACGGGATTAGTACTTGAAAGGAGGAGCTAAGGAAAGAACAACCTCACCAGTGGGAGTTGGATGTCATTTGATCCACTGAGGGCCAAAGAAGACAACGCAGAGGAAAGGCAGCTTGCCCCTGTCGAATTGACTGGGTGATAGCTCCCCCTCCAACACTGGAGCTCCTGATTCTCAGAACTGCCTGCTGTCTTGAGTTTCAGAATTTTGGACTTGGATTGAATATACTATTAACTTTCCTGGTTCTTCAGTTTATAGGTAACAGCAGATCATAGGCCTTAACCTCTGAAATCATACAAATCAACCTATACGATATGTTTAGTATTCCATAAGTGTGTGCATGTGTGTATATATGTATATGGGTGAATGTAACTTAACATATACTATGTATATATAACAAATGATGTAGTATATATGACATTTTCTAAAAAAAATCTATTGTCAAAGTATGTGTATGATATATAAATATATATAATGTCTAAATTTTGTTGCTCTGAAGAACTCTGACACATACATCTTTTGTGAAGAAATTTGCATTTTAATGGAGGACATGAAATTGCACCTGTGGTTGCAGTGTCCAACATTAGTGAGGAAAACAATGGTGGAAAAGATATAGACATAAAAGTGTATAATCCAAGGCTGGAGAGATGGCTCAGAGGCTAAAGCCTCTGCCTCACAAGCAGAAGGTCCTGAGTTTGGATTCTGGATCCCATGTAAAAACATCAGGCAGAAGTGGTGGCATCCTGCTCTTCCCGCTGGAAGGCAGAGCAAAGCAACTAGGAGGTAGAAGCAATTGAAGCTTATTCCCAAAGTCATCCTTGGGCCCCTATAGGCACACACAGTGCTCACTCTCTTTCTCTCTCTCTCTCTCTCTCTCTCTCTCTGTCACACACACACACACACACACACACACAAACACACACACACAGTATATAATACAAATGCTATTTGTTCTACCTACTATTAATGTTCATGTGATAAGACAAAGGCTAAATTACTTAGCTTCACTTGGTAAATAAAACAAGGAGATGACTGTTCTATGACTAAGCCTTAGGCATAGGAGCATGAGAGTATCTTCAATATTTTAACATGCATGTAAATCTCCATGCATGTAACACTGATGGGAGCTGGCTGACACACTTGTACAAAGAAACGCCTACTGTTTTCTTCAAAGCTTAACTGAAGCCACAACAGCTACAAGCTGAACTTACTTGAACTTTTACTCATATTGACCTTATTGCTATTATTTCTTATTATTATTCTTTACTACTTTTATGGTTAAAGAAAAGCATGGCTTCAAAAATGGTGGAAAAACCTGGTCTGCCCCAGATACTTGAACCCCCATTAAAGCAGACAATCCCCAGGGAACCCTGGGGCCCATAGAAGCAGACAGGCAGGAGGGTGGGATGGATTGATGAAGGGAGGGGGGAGAGGGAAGACAGGAAGGGAAGGAGTGAGGAAAAAATAAGTACTCAATGTGCTTGTAAAGCTAAGGGAAAAATTAAAAATTATTTTAAAATGGTGGGGAATATGGAGGGTGTAGCTGGAATTCTTTCTGAAGGGAACCTCTTCTTGTACATGTGCAATTTGAAATGGCAGCAATTAGTTTCTTAGTGGGAACTAATCAGTTGCACAAAGAGAAAAACATATCATTCTTGATACAGAATCAAGCATTTGACTTGATCAGCAAATTCCTAATTGAAGGAAAGAAAAATAGCTTCAGGGCCTGGGTGGGTCAGGCTAATGTACCATGCATGCAAAATGCTGAGCTTTGATTAAGAGTATAAATAATTATTAGCTTCATACCACATGGTGGGTCTCCTTTTTTCTCTTTCATTTACTACATCTGCAGAGTATTTCTGTGTCATGTTTTACTGCGAGGAAAAAGACAAGCCAGCCAAGGGATCTCTGTCCTTTTCTCTTCTTGTTAACACAGAACTCTGAAAGGTGGATTCCTGTAGTCAAGCGGGTAGAAAAGCAGAGGTGTCAGCTGTGGATAGAATGCACAACATTTTGGAATTTTAAAGTCATCTTTTGCCTGATTCCTTTTTTGTGAACAGCAACCAACTATATATTCAGAAGGTAAATATGGACATACTCGATTTCAAGAGTAGTGTTCTCATGCCTAAATCACCTTTGGGATTACACAACATATCTTTTCCTAGACTTTTCTTGATGAAATTAATTTTACTCGAGTAATTTTTATTCATCTCCAGTAAATATAAAACAGTATCACTGGGCTGGAGAGATGGCTCAGGCCTTAAGACCCTGCCTCAAAAGCAGAATGTCCTGAATTCGTATCCCTGCATAAAATGCCAAGTGAAAACATCATAGTCTGCACTTCCCACCCCTGGTGGGTAGGCCTGGGAAATCCCAGAGGAAAGTAAAAAAGAGGTAGACGCAATCCAGAATGATTCACAAAGTCACCCCTGGTCCTCCACAGAGACACACAGTGCTTTCTGACACACACATCACACAACACACACACACACACACACACACACACACACACACACACAAATTTTAAAAAAGTATCATCTCAGTTGTTTAGTCAAAGAAAAAAATAAAATATGTTTTTGAAACATCTTTCAAGGTCTTCAGACACCCATTTGATGGAATGATTTCTTTGGATATTAGAAATGTATTATTATATAATTACATTTGAAGAAACTCTGAGTATATAGACATACAGAATGCAGTGGGAATTGGGATTAATTGTTATTCAAAAAATCTCTCGATATGCTTTCTTTCATAAAAAAACTTAGTTTAAATGTCTCAGGTCCACAATTTACTGCACATATGAATTTAAAGAACGAATGAAATCAAACTCAAGGATGAGATACTTGTGTTTCATATAATGATTTTCCCTTATTAAAGACTCAAATGTCAAACCTGGCCCCCCTGTTCACTTTCTTGATATCTAAATAATCAAGTTTATTCAGTTCTTTACTGAGACAACAAATACACAAAACAAATGTACCCTCTGGTGTATGATTCAATTAAAAAAAAAAAAAGCAGTGTTGACAAATACTGATTTGACCTCACCCTCAAGGCCCCATCTTTTTGGAAATTGGAACCTAGGTGATGGGGGATCTCTTGGCTGGTTCTATGTCTCTATTTCATCCTTTATTCTTCATTTACTTTGAATCTCACTTTTCTGGCTGCTTGCAAATGCTCATCTTTATCCAGCAACAGCAGAGAATGTAAGCCATGTCATAATAACTGTTTTAAATTCTTGACTTGGAGTACAGGTTTTCTGTTTTATGGGGCATCCATTAATTACTGTTTACTCTTTTTTTTTAAACATTTTTTATTATCTCCGCTCATACAAGCTTAATAGGTACACCAGTTCCCTCCCTCCCTCCTCCCCCCCACCCCTCTGCTCACCCTCCCCTCACCCCTCTCTCCCCACCCCCCAGTGCCTCCCCTCCCCCAATCCCCTGAGAATCCTTTAATGTGCATGCCAAACTCTCCTCTGGGTCCTCCTCCACTGTTTACTCTTATTTCCAGACTTGTGGCTCATTTTCACTGCTCAGCTGCATGCAATGCTAAACATGCAAAGGAAGAAATTTGCACTCTTTGTTGGTGTTTTCTACTCCTATGTCTCAAGTGTTTTTTAAATTTTATTTATTTATTCATTCATTTAGTGTGTGTGTGTGTGTGTATCAGAGGGCACATGTGTCCCTGTGGAGGACCAAGGATGACTTCGGGAATCATCCTGGATTGCTTCTACTTCCTTCTTGCTTCTCTCTAGGATTTCCCAGGCTCCACCCACCAGGGCTGGAAGTGTGTGCTGCTGCCATTTCCACCTGGTGTTTTTATTTGGGAACTGGGATCTGAACTCAGGACCTTCTACTTTCGAGGCAGAGTCTTAACCCCTGAACCATCTCTCTGGCCCCATATCTCTCAAGTTTTGCAAGAGATTTTTCTTTGAGAGAAATTTTATAGTCTGCCTTGGATATAGGAAGGAAAAAAGAGAAAAACTTTAAATCTTTTAAAATCCTGCTATGTGGGGGATTTTTTTTATTATTCAAAATGTTTTGTTCTTTTTTTTTAACACTTACTTTAAAATTTTCTAATGTTGTTGAAGTATTTTCCAGATTGGAAAGAGTAGATGATTATATATGTGAGATAATGATTAGTAATATAGTCCATGTATCTTTTTTTACATTTAAAAAATAATTTTATTACAGTTTCACACATAAATATAATGAATTTAAGTAATTTTCACCATATGTTACCTAATCCCATCCCTCTTCTTCTGAGGATATCTTCTTTGATAATCAGACTTCCTCTTGCTTGTGGGTCTTTATGAAAGCTTGTCCCACTGACTTCTGTCTGAATTGGCATGTGCTTGAGTACTTGCAGTTGGGATTCCATCAGGCAAAATAGCTCCCTTTCCCCCATCTAATATATACCCTCGTTAGTCTCTTAAGGAGGTTTGGGGCCACATCCATCTTCCCTCTTGCTTGGTGGACTATTGGCAGTCCAAATCTTGTGCAGGTTTCAGTTGGCTCAGATGTTAAGACTATGCCTCACAAGCAGAAGGTCCTGAGGTCGAATCCCAGGTCCCACAGACGGAGAAAAAAAAAACAAACCCTGCCAGGCCAAAAATGACACAACCCGCTCTTCTGGCCCTGTGATAGGTGGAGCCTGGAAAAACCCAGAGCAAAGATATTCATCCTTGGCCCTCCACAGAGACACACAGTGCCTTCTGAAATACATGCACATACACATACATGCACAATAAATAAATCAAGTTTAAAAAGAATCTTGTGCATGTTTTGGAAAAGTAGACACAACTATGCTGAGTTCACCCATATGGCAGCCCTGTCCTTCTAGAGGATACTGTCTGGCTCCATTTCTCCCTACTCTCTGATTCTTTCTTTTATATCACTCTCTTTTCTTAAAATTCCAGTGTAGGGTGGTGGCGAGAGGCAGGGTAGGGTTAAATGTTCTGTTCAGGACTAAGCAGTAGTCTATGTCTTTCAACAACAGAATAGAATAATGCTGTTTGGATTATTTTTCACAAGTAGAATGTGAAATTCACAAGTAGAAGATTCTACTTTAAATATCAGACACATAGAGTTTTGAAGTTTGAAGTCTAGATGTATTTTAAAATATGGAAGACAGATTTATATTTACAAATACTTTGAGTTTTATCCACATTGGAAGGAAGAGAAAAAGTAAAGTTCAAAGTGGTATAATTCTTTACAGGATTCTACAAGGACAAGCATGACAAAACATTACCCAATACACTATGTTCATCATTTTAGGGGTTTTAGAATCAGCAATAGAGCAGATAAAGTACAGAACTCACATTCTGGTGGATAGGTCAGAGAATTGATAAATAGCTAAACAGATGTATAATACCAGATCCTTAAAAATAAGAGAAAAGAGCTGGTTAAGATCCCATGTAAAAATGTCCAGTAGGTATGGCAGAGACCTATAATTCTGGCCCTGGAAGACAGAGCCTAGGAAACCCCAAAGCAAAGTAATAAAGAGGTAGAGCACTCGAGATGATTCCTGATGTTGCCCTTCAGACTGTACTGGCACACATATCCAAGTGTCCTCTTGTACACACACACACACACACACACACACACACACACACACACACACAAAGAAAAAAAAGCAAGGAAACAAATTTAAAAGGGTGTAAAGAGAGAACACTAGAGCTCACAGATTAAGCGATCCCACAAGGCTTATCAGAGACAGTGACATGTGAGTCCCACAGGAAGTACAAAAACCAGCCCTGCAGATTTTGCCATTTATAAGTTCCAACAAATATAATAAAAAATTTAAAGACATGGTTGAAAAATGTTAAATACTAAACATAGATGGTGTGACTTTGGGAAGCAGAGTTGATGAGATGATATAAAAATGGGAGGAAAAGAGTGTGGGATCATGGAAAGGTCCCAGGTCATTACAGACCACTGTTTCCTAAAAGGAAAATATGTCTGACACACATTGAGTAAAATGTTAGCATTTACTAAGTCCCAACATGGACATACAAATTTCATGGGGAGCAAGGAATTGTTCCATTGAAGGTCATAGTTCATTGCAGCAACAAGTATCTTCACGATTCTGATTGCACACTTGTAGTCAGAGTGAAATGAGACAGAAGTATAATTAGAGCCTCACAGGATGCTTATCTTAGTGTATTTAGCTTACTAAGGTTTTGTGCTTGCCTCTGTAGGTCCCAAGGCTTGATTTTCCTCAACTAACCCCAAGGAAATAATCAGGCCTAAGGGCTATGGATCACGCTGACCAAGCACATCTAAGAAATAATGTTTACAAGAGGGGTCAGAAAGTTCCTGAGAGGAGGCTCCTCTGCCTCTAGTAGGCTTTTCATGTGGAAAAGCAAACTAAAGGCGTATTAATCTGATTAACATACACATTAAACAGATAGAAGGGTACTGCAGTTACTCTGCATATTGCTGACAAATCCATGGAACAAGTAGGTGTAATTTTCTCTGTCCATGGTCCAGTTACAGCTCCTGGTCCAGCTTGACAGGAGAGCTCACACCAGCTCCAGGGGCTGAGGGAACTGGCCATACTACATCCACAGGACTGCTGAGAGAGGAACAATCCCTACTTGCCAGACCAGCATGTCTGGCCAAGTATACCACAGGATACCAACTTCCCTAACCAATTCCCTCCATGTTATTCATCTGTCCAGGCACTAGTCCCACCGACCGTGGGCCGTGCCTCCCCATCAATTAGACAATCTCCTGCAGGCTTGCTCCAGGTCTCACTCAACTGCTAATTTCCCACAGCTGTGTCCAGAGTTTAGTGCTTCAGTTGCCAAGTTGACAACAGCATCTAACGATGACCAAGGCTTACTTAGTGAGTGTAAAACCAGGGCAATCCTTAATGGTCAGGTCATCACCACTGATGTGGATGGGCAACTGTATCTGTTGCCATTGGATTAACCTAATTCCACAGTTGTCCACAGCAATGCCAGTACTGCCCAGCTCTGCTTCCCTCATTTCCTGGAGGTGCCACCATCTACTCTGCTTGCTTTCTGCTGACGCAGCCCTCGTGGTACATCACCTTTCCTGGGCCAACATGTCAGGGTACAGTGTGTTAATCTGAAACTTTCTGGGGATCACCTTGTATTTCAGTCATGACTTTGTGTGGCCAACACCTGACCCCTCTCAAAATCTGCTTAGCCACACTGTGCCACAAGTTAGATTATAACCACACTTAATGTACCAGTATTTTCTGCATAGCTGCGACCAAAACACCCAAGATAATCTTAAAGGAGGAAGTATTTACTTGGGTTCACCATTTCAAGGGATGGGTCCATGGTTTCTTGACCCTACATACTCGAGCAGAAGAATCTGGTGGCACGCAAAACAATACAAAAAGACATGGATGTGGGAAAGGGATTTGGAAAGGAGGGCGGACTGCTGGCAGGAATGGAGGGAGATAAAAGAGCTTATCTTTTGGGGTTGAGGTGAGAGTAATTAAGAATGCATTAAATACATGTATAAAATGGTTAGAGAATAAATTTAATAAGAGAAGGAAGGAAGGAAGGAGGAAGGAAGGAAAGAAGGAAGGAGGAAGGAAGGAAGGAAGGAAGGAAGGAAGGAAGGAAGGAAGGAAGGAAGGAAGGAAAGAAGGAAGGAAGGAAGGAAGGAAGGAAGGAAGGAAGGAAGGAGGAAGGAAGGAAGGAAAGGAGGGAGGGAGGAAGGAAGGAAGGAAAGAAGGGAGGAAGGAAGGGAGGGAGGAAGGAAGGAAGGGAGGAAGGAAGGAAAGGAGGGAGGAAGGAAAGAAGGAAGGAAGGAAGGAAAGAAGGGAGGGAGGAAGGAAGGAGGGGAGGAAGGAAGGAAGGAAGGAAGGAAGGAAGGAAGGAAGGAAGGAAGGAAGGAAGGAAGGAAGGAAGGAAGGAAGGAAAAGGAAGGGTCAAGACAAGACACAGGCTAAAGGCTGTGCTCCTGGTGACTTACTTCTTCCAGCTAGTCACTAAAGTTTTTAGAACTTCTCTCTCTCTCTTTTTTTAAGGGAGAAAGGGAGGTTTATTCAGCTTACGGTTCCAGAGGAAAGGGACAGTCTCTCAAAGCAGAGGCGGCATGGCTGGCTGGCCAAAGCTGGAGGAGGCCAAGCCACCGCAGACATCTTGGAAGCTGAGAACTGCAAGACTCAGAACTTCTCAAATGTCACAGTTTGCCTGCATGGTTGCTGATAAATGACCATCAGAGGCTTAAGGAACAAGGGGTTTGTTTTCTCGTACGTTTACTGGTTACAGTTCTCAGTCCAGCTTGACGGGAGAGCTGCACCAACACCAGGGCTAAGGAATGGGCCACATCATCACCACATAATGGCTGAGAGAGGGACGATCCTTACTTGCCAGACCAATGTGTCTGGCCAAGTCTACAAAAGGATGCTGACTCTCTCAACCAGCTCTCTGTGATTTATTCCAGGGCCTAATCCCACCCACCATGGGCTGGGCCTTCCCCATCTGCTAGACAATCTCCTTCAGGTTTCCTCTGGACTTAACAGCTAATTCTCCACAAATGTGCCCAGAGCTCAAACCCTCAACTGTCAAGTGACACCTGTATCTAACCATGACATCAAATAAGTGCTATCAACTGAGAGCCAAGCTCCCAACATGTGAGCTTTGGCGGGGTTGGCGGAAGCTTCACAATTCACCTCGATACCAAAGCAGTTGGTAATGTTTTTCACTATGCTGGGACTTACCAGATAAATTGCTATTATTTGAGATGCTAAGGGTTGAGCCCAAGGCCATGCATGTAAGTGCTTCACTACTAAATTATTTTCTCAACAAGTTGCACACAAGTTGAAAACAAATTGTGCATAATAACATATCGTCATAGTATGATGTTTCGTGACACACGAGGATGCATGACAAAAATGTTACCTTCTCTTCCTCCTCTGTTTTCTTCTTCGTTATTATTAACTATCAACACGCTTGATGCTGCTGACCTCAAAGCTACGGGTTGGAGAGGGACTTTGGCATCCTGGGTTAGTTTTCCCTCAAGGCTGGTTTCCCAGCATGTCTTGTTCACTTAATTCTGTCTACTATACATTGGCACTTCTTCAGGAATGAGATCACTTCTCTCTTTATTTGTTATTGCTTTATTCTTAACACCTAGCACAGTGAATGCACCATACTACGTCACACAGTAGGTATTTGTGGAATGAATAAATGTTATCAGTTACATTTGGTACATTTGGTACAATGATAACTGTAAAATGAAATAAGATATATTATACTACGGCAGTTATTACAGCACATATAACTTCCAAATACATTTCTTCCTCTGTCCATCTGAGTCTCAAATACAAGAAATTAATGATTATGGCTGTCATCACCAGCAGTAACCCTCCCTCTTGTGACTGACAGGAGCCAGAGTATAGTACTTGTTTCATGTCCCTAGGGTAAGTTGGCTCTAAGGCATGTATGTGTCTTACATTTATCCCCAAGATTTTAAGGCAGGACTAAGCACCAAGTACTTAGGCTGACAACTGTTTTGAAAATATAGGATATGTAGCTCAGGTTAAGGCCCTGGGCTCAATCCTCAGGACTGAATAAAAAGATGGTAGGCCATTTACTAGCTGCCACCAACATCCAGAAGCTAACATTCTTACCTCTAGTTGGTTTTCTTTGGATTGCATCCTTTGCACTAAGCACTGTTTTTTGGCCTTTGATTGGCCAGGTTTAGGTCATGTGCCACCCTTGGAGTCAAGAGTGGAATAAAATCCACCAGAACTCTAAAGATTAAGAATGACAACGATAACAGGAACAAAGATAAAGAGGGAAAGGGGAAGGAGAGAAAGAAGGGAAAAAGAGGAAAAAATCAGAGACCATTGCTAGAAAACCCTGTGATTAGGCATGACATAGCTAAAGAATAGCTATATTTCATTATAGACTGAGGGCTAAAGCTCACTGAAAATAAAAAAGTTTTTATTGCAATTTATAGTTGATATGAATTATTTATTAGACCTTCTAAGGAAATGATATTTCTCTATTTTAAACTTTTCCAGAGAGCCTTAAATGAAAGATTTTTTTCTCAAGTAAGATAGGTATTTTCCTTTGGTTGGAATATAACCTGCACATCCAGTGAGGCCAGAGGGCAAACATTGAGCTTTTAGAAATGTGTTGAAGTATTATTCACCTCTGCATATGTACCTTGATAGACAGGGCTTCTCAAAATAATATTTTAAGAGTTTTCATAAAGAGATAAGTATTTCAAGGAACTGGTCCTGGAAAGTTTGAGGTATCAGCAATTCGACACACTTGGAAGTATCTCATACTAGAACTACAAGATTTGGGGTGGGGGGATGGTTCAATCAAGAAAGTTCCTGCCACCACACAACCATGAGGGCTTGAGTTCAAGTCCCAAGTGGTGTGCACTTACACAGTCCCTGCACTGGGCAGGCAGATTCCTGAGAATCGAATCAGAGGAGCCGATGAGAAGACCGATTTCAGAAAAGAAAACAAAGTGGACAGCTCCCAAGGGACATGCAAAGGTGTCCTCTGGTTTGAACACACACATGCATGTGCACCTCCATACATATGCACTCCTGCACATGTAATGAAATGCATGTACAGATACACAAAATTAAAGTCCTAGATTTGTTTACTTCTATTTTTTTGAAACAAGATCTTTCTATGTGGCCCAGCTTGGCTACTTGCCTCAGCCTCGAGTGCTGGAAAACAGGCGTAGTACCTGGCTAGCAGTTCTGGGGCTTCTGACCGTCTCTCTCTGATTCACGGTAAAGCAATTTCTCACACTCAAAAAAGAGCCTTCTCATGGACATGCCCATCCCTTTTTGCTCTTGCTTTCTACCCTCTTACAGACACTAAATCTTCCATTCACTCGGCATTTTCAAGCAGAACATAGAATGCCTATCTTCAATTGATAGCTTATAGTTATCACATTTCTGAATCTCTGGCATCAATGAGTAGTTCATCACTTCAGATGCCTGATGGAAGCCTAATGTGGGGGCGCATAGTAACACCAGCATTAGGAGGGAAAGGCAGAAGGATCAGGAGTTCAAAGACAGACCCTGCTACATAGTTCAAGGCCAGGCTGGGATACGAGAGACCTGGATTTAACAACAGAAAGATGTTTAATAGAGGTCTGAACTCATACTCACATACTTGAGTGTCTTTCTCCTGTGTGGGACGAACTGGAAATGCTCTATCCCTACTGTCTGGAGGAGTTGGGGGACAGCTCAGTGATTAAGTGTCTACCAGGTGCACAGCTGTCTCCCATCCTCAAGCACCACACACACAAGGCAGAATGGAAGAATCACTTATACTTGCACTTACCCATCTTCTGAGGAGGAAATGTGGGGCAGGAACAGAAAGTCAGCGGAGTGATATTTTTTCCTTGTCCTCGGAGAGCTCCTTCTAGGCAATACAAAAGAAATGGCCCAAGGGCCCCTCTTGGGTTCGTAAAGATCAAGAAATGATTAAAAGACAACAGAAAGAAACCTCCAAACCTGTTGCTGCCGTAGGAAATAAAACCGAAAAATTCACAAAACCACGGATGATCTATAGGAAATCCATCAGGAAAATTACAAAGCATGTGGCATTGGGGCAAGGCAAAAGAGAAAATTCCCTTGAAACCTAGCATATGCAACACTTTATGTGTCATTTTGTGTTTTTCTTAGACACACACATAAAACAATCCTGCTATTCCCCTCCAGGGCTGGTGGGGTACTGGTAACTGACTTGAGAAAAACTGGTGCCTCTTTAATTTCAGTCATATTAATGTGCAGGAAGTAGGTGAAGAAGCTTTTGGTCAGAAGCAAAGGCTTCCAAGGGCGAGTCACTGTTGCAGTGATGACGGCCAGACATCTGCTCCAGATTCACTCGTGGCAACAAAGGTAAGCCACCATTGGCTGAAACCTTGAAAACGGAACTAAAATAAATCTATTGTCTTTTTAAGTGGCTTGCCTCAGATATTTTGCTACAGTAACAGAAAATGAACATAGACATTATCCTTTCTTAAAAACTGTGGCAAAAATACATAAAATAAAAAAGTCTATAGTTGCCATTTTTGAGTGTGCAGCTCAGTGTTGCTAAGCACATTCATGCTGTGTTCAGTTGTTATACAGTGAAACATTTCTAGAGCCTTTTCATATCCCAAACTGAAATGCCAAACCCATTACTCACAAAACACCATTCATTCTGCTCCTCTGCTGACTCCTTTGTATCCATCATTTCGGTCTCTGAAGTTGACTATTCTAAGTACTTCTTACTCAGTACAGATGGAATCCTACAGTATCTGTTCTGTGTGCCTGGCTTATTTCACCTACATAATGTTATTAAGGCTCACTCATTTTTAGCATGTGTCAGAATTTCTTTGCTTTTTAAGGCCTAATAATATTCCATTATGCACAGATACATTCTTGCTTGTCTGTTCATCTATCAGAAGTACCTTTTGGATACTGTGACTAGTACCTTTATGAATGTAAGTGTACACATATCATACACATATCTGAGTCCCTGCTTTTAATCTGTGTAGAGATCTTTCCAGAAGCAGAACTTCTGGATCACATAATAATTCTGCTTAATTTTTTGAGGAAAGAAACTAGCTTTTATCATTAGTTTTGTATGTTTAAAGTGTGTGCATTTGTGTAATGTGTGTGCAGTGTGTGTGTATGTGCAGAATGTGTGGTATGCAATGTGTGTGCATGCTCATGTGCAGGTCCAGACCTCTATCACAGTCTGCCTTATTCCTTTGAGACAGGATCTTTCATGGAACTAGACAGGTGGCCAATAAAGTCCAGTGGTCCTCCTTTCCGCATCCCTCCCTCCCCAGTACTGGGTTTACAGTACCGGTGTGCACAGCTACACCAGGCTCTTTGCATGGCTGCTGGGGATCTGAACTCAGGTCCTCATACTTGCACGCCAAGTGTGCTTACCCACTGAACCGTTCCCCAGCACATACCATTAGCTTTTTAAACAGTCATAGGAGCGTACAGTAAATAAATGCTTAGATTCTATGATTTGTATGCAAAAAGTTCTAGACTCTGAAGCGAAGAGATCAGAAACATAGATTTCTCCCATCTTTCTAAACTATCGAGTTAACGGAATGTTTTGTTTTTAAAAATTCAGTGACTGAACAGGATTTCGAGCTCAGTCTGTGAAGTCGAAAACTTTAAATATTGCTTCCTTTTTAATAAACCTGTGAGTCAAACTCCCCATTGCTTGAGCACAAATATTCAGAGGAAGAAGCCCCTTAGGAATGGGTGGCTCTGCATATGGCCTCAACAGTGTGCTCAGCACTGAATTCAATTTGCATCCCCTAATGGGTTTGGCGCACTCATGCCTCCAGGCATGAGAAAAGCCTGGATTTGTCGGGCTTTATTTTTCTGATTCATGAGGGAAAAGGAAGGCAGAACCCCTTTCTAATTTGGAAAGAGGGAGAAGAGCCCTGCTGTCTTCTCTCCGTGCCCTCTTGAATGTTCCTTTTTTTTCCTCTTAGATGTCACCTCCCTAGAAACAAGTTGTTCACAACCTCAAACCTCTCACTAACATTTTCATTTTTTATTTGCCTATATAGGTATGTGTGTGTACATGTGTAGGTGTGTGTGTGTGTGTGTGTGTGTGTGTGTGTGTGCACCTGTGTGTATCAGAGGGCACTGTGTGTGCCTGTGGAGGCCCAAGGTTGACAACTGGAATCATGCTGGATTGCTCTGCCTCATTGCTTTATTCTGGAGTTTTCCAGGCTCTGTCTTCCAGGGCCAGAAGTACAGGCCTCCATCATCTCCACCCAGTGCTTTTAGGTGCGATCTGGGATCTGAACTCAGGTCCTTTACTAACATTTTCTTTGCAGGTGGATGACCTTCTGCACTGATGCCCTGTGGGGATGTCACTCAGCAACAGACGTCATCTCCTGCATCAGTGGATGCCCTACAAGGCCAGCCCTAAATATGGGCTTTTCATGACTGCTGACCCTCGTTTCTGCCTGCAGTGAAATGCTGTAAAGCCCCTCAAAAAATATATCTCTTAAATTCTAAGCCACTGAAATCCAGTCTCTTAAACGTCCTCTCTGAAAGTGTGCCTGGGTTAGGTGCTTTGTGGCACTGTCTTCTGGCTCTGCAGTGATGTGCGCGCTTCCTTTAACATGGAGAACTAACTTATCCATGCCATTCGAAGGTCATACAGACGCCCTCCCCGCACCTCTAACCATGTTGCCATTGAGTACACCAACCACTTGAAAGACTTTGCAGACTAGACCTTAGTGCCAACACCGTCACAGGCACTTTGGGCCTTCAAGGCCACCAGTAGAATGCCCGGGAGTCTGCCATGCTCTGTCCACCCTGGTTGTGTTTCTTGACGTCCTTCCTCAATGTACCTTCAGTCCCCTCACATCTGTCCAGGAACCTGCCAAAAATAGAGCCCCATGTTCTCCGCCGTCCCTGCATGCCTCAGTGACTTCAGATAATGACGGAGTCTTTGCTCCTCCCATAATGACCTGATCTCACTGTTCTTTCCTTTGTGACAGGGGCTCTTTGTTCCTTTCCAAGCTCATATGCTCCCCAGTCATGTCTGGCCGGAGCTCTAACCTGCGCAGGAGCTCTAACCTGGATCTGCCTGGGGACCCTGCTTCCCTTATTGTGCCCTCAAGTGGTGGCTGTTCTTGTCTCTTGTATGTTGGCCTGTTCTCTGTGCCTTGCATGGCATTTGCGCATGTGCTTTCTCTGAAACCTCCTGACCATGAGGAGCTTCACACCGATTCCACCATTCTGACAATGGAAGCCTCTCTGATGATTTCCATTGTCCTTGAAGATTTCCACTTTAGGCTTCCTCTCTTCCTCTCCTGTCATCTTCCACACAATTCACTCTGTAACCAAGACAGACTTCAATTTGCCATCCTCCTGTCTCAGTTTTCCAAGTAGCTCAGAGGCCTCTGCCCCCAGGTCCAGCATTGCATGGTACTTCAAGTGTTTAAATAAATACCAGGCAGATCAACTTCATGTGATTCTTGCTAGAGTCTCCACATGACTGACTTCAGTTACATAGATTCCCTTCCTGCATACTCCACAGAGGGCTGTTTAATCAAGGCATTACTGCGTTAACAGTAAAGTCTCAACCATTCAATTGAAGCAACATGTCAGAATGTACCTAATGTAGTTCCTTAACAAATTAAAAATTAATACTTATGATCAGCAACCACTGAACAATCCATGCCCATCAGTTCAATCAATTCAGTTAATCCCATGAAATAATATGTGAGAAGAAGACAGTATTTAAAGTCATTTTTATTCATGGCTACAAATTTTGAAGGTTCTTGTAATGAGCCCTTAAAATCTTGTGGGTGATGTTTGAAGCTTCCATGAACAGGGAGGCAAAGTGGAACCGTCTGATTTGTCAGTTCTCATAGGGAATGTAAAAATTGAAACCCACCAGCTACTGGCGGACTGCTGTCTCTCATGGCTCCATCCCTGCCTTCTTTGCTGATGAACATGTGAAGAATGTGGATGTGCAAAGCTCATAGACTCAGATGGCTGGATGAATCCTTCAGTTGCTTCTGAAACGAAGTCCCTTACGTTTCTTTGGCCAGCTAAGTTCTTGTATCTAGACAAGGGCAAGAGAGGAGCAGGGAAAGCGGTACCTTTTTATTAGTTTTTATGGCAAGAAGAATGAATTGCCTTTTTCACAGCATGTGTTTTTCAATCATGAGAATTTAGCTAGTGACTCCTTTCTTTTTTTTTGCTCTGTTTATTTCTTTGGAGGCAGAGAGGCTAAAACAAAGTTTGCTTCCTGATTCAAAGCAGGAAGATCTATTTTGATTATACAAGGACATGGGCAGACACTGTCATGAACAAACATCATTATCCTGATTTTCAAGACAATACAAATTCAAACTAATATACATTTTTTAAAAATTCCAATGTTGGGGCTGGAGAGGTGGCTCAGGGGTTAAGCCTCTGCCTTGCAGGCGGAAGGTCCTGAGTTCGGATCCTAGACCCCACGTATAGACACCGGGCAGAATTGGGGGCGACCTGCGTTTCTGGTCCTGGTAGGGTGGAGCCTGTGAATCCCTGGGCAGAGTAAACAAGGAGGAGGTGGAGGCTGTCCATGGTGGTTCCTGAATTCGTCCATGGTTCTACACACACACACATACATACACACACATTCATACACACACGCACACACATGCATACACACACAATTGAATAAATAATAAAATAAAAAAAATTCCAATGTTTCATTTGGATAAATGAATGTTTCTTGTACTCTTGTTCACATATGAAAGGATCTGGTACTTTGAACTTAAGAACAAATTTTTTTGGGGGGGTTGGAGAGATAGCTCAACAGGTAAAGTGCCTGCTCACAAACCTGGAGACCAGAGTTCAATCCCTCAGAAGCCTGCATGGTAGAAGGAGAGAACTGACTTCCAAAGTTGTCATGTGACCTCCACCCATGTGCCATGATATGCATATTCTCTCTCTCTCTGAAATAAATAAAAATATTTCAAAAATATAACTTGCCTTTGATTTGGGTTGAGTCTAATTACTAAGGAATCAGTCAACAATAATGAATTCAAACATTTAAATTGTCAATGAAATAGTAATTAATTAAGAGACTGCTGATTCTGAGAACTGTGACTTCAGGAAGGAATGAGAGAGATAAATTCTGAGTCTAGCTATCAAGTTCAGAGTAAAATATCAATAATTTCACTTTTATAATGTTTATAAGTAAAGTATATAACTGGGTTAGGAATTATATGAATAATGTTAAAAAATACAGAACTCAGGAATATCGTTTTTATTAATTTTTTCAATTATTCTAGTTTGATATGTAAAATAAAATAGTAATAATAAATAAAATAAATAGTAAAATAAACATTTAAAACAGAAGAATAGGACTGGAAAGATGGTTCAGGGGTTAAGCTTCTGCTTTGCAAGCAGAAGGTCCTGAGTTTGTATCCTGGATCCCACATAAAGCACCAGTCCGAAATAGTGTCAGCCTCCACTTCTGGCCCTGGAAGGTGGAGCCTGGGAAACTCTAGAGCAAAGCAAATAGGAAGTAGAAGCAATCCAGGTGATTCCTGAAGTCATCCTTGGTCCTTCAAAGGCACACACGGTGCCCTCTGACATACACAGACACGCATGCAGAAATAATAAAATAAAAAGTTAAAAAAAACAGATGAATAGTTACAGTACTGTCTGGAACTTCTTGAAAGCAAAAGAATGCATACTGATTAGCTTCCCTTGTTTGAACTTGATCACTTGTCTTGAAATAGGTTAGTTTGTAATATGAACATCTATTGTTTATGCTTTTAATTCAGAGCAGGAAGGAAAATTATCAAAATCCAGAAACTTCATTCAGTATATCCAGACAGAAGTCTGCTTATACTTCTTAGTATCCAATGCATTGCTCAGATTTTTTTTGCAGCACAGCTTGGCAGTAATAAGAACCAGGTTACTGAATGAAACTTTTGAAAATTCTGCAATGGAGATCTTACACTTTTAGTATGGATCAAAGTTTGCTTTATTTTATTTTATCATTTTATTTTATTTTATTTATGTATAAAGGAGGACACGAGTATGTGTGCCTATGGAGGCCCAAGGGTGACATCCGGAATCATCCTGGATTGCTCTACCTCCTATTGCTTTGCTCTGGGGTTTCCCAGGCTCTGCCTTCTAGGGCTAGAATTACAGGCCTCTACCATATCTGTCTGGCATTTTATGTGGGATCTGGGGATATGGATTCAGGTCCTTTTGCTTTCCAGGCAAAGGCTCTAATGCCTGAGCCATATCCCCAGCCCACATCTTGCTTTTTTTGAAGTTTAAAGCTTTGTTTTCCTTCATCACTGTTTATGGTATTCTTTATACCTCCTTTCTGTGTATCTGGTTGGTAATGTTACCAAATATCTTTTCACATTCTCTGCACACCACCCTTCCACAAACCGTTTCCTCAGCAGCACAAGCAGCAACACTGCTCCCTGGTGACGTCTTACGTCTTCATTTGCCCACAGCACATACCGTTGTGTCAGAAACCAAACAAAATTAATTTCCTTGGAAGGCTGTCTGGATTGTCTCAAGCAACCTACATGTTCTGGCAATTTTTCTTCATCTTCTGTGTGTCTTTTTAAATCCAGAAAAGTAAAAGCGCTATTATTTGTATTCTGTATGCTTCTGTCATATTTCATATGTTCAAATATTTTACAATCCCCCAGTCCTTCTGAGGATTATCTAAACTATCAAACTTTAATTCTGTGTAAGAAAGGATCTTCAGAAAGAAAGCTTACCTAAACCTACCAGCAACAAACACACTTTGCATTTTCCAAGTGGAAGGCACCTGCCTCTTCTCCCTTCCACCCAATTTATGATTGCCTCTGTGCATTGAGCAACCCACAGCAACCAAACTACCTTAGGTCAACACCACCACCTACTGGTCATATGGTGAGTTACTAAAACTGCTTAAGTTTATGCACGTCATGTTCTCCCATTCATTCTAGCCTTCAAACTCAGCAACCAGCTTCGGAAGTTATCTTCAATGAAAATACACACATACTATCTCAGACACTAAAAGAAGTCAGAATTACCACTTGTTGCAGCCAACCCACCCCACTCACTTTTAGTATCCTAGTCTTGAACCGGTGCCACATCTTTTCCCACCTCTCTTCCTCTGTCTGTCACCATTAAAAAGTCCTGTCACCTCCAGGTGTTCTGTGAGCTATCTTCATCTCTCTGTCTGAATGACACATTCCCACAGCCACAAGTATTCTCTGCTGTATCCAAGACACCTTCCTACTTTCCTAAGCTTCTCGGTTTCCCTTGAAGCACAGACCTGGGTCACTGCGCCTTTCTTCCACTGTCCTCATCCCCGGACTTCCAGAGTCACTTCTTCTCATTCTCGAAGACTCTCATGTCCTGTCTACTGTTCCTTTCTCCTGTACTGCTCTTCTGATCGATTCTTGGTGATTGCAGCATCATCGAGAAGGCCCTTGCAATAATCCTGCTTCTTTTTAAATATTTTATTTATGAGAGGAAAAGGGGGGGGAGGAAGAAAACACATGAGTACCACAGTATATAGGTGGAGGTTAGAAAACAACTTTCCTTCTATCCTGTGGGCTTCTGGGATTGAATTCAGGTCACCAGGTTTCCAAGCAGGCACATTATCTGAAGAACCATCTCATTAGCCCAATAATCTTGCTTCTTAGGCTCCTGGCATCCTGTCCTCCTGGGACCTTGCTTAGCATCTCACTCAGACCACCTGCTTTCACACAACATCCTAGACTTTGTCACTGGTAATGACTGCACTCCTTTACCATGTCAGTGTCATGTGTTGAACACCCCCTCAGCTTCCCATCTCTCCAGCTCCAGCTAATCATTGCCTCCACGGACAGAAGCCCCTGCATCTGCTGATATCCACTCGCTTTGCTTCATCACTTTCTCCGCAGCGAAGCCGCCACAGTGCAACATGGTCATCATATGTACATTCTAGGTCTGTTGCCTTTCTTCCCCGCCATAAAATTCATTTGTCTCTAGTTCTCAATTTCCACCCATTCCTTCCTATGCCTGAATCATTGAAATTGGCCGAAAGAGAACCCTCCTCTTGTTAGTTCCAGTAGCACTGATGGCAATGGGGGAATTCCGCTGCCTTTGACAAATCATTTTCCTCTCTTAATCTTCCAGATAGCCACTTTGCATCTGTCCTTTTTTCTTCAGACTTACAAGTTGATGTCACTCTAATTTTTCCTGTTGTCATTTTATTGATCTTTATTTTACTAAGAAAGCAGAGGCACTTAGAGGCACCTTCCCCACATTCCACCGCTTTATAAGCCCCTTCCTCTGCCGTTCTCCACTTTTCACTCCCCACTGCAATGCTGAACAAATTATCTCTCCTTTAAGGAAAGTTCCATGTACAAAATACGTCTCTTCATCTGCTCAAGAGCATCCAGTTTAGAGTCGCTCATCTCTGTCTCACCAATATTTCCCTTCTAACTCTATGATTTTTATATTTAGAATAAACCCCTACCCTGGTCACTCACACTGATCTATGAGCTATGTGATTGTGATTTCTCTGCTTTCCTTCAAAGCGAAGGAAAAAAAAAAAAAAAAACACCTTCAAACTTGTGGGCAAAACTTACTGCCTGCACTTCCTGCCCTAGGATTTCCTGAACCAGTCCCAGCAGGGCTTGCGTGTCCTCTTGACACTGATTTCTGTGTACTCATCTTCCTCCATTGAGAACAGCACTTGTCTCTCAGCTGATCTTTCCCACCTTCCTAAAATATTTCCCTTGTTTGCCTCTCTGCTTCTCCCTGTTCTTTTGGTCACGTCCTTGCTGATTCCTGCTCACCAGACCTCCATGCTTGAGAATTCTCAGATCCCTCCTTTATCACAGTCTTCGGGTCATCCAACTCCATTCTTTGGTTTAAATGCCCACACAACTCTAAATTTGGGTCTATAGTTCAGACCTGTCTTTGGAACTCTCAAATCATGCAACCAGTGTCCTTTCTGATGTCATCATATAGAAGACCAGCAGGCATCTCAAAGGTGCTGAATCCAAAACGACTCATTTTACATGTATTCCTCTCCCCATTTTGGCTCATAACCACAGATAGGAACTCCATTGTCCCAGTTTCATGAGTTCATCCCTATGCTTTTTATTTGTAATGTAGAATGAGTCATATTTTAATGTTTCTCTTTTTCTTGCTCAGATCCACATCTAATCGGTCCACACATTCTGCTGGTTCTATCTCAGTATTCTACCATTTCTAGAGTCTTCACGTTGCTCTCTGTCCTGTCTTCAGCTTGGCTTCCTGACATCTGTCCGTGCCTCTCTGCTTCAGCACAACCAACGATGTCTAAACACATGAAGATCATGTCACCCATGAACTCATAGATTTAGGGCTTCAGTCCATGGTCACTTTGCCCTGTCACTCTTGTCTGGGGTCAAGTAATGTGCTGTGATAGGAAGAGTCTTGTGTAGCAGCAGGTTGCTGATTTCACTGACTCCTGGAAGTTGGAAAGCAAGAGAGAAACAAAGGAAGAATCTGAGGGTCTCACAGTCTTCTTTGGGAGTAGCCCTCAGTAACCAGAACTTCCTGTAGGCCCTCATCTCTTAAAAGTCCACCATCTCCCCATGGCACCAAGCTGAGAGTCAAGCCCAGAGACACCCCAGAACCAAGCACAGCAAGCCTACAGACTTTGCTTTATCTTTTTGTCCTAATCATAGCAGAAAAGTCCTAGGAAGGTGGTACACATGCTGTGCAGTTCTTGGATTGAAGAAAATTTCAAATCTTTTAAAATTAAACTTGTGCTGGAAAGATGGCTCAGACATTAAGACTCTGTCTCGCAAGCAGAAGGTCCTAAGTTCAGATCCCAGGTCCCACATAAAAACACAAAGCAGAAATGGAGTTGGCCTGCACTTCTGATCCTGGTAGGCAGAGCCTAGGAAATCCCAGAGCAAAGGAAGAAGGCGGTAGAAGCAATCCAGAATGACTCCAGAGTCACTCTTGGTACTGCACAGGGACATACAGTGCCCTCTGACACACACGCGTGTGCACACACACACACATATACACACAAACACACACTAAATTAATGAATGAATGAATTAAACTTGACATCCCCCGTATTATTCCCCCTAACCACCCCCTCCAAAGCTCAGACAACATGGCAGCAGAAGGGGCAGTCATAATGTACGAGCCTGAGGAGGTGTGGCTAGACTGTCTTCTGGACATGATAGGGCTGTGGTACCATGAACTCCCTGCAGCTATGCCTATGTCCATGAGACTTGCACAAGATTTAGCCTAACATTTCATCAGGGAAGGGGAAAGAGACTTCATAACTCCCTGAGAGACTATACAGGGTTAATGCTGGATGGGAGGGGGGATATGCTTTCCTTTATACCCACTAACATATGATCCACATTCTAGCAGGCGCTTAAGCACTTGCCATCAAAGGTAACCCAGAAGAAACTCAGTGGGTCTCACGCACACACACAAAGACATGAAAGTAGCAGGATGACTGGTTAGAAAGAAGAAAGGTGGTTTGTAGTGGGAAAGGAATGGAGGGATGAGATTGAGTAACAAAGGGTGAAAAAACATAAATTCATTGTATTCATGCATGAAACTCTAAATGAATACAAATAAACTAAATTTAAAAATAAAATGAAACACTGCAATCTCCTTCAGCATCTTGCTAAGTGCCTAGCCCTTCCTCCTCATGAGACTACACCCACCTACCTCACAGTTCACTACTTGAGATGCCATCTTTAATTTCTACTGTCTCCTTTGCATTTCAGCTGGCGGTGTAAAATTCATCTACTCTTTCTGAAGTGTTGAATTTTAACATGTAGTACCTAGTGGTTTACAGATCCTTCAAAATGCAGCCATCTAATAGTTTGCTTTATGAGAACTAAATGAGAATAAAGAACTGTGATTAGTGTCTATTTTTTCCCAAGCAAGGCAGACCAAAATCATTTTCAGAAGAGTAGGCTGCAAGGAACAGAAATGCATCATGTCTGAAAGCCTTCTGCTTAAAGGGCCTTGATGTCAAAACTTGCCCTGTTTTCCGAGTTGTCTGTAAAAGAATAAGAAAATAGTCCACCCTGAGTAAACTCTTCCCAATAGGTAAAAGAGGTCACGATGGGTGTTTCTGCTCCCATTAAACACTAAAATAACTTAGAATATAACCTGCCCCCATTAGACACTAAAATGACTTAGGATATAACCTGTCACCTTATCTTTTCCTGTCTTCCTCTCTCTGACTAACCACCCCATTATGCAAGTGAGTCATGGGCTGCCCTTTGATGTTTTTCAGAAGACTGAGTCCTCCAAGGGCGCTGCTTCTGCCCAATAAGAGAATTCCATCATCAGTTCAAGTGGAAAGTAACATAATTACACTCTGCCTGTTGGTGGACCCTGAGTTTGAAAGGGAGTAAAAGGCAGGGCTCTTGACCAGCAATCTCTATTTCACTGAAATTCTAAAAATCATGTATATTCCACTCTGTATACTTTCAAGGGTTTAGATCAATTTCAAACACTGTTTGCATTTGGACTCTGATTTCAACACCATCTTGGTTAGAAAATACATTTCAAGGGATGGAGATAGTTTAGGAGTTAAGACTAACTCACAAGCAGAATGACATGAGTTCAGACCCCCGATACCACACAAAAAATGCTGGGCATTAATAGTGGGGTCTGAACTAGCCCTGGAATGGGGGCCCTGGAAAACCCCAGAACAAAGCAATGAGGGGATACAGCAATCCAGGATGATTCCTGAAATCACCCTTGGACCTCCACAGGCACACATACTACCCTTTCTTTCTCTCTCTCTCTCTCTCTCTCTCTCTCTCTCTCTCTCTCTCTCTCTCTGTCATACACACCCACACACACAACTACATTTCAAGCAGCTAGTTCACAAAATATATCTTTGAAACCGAGTTTAAGATGTATAATTGGGATTATCACTTTGTTTCAAATGGGATCAAATTTAGCAGGAGAACATCTCAATCTGACTGAGTTACTAGAAATGAAAGGAAAGGGAACAAACCATTTAGCTAAATGTTATCAGTGTACATAGATTCTTTCCCCAAAATAACATCCGAAACACATTTATCAGTATGTTTCTTTGTTTGTTTTCCCCATCAGTATCTTGATTTAATATTGGGAACCAAGACATTTTATAGAGTTAACCAGAAAATACTCAGGTGATGCATGCATCCTTCCTCCACAAACTGGACTTGGATGCCAAGTGCTGAATAAGGAAGTTGGCCCTGTTGGGAGATAAGTAGGCAACCCACTTCTGCTTCATATTGGCTTTGGCATCTGAGCTCAGCTCCATAGCTCTGTACTGAACAGAGCTGTGATATGCAAACACAAACGTCCAGCTACAAGTCTAGCAGGAAATTGTATCTTCTCAGAGGTCAAATTTGCTGAAACTTTTGAATAAGGCACAAAAGGGCAGGAAGACCAAAGACCCTGGTGAAATCAGGACCCTGTCCCCTGAGTTTTATGAGATGGGTCACTGCCAAGCTTCCCTAATTAAACTTTATCCACATGTTAGGGCAATTTTTCTTCCTTTTGAGACCAGCCTATCCTTTTTTTTTTTTTTTAACTTCCTGTCATTCTTTATTAGTAAAGCAGTTTTTTTTTTTGCTAGAACTTATGGACAGAGTCCATAAAGTAGTATTGTTTTACCCGTATTCTCATATTATTGAAATAGAGAAAGAATAAACATGCATGTTTGGAAGGAAAATAAATCAGCCAATCATTACTATAGTTGGCTGTGCTCAACATTAGAGTTTTAGGTTTTCTGGGAAAACATTGGGGAAATAGCCTTTTTTAAAACAATATTTGTCTTTTTTGAAGAGCATCTTTTTTGTAGAGTATCTTAATCAATGTTTTAAATTAAAATATGAACTTATGAACTTAGAAGATCCAAGAAATGTCCCTCAGAGGCCTTTGAGTACTTTCACTTATGTCAGAAAATTGTAGCTACGCCAATGCCAGTGGCTGAACCAATTTCATTAAAGCCTCTCAAGGTGGTTTGAGTGCCCGTGGTTAAAACTGCTACCTCCCAGGAAATGTGTCTGCAGGGGAAATATATTTGTTATGCAAGACACTGCAAACTTCTACTACAAAGAAAAAAATCTATATCAAGGTTCGCTGTTAAATAATCTTTTTGACTATTTTTTTAAAAAATCAGTCAGTTACATGCCGAGCACTATGCAATCGATAAAGTCCAGTGCCAAGTAGTTCTTCCATAATTTAAGGCCCCACATTAAAAGATCTTACAAATCACCTGTTTCATTACATTGACTTGACTTTTGACTGTACAGAATAGGTATTTAGGAGGAAGTCAAGAATAATGAATTCTAGTCCCTTCAGAAACAGTCATCTTGGGGCTGATGAGATAGTTCAGCAAGTAAAGCGCCTGCTTGCAAACCTGATGACTTGAGTCCCCGGAAGTCCACATGGTGGGAGAGAATCTGAATGTTGTCCTCTGTTCTCCAACAGTGCTCCATGGCTTGCATGTGCTCTCTCCCCTTCCCTCCTCTTTCTTATAAATAAATAAAATATTTGAAAAATACTTGAGTCATTTGTAGGAGAGGATAGGACCAGGAATACAGTTGTACTGTTTCTTTTTTATAAATAAATAAAACATATGAAAAATACTTAAGTCATTTGTAGGAGAGGATCAGACCAGTTGTACTTCTTTTTTATGAAAAAGAACCATAAACTATGAGTATAGTGGTACAGCACACCATACTGACAATTCTCAAGTTGTCACTGGATTCTACCTGCCGGAATTCCATGAAAAAATACCTGGTGATGTTGGCAACAGCCTCAGGCTATTTGTTTGAATGACTCAGAATGCTTCTCATCTACATCTAGTTACATAACCATGTCCCTTTTGCCTACCCAATAGGCAAAACTCAAGCACAGAGTTTTACAAAAGATCAAGAGTGTGTTTGCAAGGTACCAATCATCTGGAAAGAGAGACAGGCCTCCAGCCTACCTCCCCAAGGACAAGGTTTCTGGATATTGATAGGATCAAAAACCAGAGCAGTATGAGCTATGGAGAAAGGTCTCTCAAGGGGAGGAAAGGTAATCCGTTTTCTAGCATACATAGTCCTACTTCAAGGCTTCACAGAGTGAATGTTCAGAACATGGTGGAACAGGAAATTCTATGTATGGTTAAAAACATTGCAATTTGGACCATATGATTGTCATAGTTCACCTAAATGCTGCTGATAAATTCATGACAAAATGACTGAGAGAACAAGGGATTTTATTCTGGTTTATGATTGTCTGGTCATAGTTCTTAGTCCTACTTGGCAGAAGAGCCCATACCATCACCAGGGTCCAAGGAATCTGGTCACACCATATCCACAGGACTACTGCAAGAGGGGCAAACCTCACTTGCCAGACATCATGTCTGTCCAAGTATGCCGAAGAATTCTAAACTACTGAATTTGCTCCCTCTGTGTTATCTATTCCCCAAGGGGTAATTCGGGCTGGGGTCTTCCCCATCAATTAGACAATCTCTTGCAAGCTTACTCAGGGTTTAGTCCAACTACTAATTCTTTACAAATGTGCCCAGGGCTGAGCCTTTGTCAAGTTGACACCAGTCTCTATATTACAATAGCCTCCAATCTGAGCTGAGGTGCTTCAGGCTATGCTGGGCTCGCAGTACATTAGTAAGTGCTCACGTTGTGCATTCAAGGCTGCAGCAAAGTCTTGGGTGCATCATGGGAAAACACTAGCAGAAGCACCTCGGTTCATTACACATTTGATGCTCAGTTAATTTTTAGTTGTCTCACAATCAGGAACCTTCTGTGGTTGACAAATATTTCATGTCCCCTACACTCAGCTGTGCAACCCCACATGGGGTTATGAACCACAACTGATGAAACTATGATCTTTTACGAAGCCATGGGATTGTACCGCTTAGCTGCTATAATTGCCAAGGGGACTGACTAACGTGGGCACTAGTGAAGCTAGTGAAGCTGGGGGATTCATTCAGGTTTCTTCCCTTCTGTTTCAACACACAAGATGTTATGTTACATGAAACAGTTGTAGAGGAACACAACAATTTCAGAGCTTCTTGTTCAAGACGAACTAAGTAACATTATCTTGCTTCTGCTGATTATTTCATAAACATAGAATGCCTTCTGGAAGTTTGTCATCCTGAAGTGTGCTGAGAAGAAAATGGAAAGAAAGTGGGGGCGGGGAGATAGAGGACTGAAAACAGGAGTGCCACTTTGCTCCTAGAAAGGAAAGCTCTTGAATATAAATATACAGAGATTATTTGCTTTGGGCTGTTAGAAGCCCAAATACAATGCTGCCATGTGTCAATTGCACTGATGTCTTTTAGCATCTTCACATTGGTTTCATAAGCAGCTTTCCATATGATCCAGGTTCAGAATATTTCACTTATTGTTTTAATAAACCTGTTTATGCCTATAGGTGCCATCAGACTACTGACCTGACAGCAATATACAACTCACTGGGGATTGATTTTCATGTAGAGATCATTCCTAAGGGTCTGACATGGAACCCCCCTCCTTTGCTTATACACAGTTACTGGACAGAAGACTTGAAAGCAATACTTGTGCTTCATGTTTCTTTTAATAATTTAAAGAAGTGACTGAAAAGAGGATGGTTGATACTGAGTGGTATGGTTTGTGATATTCTTGCCTATGTCTTAGGGCTTGGCATACATTCCAACATAAGAGACCAGGTGATTAAGTGTATCTGAAACGATGACCCCAACTTTCTCTGGGGTAAATATATGCAAACTAAAATGCTGTCCCAGAAATCAATCCAACTTTTCCCTGATACTTTATCTGGATGGGTTTCCTACATTTACTTTAATCTTAAAAGTTTAGATTATGAATAACATAGAATGTATACCTCAGTTCAATGGATTCACTGTATTGCATGTATTTGATACATGATCTTGTTTTCAGTATTTAAAAATAAAAAAGTATCATCAAGCCGAAACTCACTGTCGCTCTTGAGACTTGTTGCTCTAAATCATTTTTTCCAACTTCCTGACACAAATCAGAGCACAGGCACCCTGCTTCATGATTTAAAATGCATGTTAGACTGCGTTCAGGTGCTGGAAGCAAATATCTCAGCAGCGTGATGAAAGTCAAAAAGCAATGCCAGAAAAAATGGGGCCATTTTTCTCTGTTAACTGGAACGCAGGGAGCATTCTTAGCGCTAAGAATTGGTGGAAAGCAGTGACTGGCTGCGGCGGGGCACTCAGGAGCAGTCCCCGATGCTGGCCCACCTCTAGAAATGTGGTTACCAGTGGCCACTCACCTTTAAATCATAAGTGACAAGATCAATGAACCAGGGAAAGCTTGTGTGATAACAATTTTTTAGCATCGTCAATACTGCAGTAAATCTGTTGTAATCAGTCCCGATAATGCGTATATGCAAACATGAAAATCAAAAATGGATAAACTGCAAGGGGAAATGTTTTCTGAGGATGCAGATCTAACCATACCAAGTATGAATTCAGGTACACGCATTCCTTCCTCCACAAAAATAAAACTGTCAGGCTAGAGAGATGGCTCAGGGGTTAAGATTCAGTTTCCCAAGCAGAAGGTCCTGAGTTTGGAATCCAGGTCCCACGTAAAAATGCCAGGCAGAAAGGTGGCAGCCTGTATACACTTCTGGCCCTGGTGTGAAGGTACTCAGAGTGAAGCAAGAAGGAAGTAGAAGCAATCCAGGATGATTTCCAAAGTCACCCTTGGTCCACCAAAAGGACATACAGTGCCCCCCCAAAAATTTATTTTTTTTAATAAATGAAACTGTCAGTCTGCAGTTCATCCAATGATATACACTCACAAAAGAAAATTATCAGACTGATTAGTTAACTTTGGGGTGATTTTTACACTAGATGTCATGTGAGTAAAACTCTAACTTTGTAATGATTACTGTGGGGATAGATGGATAAAGAAGGGTAAACAAGAGGGATAAACAATTTAACAAAATGGTTTTAAAATATTCTCAATAAAATACATTTTATTGGTCTGCAGAAATGACTTGGAGGTTAAAGCTTTTGCCTTGCAAGCAAAAGGACCTGAATTCAGATCCCCAGATCCCATATAAAAATGCCAGACAGATATGATGGAATCCTGTAATTCCAGCCCAAAAGGCAGAGCCTAGGAAACCCCAAAGCAAAGCAAACAGAAAGTAGAGCAATCCAGGATGATTCCCAATGTCATTCTCATGCTTCCACAGGCACACATACTCAAGTGCACTCTTACACACACACACACACACACACACACACACACACACACACACACACACACACTGCACATGTGCACAAATAAATAAATTTAAGGTCGTGGAATAGCTCAGTGGGTAAGGCAAACCCAGAGACCTGAGTTTGATCCCCAAAAGCCTACATGGTGCATGTGTGTGCCACTCCTCTCAAATAAACAGATTAATAAAATAAATATTTAAAAGAAAATTTAAAAGTACATGTGAGACACGAGTCAATTTGTTCAAAATTATATGTGTATGCCTACATTATAAAAGTCGGAAGAGATATGCTAAAGCACAGTTATGAGACTAAACAGAGGTTACTCTGAACAGTTTACAGTTTCTATTTTGGTTGACTACAATAGTATACCTTATTTGTATAATAAAATGAAAGAGATACTTAAAAATCTATGAGTAAAATATCAATTCCAATGCTATAAGTAACATTTGAGAAAAACTAGAAATATTTAAAACATAAAGCATGTTTATACACATAATATGTAATATATAAACATTTTTGAAGGGTTGAAAATAATTTACGCTTTCCAATACAAGGCTTAATGTATACTATAAGTAACTAGTAAATTTTGAATTTAACGAATTTAAAAACAATTGCATGAAGTATTTATATTGAACATATAGAATGGCCAAGTAGAAAGAGTGGGTGTTTTGAAACCCTAGCCCTGTTTCAGGGCCTTTATGACAGCCTCAGTACCCATCCCAATTGGTTATTCAGGCTTTGAAATGTGGAGCTCTGCTACAGAAAATCAAAATCAACAGAAAAACCCATCTCCTTGGTCAAAATTGATATCTCCTTTTAATTCCAAGGATTCATGGCATGCAAGACCAAAGTGTCTGCTATGTCCCCAAAAGTACAGTTAATTCTTTGGGCCACCTGAACATTAGTGTATGTTATACATTGAATATGCTCCAATTTTTAATATAATAAAATGAGTGCTGTCTATTAAAGAAAAAGCAATATTATGTGTCTATAAAATAAAAGAAGGCTCAGTAGGTGAAGTCACTTGCCACTCAGCCCAAGGATCTGAGTTCAATCCATGGAACTCACATAGTGGAGGGAGAGAACTTCTGAAAGTTGTTCTCTGATCTCCACTTACACACCTAGATATGTGCCTGTATGTGCATGTAGACACACACACACACACACACACACACACACACAATAGATGTATTCAAAACATTTTTATAAAAGCAATAATTTTAATGTGCCAGGTACTGAGGTAAGTGCATCATCTTCTTTAATGCTTCAACAGCAGGCATGCACTACCTTTGTGTGGCTTGTTCTTTCCTCATTCATATTGCAGGTGACAGCTCCTCAGAGAGCTCACTAAGGTCTCACTTAGCAACCCCGTCTAACTAGGAATGTCTCACCTGGGAGAGTTAAAGATCTTAGTTTCATTCCACAGCCTCAGAATCTACCTAGAACCTTTTAGCTACTCAGTCATTATTTGCTAGATAGATGAGTTATTGTTACCTCTCAAACAACATTTGGTCATTACAATGGCTAATTTGACTGGGTTAAAGGTGATTCAGATAAATGATAAAACATTATTTTCTGGATGTGTCTGTGAGGATGTCACAAAAGAAACAAGCAATTGTATTATCAGACTAAGAAAGAAGCCCCCATGTGGTATCTATAAAGACTCATTTCCTTCCTTTTTGGTGAAAGACATGAATTTCTATCATCATGACTCCACCCACACCAATTCATCCTGCCAATGTTGTATATAGGTATCAAAGGTTTACTGAATACATCATTGAATAATCTGATTTCATCATGGCACATAAAGGTGCTTAGGATAGGCTTACTATGTCTGCTAATCACTTGAAGCACTATGAAGAAGGAATACTTGGTTTCTTACTACAACACAGATATTTCCAAAGTAAGTACCAGCAAAAATAGACATGTGGATTAATGGAATACAATATAGGATTTAGATATAAGTCCATGCAACTACCGATACCTGGTTCTTGACAAAAAAAGACTAAAAATGCACACTAGAGAAAAGACAACTTCTTTAACAAATGATGCTTGGAAAACCTGCATAAAGAAGAATTAAAATCAATCCTTGTACAAAACTCAACTCCAAAAAGATCAAGAACCCTCAGCCTAAGACCTGAGAAAGTAGGGAATACATTTCAACATATGGGAATGCGTAAACATTTTATGAATATAAAATTCCCATTGCTCAGGGATAAGACTAACAATAAACATATGGAATCTCATGAAACTAGAAAGTCTCAGAATAGCAAAGGAAACCTTCAATTGAGGGAAGAGGCACTCACAGAATGGGAGGAAGTCTTTGCCAGTTGTGCTTCTGATAGAGAATTAGTGTCTAGAATATAAAAGAAACTAAAGAAACTAAATACCAAGGAAATATACCACTAAAATTTTAAAAATGAGTTAAACTGAACAAAGAATTCTCAAAAGAAGAAATACAGGGCTGGAAAACTATCTCAAGAGTTAAGACTCTGCCTCACAAGCAGAAGGTCCTGAGTTCAAATCCCATGTCGCAAATAAAAATGCCAGGCAGAAAAAGCAGAGGCCTGCACTTCAGGCCCTGGTGAGTGGAGACTGGGAAATCCCAGAGCTAAGCAAATGGAGGTAGCACAATCCAGAATGACTCCTGAAGTCACTCTTGGTCCTCCACAGGGACACACGGTGCCCTCTGATACACACACACACACCACAAAATATAAATAAAAGTTTTTTTAAAAAGAAATACAAATGACTAATCAGCATTATTTGAAAAGAGGTCATGATATTTAGTCATCAGAGAAATGTAATTTAAAACTACTTTGAGGTTCCATCTTGTGCTGGCCAAAATGCTGTCATGAAGAATACAACGGGAAACAAATGTTGGTGCTGACATGGAGGAAGGAGACCCTTTACACTGCTGGAGGGAGTGTAAACTAATGAAGCCACTTTGGAAATCAATCTGAAGATATTCCAGAAAGTTAGAAATAGAACTGCCAAATGCCCCAGCTATATTATTACTCTTGTGCATATACCTAAAAGACTCCATCTACTACAAAGATACTTGCACATCCATGTTCATTGCTACACTGTTCATAATGTCTAGGAATTGAATCAGCCTAGAGGTTCATCAACTGATTAATAATAAAAATAATATATATTTATATTATACATATATTTATTCATCCTTAAAGAAAATATGAAATTTGCAAGAAAATGAATGGAACTGAAAAATTATACTGAGATAACACAAGCCTATAGAATCAAGCATTTTGAATTCTCTGTCATGAATGGATAATAGCTTCAAATTATTAGATTTGGTGGTTTGAACTGAAATGTCTATAGAAACCTGAAGGTAAGAAAGGGTTCGTGGTAGGTGATAAGGGGGGATCAGTGGTCCTAAAGCCCTAGGCAGTTGGGAGGAATGGTAGGTCACAGGTGTTGTGAAAATAGAGGGAGGGAATGCTACAGGTGGCAAGGATGGGGCCAACAAGAAGCCTCTGTGTTGGGCCTTTGTGAATTTTTATTGGAGTGTGAGGATGATGTGATGGTGGAGAAGGGCACTGCGGATGACTTTCCTTTACAAAAGTAAAGATAAATGAGATGATATTCACACAGCACTTCAGGATGTCCTATGAAATGCACCGCTATAACTATGAAGCATTTTAAAAGGTTGGTGATTGTGATGTCTACGTAAAATAAAAATCATTGACAATTCCAATCCTGGGAAATAAACTCATCAGCTTGAAATTGAAGTGCACTTTGTAGGTAGCATCGGTCTGGTGGCATATTTTCTTTACCACAAATGAGGCTAAATATTTAGTTGACATGGATTGCTAAGAACGATTTTAACCTCCTGCCCTGCCCTGCTGGTTAAAAGCATCTAAAGGCAACCTGACCCTTCATTCTATGTGATCCTAGAAAGATCCGCCCATGTGGTCTATACTGAGAAAGCGAAGCTAAGAGGTATTCCAGGGCTATGGAATAGTGGCAGATTCCACATCTGCTTCTGCAGTTGACTATTGCCCGTCTCGGGGCACATTAAAACCATCTTACTGGCAGATCCAAATGACACTGTGGAAAACCTTCAACTTGGGGACAGGTGCAAAGTTCTCATCCCTCAGGTGGCCGAGTTCAGGGAGGGAGGCTGAACTACTGAGCTGTGTGTGAGACCACCACATGAATTTACAGCACACTGGGATTTGGAGAGCAGCTGCAATGTAGAAGGCAAAACCATATCAGAAGCAGATCTGCTGGAGAGAGGATGAGACTACAGGCAAAGCCCTGTCTGCTTCCTTTCTCAGGATCAAGTTGTTTATGTTTGGTTTTCCAGCTCCTTTCAGAGTACATCACATGCCGCATAGAAATCACAGCCTCCTCATTCCCATGTCTTTGTAACCTGCTGACGCAGTATTATTTAGTTTTCCTATAAAAGAAACACACCTGGGCTAAGCAGGTGCTACTAGTCTCCATCTGAACTAGCAAGACTATCCAATCCCAGTTTTCCCACATGTGTCTTTGTTTCTTCATTCTGACATCGCCCCAACAGAGTAAGGACTGTAGCACTGGGAGATGTTCTAACATTCAGGAGATGCTGATGCATTTTATGTCCTAGCAAGCAAACCACAGCTGGAATAGCTCACATCTGAGTGCAAGATGACCTGGAAGCAGAGAAGTCAGTGTAAGTGGGTAGGAGGACAAGCCAACAAATGCCATAGAAAGAAAAAGAGCCTTGGGGAGTGTGACCCGATATATATCCTGAGTAGCTCTGCAAGGGAGTCCTGGTTCTGCAGAAGTAACACAAAGCCACAAAGACACAGCAGTGCATACACAGGAATCTCTATTAAAGGCAATGATGTCAACTTTTGAAATGAAACAGAGATGCGGGCTCCCGAAGCCACGACTGCTCTTCATGGGCTTACCCACCTGGAACTTCATTCTTTGAATCCACCGTGCTTTTCCTTGCTCTTTTGTCTTCTTCATAGAAATATGCATAGTGGGGTATCAATTTTGAAGTTCCCAGAAGAAAAATACAACCTAAATATAAAGTTTTATTGCTACTGGTTACTGATTCACATAACATAATATACCAATGTCTCAAAAATCTAGTGCTTATTTTGAGCATTTTGAACTTCGAAGTTGGAGACGTTGATGTTCTGTGGGTGCAGGTTCCTGTGTTGTGTGAAGGACAATTTCAGGTACTGTTGAATGCTGTGGAGGGAGCTGAGGCCCTCATGCTAGTATGCCATGTTCTTTATTGACTGAGCTATCTCTCTTGAGGCAGAGTTAAACCCTGAGCTATGAGACTGAGCTATCTATCTCTCTATCCCTGAGACTGTGATAGTCTTTCTGTATCTGTTCTTACATAATGTCAGAAACAGTAGTGACATTTTTATGCTTTTATGTCTTCATGTTCTTTGTTTGCATTTATTTTATTTTGAGATAGGATTGTACAATGTAGCTCAGGCTAGTCTTGAAGCTGTTATGCAAACTAGCTGTGAACCTCCTCCCCCAATTTATGTTCTTCTGCTAAGGACAAAACCTGAGGGGGGATCATAAGTTTTATTGACAGTTAACTCTATTGCTAGGCACTTTATCTGTATTAAACATTCACTACCACCTTAAGGAGGAGGTTTTGCTTTATTTTTAAATTATTTTTTTGAGAGGCTGGTGAGATAGTTTGGTGATAAGGTGCATACTTGCAAACCTGGTGACTTATGCTTGATCCCCAAGAGCCCACAAAGGAAAGAACTGTGCTCTGTGCTCCAGTCCTATACTATGGTATGCATGCACTTGTCCTTCTTTCTCTCAGAAATAAATAAAATATAAAAACAAGAACAGGTTTTGAATTTTTTTAGCTCCTAGAACAATTTATTTCACTTTCCAGTATTCAAAGAAATGTGATCTGCAAAAAAAGCTAGATTACAAAGGCCATTTACTTATTTACAAACTACTGTTAGTTTATCAATGAAATAAAGTTACATGCCTCACTTTTTATTCCAAAGAAAAATCTCCATCTTTAAGTAGTGGTGAATGGTGAACTGGTTTTACAAACACCAAAACATCATAATGATAACACTGTTAAGAGGAAGAGGCAGAAAAAGACCCAAGGCAAGGGTCTTTCCTTAAGGATTTGCAGAATATCTTGTTGATGTTAACAGTTGAAGACAAACAGGTTGTTTACTTCACCTATTAAGTCATCACTAAAAATTGAGAACATTTCGCTCCTGGTGCACCTAAAAGTCTTAATGACCCTTTGAACTACTGCTCAAGTCACACCCTTCAATCTCAGCACTTGATAAACAGAAACATGGTCAATAGCAGTAAATTTAAAAAAAAAAAAAAAAAAAAGGTTGGGCCGGGGAGGGAAGTGAAATTTAGAAAGTAGGCTAGTCTGTGAACAACAGTCTGTGAGAGTTTAATCCACCTCTTACCCAGAAGAAATAACTACTGCTACGAGGTGAGGGATGGAGGTTTTGAATTTTTTAAAAAATTGTGATAGGGCCTTATGGTGTAACCCAGGCTAGCCTGAAAGTTGCTATGTGCCTTGTCTGGCTTTGAACACCTGAGCCTCCAACTTCCACTTCCCAAATGCCGAGACTGCAGAAGTGTACCACTCAACCCAACTTAATACAGGTATAATTAATCAGAGCATGTATCACTAGGAACTAAAAGGGTCACTTACCTCTTAGTGGAGATAGCATGAGATTTTAAATGCAATTCTCGAGAGTAACCATGATTTTTTTTTTCAGGACACACTTTATTTTTGCATGTGTAGCTGTGATTGTGTGTACAAGTGGGCACTGTGTGTGCCTGTGGAGGCCCAGAGGTGACATCAGGAATCATAGGGGATTACTCTATTTCCTTATTGCTTTGGCCTGGGATTTCACAGGCTCTGATTTCCAGGGCCTGTAGTGCAGGCTGACACCATTTCCTTTTTTCATTTTTATGTAGGATCTGGGATCTAAACTCAGGCTTTAACCTCTGAACCATCTCCACAGCCCCCCATAATTTTTGAGAAATCAAGTTTGCCAGGTATTAATTCTTCTCTTCAATGATTCAATTATATCAATGAAGACATGGTCCCATGAGTGTGGTTAGGTAATTTATCCAAATGGGACATGTGGCGTGTGAGGGCTCCAGGTTTCACTGTCTTTCTCACTCTTGTGTTTTAAAGGAAGTCATTTCGAATGGGTTTCAGGAGCACATTCATCTGTAATCACCACTTAGCTTTAGAAAGGAATCTTAAGGTAACCATGAGAAAAGCATAAAGCACAGAAACATGTTTATCCGTCATCTCATTATGGCTTTTAGAGTTTGACCTTAGGAAATCCAACAGGTGGGAATACCACACCATGTGATAGACTCCAGCTCTATGCAAGGTGGTACTGAGGAGGAAGGCATGCTATGTTAAAAAGGAGTGAAGAACGGATATTCACAAAAATACATTATCACTTACCCCCACGTTTTTTGGAAACAATAAAAAAAATTATCTTGTTTTACGGTTAGTTACTTCTTAAGGTCTCAGGATTCATACACTGCTTTCTTGGGTGAAATGGTGTGTAAGTGTATTTCCCACCATGTATGCTTTAAACATAGGGATGTACATTGTGAAGAAATGCAACTATTTATCAGATATTCCCAGTGCTTCCTTAAGCTCACCCCATGTCATATATCCTGAGAGAATGAAGGCCTTACTCTTTGACAAAATCCCAGTCTTACCCATCAAAACTCAGAACCTGAAATTTTTTTTATTTTTAAGAAATAAAATCTTTCTGGTTGAAATGTAGCAGATGACAAACCCACTCCAGAGTCCTCTGAGGATTTGGCTACCCAAAACCAAAGCATCTCAGAAACATTAGTTTTCTAAGTAATGTTAATGATATTCTCCCAGCTTCACTTTTACTGTTTAATAGTTATCATTTATTGATGACTAATAGCTAAGAAAAGTAACCCTTGCTTTTCCTCTGGCTCCCAGGCACTATTTATGAATTAGAGCCATTAGTCTCCTTCGGAAAGCTGTTGGGATAATGCAGCTGATATGCAACTGAAGAAGTGATGTAAAACAAAAATTACCTGCCACTCAGATAGCGACAAAGAAGTGAATTTGCAGGAAAGATGAGCTGTTGTGGTCACACCCCCTAATGACCCGCTATTCCTGGGCACTTGCAGTATGAACTTACCTTTCTGTCTTCGCTCTCCGATGCATTCTGGTATTCTCTAATGTAGTTCTAGAAGAAACTATAGGAACACAGTGGTTGGCAATACTTTAAGTAGACATCTGTGTTGACACACACCTGTAACCAATGAGTTGAAGAGGATGAGGCAGGTAGGTCATGACATTGAAATCATCCTGAGTTACACAGCAAGATCCTATCCCAAAATAATATGTTAAAGAAAAAAAATTAGGTAGATGATAAAGTGGATGGTAAAAAGAATGTCTCACAAAATTCAGGATATATCACAAAGAGAGAATAACTGAAATTCAGAAATTTTATTAATGTGCTTATCATTAAGGAAGGAGAAAAATACTAGCAACTTTCCATTCCCAGCTCTATCTTAATTTGAATATACTGTGAATGTTATTATCATGTTTACACTGCCTTCAGTTTGCAGCTAACGTGCATAGTCAAGAATTACCTTCATCCTTCAATGAACTTCCACAGGTTGATCTGATTGTAAGACAACTCCAGGTTGCTAAAGATTTTATGTTTCTTCTGTTAAAACTGAGATTTGTAGGTAAGAAATTTCACCCTCAGAACTGTTTGTCTGGAAGAGCATGTCCCAGAGTCATGAACACTCAACTGGAGTTGTGACCTTGTGTCCCCATTGTGTTACTGAGAAGTTAGGTTTTAGGAAGAGCCTAATAAGTTTTTGTGGACATATAGGCCTAGAACTGTTTTTTAAATTTGTTTAAATTAGCAAAAAAAATAATGGGTTTCATTATGACATTTCCATACTTTGCTCTTATTGGTTTCTTTCTCCCACTCCTTTCTCCCGCCTGCCCCTCCCCTACTTAGAAAACACTTCCTTCTATCAATAGCATCATTGGGGTTCTCCACTTTTTAACGTCCTCTTTACTGTCTGTCTCTGTCTTTCTCTCTCTCATATCTAGGATCTATGTATGAGAGAAACTATGGATATTTTGTCTTTCAGAGTCTGGCTTATCTCCAGTTCTATACATTTTGCTAAAAAAAAAAAAAAGTCATGACTATTTTTTATTATGGCTAAATAAAATTCCATTGTGTATATGGAATACAATGTCGGCAGCCATTGTAATTGGTTCTATTTCATAGCTCTTGCAAATAATGCAGCAGTAAACATGGATGTATAGGTACGTCTATGGTAGTATCTATATTCCTTTGAGTATATACCAGAAGTGGTATAACTTGGTCACATGGCAGTTCTATTTTTAGTTATTTTAGAGGTTTTCCTACGAATTTGCAGAGTGTCTATGACAATTTACACTCCTACCAGCAATGGAAGGTTTCCTCCTCCCCCACATCCTTGCTAGTCTCCATTGTAGTTTCTTTCTTGGTTTTTAGTCATTTTGATCGAGATGAGAAGGAATCTCAGAGTAATGTTAATTTGCATTTCCCTGTTGGATAATCACATCGAACATTTTTCCAAATATTTATTATAGCCCACTCCTTCTTTTAAGAAATGTCGCCGGGCGGGCGGAAGCGGGGGCGGCCTGCGTTTCTGGTCCTGGTAGGGCGGAGCCTGTGAATCCCAAGGCGGAGTAAACAAGAAGGTGGAGGCGGTCCATGGTGGTTCCCAAATTCGTCCTTGGTTCTACACACATATACATATACACACGCACACACATGCACAATTGAATAAATAATAATAATAAAAAATTTAAAAAAAGAAATGTCTACTCACTTGATTGATACCTTTATTGATTTGAATTCTTAGACTCTTTAATTCTTAATTATTGTGTGTCCTTATGTATTCTGGCAGTTTCAACATTTCAAATCTTGCATTAACATCTTTGGTCCATTTTCAACTGATTTTTGAGGCACGTTGAGAGATACATCTAGTTTGATTCTTTTGATTATGAATATCCAGTTTCCCCAGGACGATTTATTGAAGAGAGTGTCTTTTACCCAACTGATGCTTTTGGTAGCTTTATCAAAAATTAGGTGGTTTGGCTGGAGAGATGGCTCAGAGGTTAAGCCCCTGCCTTATAAGCAGAATTGAGATTTCAGATCCCACATAAAAATATCAGGCAGAAATGGCTGCAGCCTAATATTTCTAGCCATGGAAGGTGGAGCCTAGGAAACTCAAAACACGAAGAAGAGTTAGCACAATCAAAGGTGATTCCCAAAGTTTCCCTTGGACCACCACAGGCACACACAGTGCCCTCTGATACACACACACACACACACACACACACACACACACACACACACACACACAAATAAAAAAAATAGCTCCAGCTATGTAGGTGTATTTCTGTTCAATATTCTATTGTTTTGTTTTGGTGCCAGAAATATGTTACCTGTATTACTATGACTCTATAGAATAGCTTGAGATCAGGCATTGTGATACTGCCAGCAATGTTTTTCTGTTTAAGATTGTTTGGGCTGTTCAAGATCTTTTGTGTTTCCATATAATTTTAGGATTTTTCCCCCTAGTTCTGTGAAGAGTGTCATTGGAATTTTGATGGGTATTGTAGTAAAGTTGTAAACTGCTTAAAAGTTGTAAACAATGTTAATCTTTCCAGTCTATGAGTGGGGTTTTTCTACCTTTTAATGTCTTCTGGTATTTTCTAGTGTTCTCTTCAGCTTCTTCCTTAAGTGTCTTAATACTTTCAATCTGGAGGTCTTCACGTCCTTAGTTAGGTTTAGCATGTGTGTGTGTGTGTGTGTGTATGTCTCTTCTTAGGGCATGTGTGTGTATAGGTACACTCAACTGTGGAGGCCAGAGATCAACTTCAGGAATTTTCTTTTATTGCGATTTACCTTTTAGTGTGTGTATGTGTGTGTGTGTCTGTCAGAGAACACATCTAGTATCTTCCTCTATCACTCTCCACCTAATTTCTGAGACAGTGTCTCATTGAACCTGGAGCTTACTGTTTTGTCTAGGCTGCCTGTCCAGCAAGCCCCCAGAATCCCCGTCTCTGACCACTAGCACTAGTGTTACAGATGCATGCCTTTATGCCCAGCATTTTTTGTGGGTACTAAAAATCCAAACTCAGGTCCTCATACTTATGCAGAAAGTACTTTATCGTTAATCCATCTCCCCAGCCCCTACCTTATTTTTTTAAGTTTTTAAAATTTATCTTATATATGTGTGTGTGTGTGAGTGTATGTGTGTGTGTGTGTGTATCAGAGGGCACTGTGTGTCCCTATGGAGCACCAGAGGTGACTTCAGGAATCAACCTGGATTGCTTCTACCTCCTTCGCTCTGGGATTTCCTAGGGTCCTCCCACCATGGCCAGAAGTGCAGGCCACTGCAGCTTCTACCTGGAGTTTTTATGTGGGACCTGGGATCTAAATTCAAGACCTTCTGCTTCTGACAGAATCTTAAACCCTGAGCCATCTCTCCAGCCCCACCTTATTTTTTGAGACAAGGTCTCTCACTGAACCTGGAACTCACCATTTCAGCTAGAATGACTAGCTACTGAGGGCCTGTGAACCACCTGACTTCATCCCGACCACAAGTATCAAGCTTACGGGTGTGCATTATCATGCTCTATTTTATGTAGGTGCTGAGAATTAGAACTCAGGTCCTCATTCTTGCACTTTACCCACCGAGTCATCTCTCCATACTATATTAACTTATCTTGAGTGGAGGTGTGTCATACAGCAAGTACACTGGAGGTCAGAAGACAACTTGTGGGATTCAGTTCTCTTCTGCCATGTGGGATTCAGAGATCAAACTCAGGTCTTCGGGCTTAGCAATGAGCCCTTTGCCTGCTGGCACATCTCACCAGCTTCTGATTAGGATATCTTTCCTAATTTTTTCTTGGGAAGTTTATTACTAGTACATTACAAAGCCACTGGTTTCATATGCTGATTTTATATCCTGCTATTTGTTGAAAGTATTAATCAGATCCAAGAGTTTTCTGGTGGAATCTTTAGGGTCTTTTAAATATAGGCTCATATCATCTGAAAAGAGACAATTTGACTTCTTCCTTGCCAATTTGTAGCCGTCTTATTTCTTTCTCTTGTCTGTGGCTCTAAGACTTTGAGTATTGTGCTGAATAAGATTAGAGAGAGTGGGCACCCTTGCCTCATTTCCAGTTTTAGTTTCAGTTCACCCACTCATCATAATGCTGGCTGTGGGTCTGTTGCACATAGCCATTATTGAATTGAGGTGTTTCTTCTATTTCAAGCTCCTTCAAGACCTTTATCATACAGTCGAGTCTTTCAAATGTCTTTTCTATACCTATTAACATAATCATATCAAGAATGTCAATGCTCCTCCCAAAGCCAAGGCCATGTTCTAACAAAGAACAGAGTTGCACTCTGAAGTAAACATATTTTTGGGGGTAGGAGCGACAAAAACAAGGCTCCAGAGCATTACCTCTCTCTTTCCTAAGACAATATAGTATAGGAAAGTAAGTGCAAACTTAGTTTACAAAGAAAAAGCTTTGTAGTGGACTACAAAATATATATTTGGACTTTCCTGGGTAAGGAGACCTCACCTTTGCAGGAACAAGGACACCATCACAGACAATATAAGCACAGGTGCTGCCGGTTTTTCTTTGTTCCAAAGAAAAAATCTGATCTAAGCAGCTTAAGGGAGAAGTGTAGAGCGCCAACTAGTGGAAAGTGATGTTTGGGATGCTGTCTGATGAAAAGGAAATCTCATTCTTTCATTAAAAAAAAAAAAGCATGGAGAATCCTTCTGTATCTCTTATAATTTTCTTTGGTTTATGTCAGATACCATAATTGCTACCTCTGCTTATTTCCTTGTTCCATTAGCTTGAAGAATTTTTGACCTGCCTTTTACTCTTAGAGTGTGCCTATCTTTTGTGGTGAGATGGGTTTTCTGAAGGCAGCAGATGGATGGGTTCTAATTTCTAATCCATGTTTGTAATCTGTGTCTTTTGATTGGTGAGTTAATCCATTGACATTTAGAGTTATAATGGAGAAATTACTTTTGATTCTCAACATTTTTTTTGTGTTTAGTGGCTTTCATAAGTGTATTATTTAGCTTGTAGGTTGTGACGGTATTATACATCCCTTCTGTCCTCTTGGATATGGTTGTTTTCTTCTTCAAGCTTGAGTATCGTGAGCATTTTTTGAAGGCCTGGTTTGGTGGTCACATAAGCCTTCAACTTGTGTGTATGGTGGAAAATTTTTCTTTTACCTTCAATCACGACTGATAATTTTGATGGGTTTATCAGCCGGGCTTGATATTTGTGCTCATTCAATGCTTGAAGTACATCTCTCCAAGCTCTTCTGGCTTTTACTGTTTCATTGAAAAATCATGTTATTTTAATAGGTTTACCTTTAAAAGTGACTTGGTTTTTTTTTTTTTTTTTCTCTTGAAGCTCTTAGCACATTCTCTTTGTCTTATATGTGTAGTGTTCTGACTATTGTTTGCCATGGTGAGTTTCTATTTTGGTCATATCTGTTTGGGGTGTGATATGTCTCTTGTATTTGGATTGCCTCTCTTTCTTTAGATGTGGAAAGTTTTCTTTACGATAATTTGAAAAATTTCCTCGGGTGGTATTTTGGGATTCTTGTTCAGGTATTCCATGAATGTGCATGTTAGGCTTCTTCAAGGTGTCTTATAACTCTTGAATATTCCTCTCAAGTATCTTTTTGGCTTTAACAACCTCTTGATTGAACTGGTCTGTTCTTCCACTTTGTCTTCACGATCTGCTATTCTATTTTCTGTTTCATTAATACTGCTGATAAGACTCTCTGTTGAGTTCTGGGTTGAAGATAGCTTGTCTTTTAGTTAACTTCTGCTTGTGATTGTTTCAACTGCTCTACGCCTATTTTTGTTTCTTCAACCGCTTTTCAAATCTCATCCAAGTGCTTGTTGTGTTCCTGTTCAAATTAGTTGCTGTGGTTATTTAACTCCTTCTTAATTTCCTCTTTCCTTATTTTGATCATAGTAAAGATCAGGCTTTGAAAATCATTATCTCAGGTATGGTTTTCTTGGCTATTTTCTGTGAGTTTGTTCTGGTTGGATTCCATTATTATGGAGTTGATGTTTTTTGTAAATGTGTTGTCTTGGGTTTTTGTTTCCCATGGATTTATGCTGTGATCTGGGCATTTTTAATTTTATCTCTTATGTTCTTCTTGATATGTGTTTTTGGCTGATTTGAATTAGACAGTATTACTTCACTTGAGCAGTTATTGCTAGTGTTTGCCTTGGAGTTGGATGTGTCTATCTGGTGTTGGTTGGTGTTGTTTCCTAGATGAGGCTATTGAACTGTTAGTATATCAATTAAGAGGGATTTAGTAGCCATGGATTGAAGATTAGTACAGTAGTACACTGTTTAGGTTTATTTCCTCGGCAATGGGTGAGGGTGAATGGTATAGTCCCTGAAGTTGAATAGGTTTTTGGGTGGGCAATATGGAAATCTTATACTATGGTGACTAACAATTGAGAGTAACAAGAAGGTAAAAAGGGTTTACTTATCTTAGAGCTGGAAGCGAAGATTCTCTCCCATTTCATGGGTGCTTTTAGAAGTCCTCAGATGTATAGTGTTTGTCCCCTAGCTCGTTGCTTGGGTTTTCTCTGGCCTCTGTTGAATTCTTGAAAACTTTAAAGTTCTTTAATAATTATGGAGCGGGGGTGAGGGGGGAGGGGGGAGGGTAGGGAGGAAGAGGGGTAAAAAAAGAAAGCAGGAGGAGAAGAAGGAAGAATAATGCCACAGGAGGATGGGTAGGTGTCTTGGTGGGAGCAGAGCTGCCAAGACCTTACCGTGAAGAGGAGGGAGCCCACCCAGAGCGGAAAGGGCCAACTGGCTAGTAGGACCCACAGATGACCTGGGGCCTGGGAGATAAATAGCCCAATTAGAAAATGGGTCTTGGAACTCAAAAGAAACTTTTCCAGGGACAAAATTGAAATGTCTAACAAATATCTTAAAACATGCTCCACATCCCTAGCCATCATGGAAATGCAAATCAAAACTACCCTGAGATATCATCTCACCCTGGTCAGGATGGTGAAAATCCACAAGACAAATAACACCAAATGCTGGAGAGGACGTGGAGAGAAGGGAACTCTCATACATTGCTGATGGGAATTCAGGCTTATACAACCATTCTGGAGATCAGTATGGTGAGTTCTAAAAAAGTTAAATATTGAAATGCCATATGACCCTGCTATACCACTACAGGGAATAATCCCCCAAAATGTGGCAATTCACTATAGTGACACAAGTACAAACATGTTCATTGCAGCACTATTTACAATAGCAAAGTCATGGAATCAACCTTAATACCTAACAGTTGACAGATAGATAATGAAAATGTGATACATTTATACAATGAAATACTACCTAGCCATCAAAAAAGATGAATTAATGAAATGTGCTCAGAAATGGATGGAATTAGAAGAATATATTAAATGAAGTATCCCAGACACAGAAAGTTAGATGTACTCCCTAATAAGTGGATCCTAGTTACAAATCCACTTAATGACATACCCAAAGGTAAATCTCTGTAATACTGACTATAATTGCAAAGGATTATAAATAGGAGAGAAGAGGAAAGAAGATCTCAAAAGAAAGGAGACAAAAGAACACACTTCAATAGAGAAATTAGGCCACAGTTATGTACTGCATGTAAGTAGCGAGACATCTGATGTAGCTCACTCTCACTTCCCTTTCTGTTCACTTGGGACTGAACAAGTTTGATCTCCTCAGTCAGGGAGGGTATAGGGACTGTCAGTTAGATGGTAACCAACTGGCAAATGGGAGACTGACCCCCCTCACTGCTCTGACCTACAATATTTACCTGGAACCAGACCAGCCAAATCTCTCCTCATTCTGAAGCTCAAGAAATCTTGAGGAATAGAGGGTAGCAAGACTAAAGCCTAAAGCCTAAAGATGGGGAAGGACCAATGATATTCAAGATACTCCACACAAGTGAGGGCTGCAGCAGCCAGGATATAGTCACAATGTGACTGGACCTTGCCTGACCTCCACAATTGTTGACATGTCAACAACCCCCAAGTCTAGTACTGATCACAGGGGAGAAGTCTTCAGGCGGTAGGATCCTTAGAGACAAGGAGTTAAACAGTGATAAGAGAGTTCCCATATTAGCAGGCAGCCCAAGAAGGGGCCCGAAGCTAAGCTATGCCACTGAGTCCTGATCCCTCACTAGTGTAGACCACTCAGAGGGAAATTCAGCACCCACATAAACAGATGCTCTGGAGGATGAGAGGGAGAAAGCAGGAAGCACCAAGAGAGGAAGAAGGAAGGAAAAGGGGTAAGGGAGGGGGGAAAATGGGAAGGAGGAGAGTACACTGGAGGACAACAGGGAGGAAGAAGAGTACTTATTGAGCTTGTATAACTAGGCAAAAAGATGTAAAAAAAAAAAAAGCATGGAAGGTTGAAAGAAATTAAAATTATGAGTGTTCAATGGAAAATGCAAATACAGAAACCCACTGGTATCTAACCCACTGATATTCTCTGGAGCCCCTCTGGAGATAAGGCTATGTCCAAATCCTTCAGGAATTCTGTTGATGCTGGAAATGTCTCAATGCTTTAGACTGTCTCTCGCAGGCCCATGCTGAATATCTGGAAGGATTTGATTCTCTGGCTCTCAGGCTAGCTGTTCAAGCATGCACCAGAAGCTAGGAGAGTTTTCCATATCTCTGCCTCTCCTTCCTACTAATCCCATGCTCAGATTTGTATACAGATTCCCAGCCCCCTGATTATAAATAAAATCTGGTGGGACTGGGCTGGAAAGGATTTTTACTGCCCTCCCTCTGGGAGGCAGTGGGTTCTTTAACCTGTTCTGGTCCAACTATTCTATGTATTTCCATCTTTGTGTTCTTTTTCCCACCTTTCATATTTCCCAGCCCCAGGACAGCTTTGTAGGCCACTTTGCTAGATGTGGTACACCTAGAACTTTTAAGAAAAAATAATGGTTGGAAGAGAGTCACACACATAAAACAGGAGGCCACTGGTGGCTGAAGCAGGAGGCCATTTTTATGTCACCACAGCCACTGGGAAGCAGAATGGGCAAGAAACCAAACAGGGCTATGCAAACCTCAAGGCAATCCTTCAATAATGTACTTCCTCAAAGAAAGCTCCAAATTTTCAAGGTTCCATACCCTTCCCAAACAATACCACCTGGGAACCAAGCAGTCAAGGACTTTAGCCTGTAGGATGATTCACATTCAAACCATCACAGCATGTTTATGGCTTTGGCTACATTTAACTTCTTTACAAAAACAGGGCTTGGGCTGGACAGATGGCTCAAGGGTTAAGACTCTGCCTCGCAAGCAGACGGTCCTGAGTTCAATCCCAGGTCCCATGTTATAACAAAACAATACAAAAAACAAAAAGCAGGTGGAAATGGCAGCAGCTTGCATTTCCAGCCTAGAGGGTAGAGCTTGGGAAATCACAGAACGCAGCAAAAAGGAGGTAGAAGTAATCAAGGATGATTCCCAAAGTCACCCTTGGTTCTCCACAGGGACACACACACACACACACACACACACCCCACATACACACCAAAAAAGGGGGGACTTGACCCAAGGCTTTGCATATCCCCCCCCCAATATTAGATAAGACTACTAAGTCAGTAATGAAGAGATGAGAATCTAAGAGTTCTGCTTTGACAGGCAGAACAGATTGGGAGTTCCCATGGAGCTGGGTATTCAATCACTCAGTTATTGGAAGACATTGATACAATAGCCCTTGGAGTCAAGAAAGAACAAAGTGATGCTCCTCTCGGACAATGGTAGTGATATTGGCTTTCCCCCTCATTGCCCAAGAGTTTCAATCTCATTACCTAAAGTCTCTTTGGAGTCAGTAGCCAGCCTCACAATTGATGCTCAGAGACCTATTGTGTTTAAAAAAATACTCTTAATAGATACCTGGACTGGTATGAATCTGTCTATTTTAAGACATAGTTTTTGATTCTTCCTCCAAGTATGCACATATTTGACTTACCAAGGCCAATCACGACAGTAAATTCCACTGTTAGTTTTCTATTTAACAATCTAGCATCAATGATCCCATTTCTACTCAGTGTGAGATCAAAGGATTGTGTGAGCAGAAAGCAATCAGTCTGGCATTAGTAAGGGTTAGCAATTCACTTTCCTGTGTGCCCTTTAGACCAATAAGTAAATGCTTACTTTTCTACTTTTTAGAAATGCATAGCATATTTATTTAAGATAAAGCCGGTCTGTAAGTAATAGAAAACTCAAAATAAAGGCTTGTTTCTCTCCAGCCTGCATTCACTTGGGAGGAGGTAGGCAATGTGGAGCACACATAGTTGTCCAGTATCTATCTGTCTTGCAGCTCAGCCATTCTTAGAATGAAAATGGCTACAGGAATTATAATCTTTGTGTCTGCATCCCAGCAAGTAAGAAGGAAGAATAAAGAAGTGAATTTCTCTTTTCAGGGGATTTCTAGAAGTCAGATTGTTCCCATTACATCATTGCTGGAACTTAGGCAAAGGAAGCTATAGTATTTCTTTCATATATGTAATTTATGTATGTGTATGCCTGCATTGTGTGTGCCTCTGTGTATGCATACACATGCATGAGGGAATAAAAAGCAACGAACTTGGTGTCATCCTCAGGAGGACTGTTTGCCTCCTTTGAGATAGGGTCCTGTGAGATAAGGTAGACTACTTGGCCAGTGAGCCCCAGGAGCTTCACGTCTCCACCTCCTCAGTCCTGGATTACCAGTGCATGTGCGCCCAGGCCAAATAATTTTTCCACAGGTTCTGGGGATGGAGCTCAGGGTCCTTCTGCTGGCAAAGCAGGTACTTTACCAACCAAGCCATCTTCCCCAACCAGAAGCTATCATCTTTATGGCAGCCACGTGCCATAAAGCCACTGGAATAAAGGATGAAGCACCCAAGCAAAAGAGTGACTGAACAAAGGAGACCTGTTCTACATCTCCACCATTCTGTCTTATGCTTCAGTACTAGTATCATTATTCTATCCCTTGAAATACATAACTTTGGGGGTTCCATGAACGGGATACAATGAATGGACTTCTCCAAACCACGGAGACTTAGGCTGCCCAACTTTGTTTTAGATCTTTGTGTTGGACTCACAACTCTGGTTAATGCCCTGACTCAGACACAATTAGATATAGTGGCTCTATGCCATTTTCTAGAAGGAGATAAAAATCCCCTGTGGAGAATTTTAATAGATTTGCCATTTCTCTCAGGAATAGCAAGCAGATGATCATTCTATAAGTAACCTTGGTATGCCCTACAGGCACACACATCTTCTCCCTAAAAAGCAATATTTAAAGACATATAACCCAGTAATTATTTTACATTAATTTTTTTCCTGGTAATGTGAGGTAAAGCCACTTATTTAAACAACAAAAACCTATGCCACTCATCCTCTTTCCCACACATGTACATAAGTTTTCCTTTATCATCTTTCATTAACAGTGCCACACTGTGTGTCTTTGCTTTCAGCTTAGCTGGTTTTTCCAAGTGCTTATGCAATATTGTTATGCACGGTGTTGGCGTTATTCCTTTGACTCTTCTGATCCTTCATCATTTATTAATGACACAGATTGTGTGATGAAGAGTTATCAACATTATTTTTCTATATTTACAGGTGTAATAGCTCCATCGAAGTGAATTTGTCATCTAACAGCCATAAATGATCCCTTCTTTCCAGCTACATTTCCCTCCATTATTCACTGTGCCTCCCAATAGCTTCTCATCACTACTGCCTACTGTCCTCTTTTCCCTTAATTTCCTGAGACAGATTTCCACTTAAAAGGAAGCGAAACTATTGGATGGAGAGCTTCCACAAACCACCAGAGCATAGGGTCTTCTGCAAAGAGATGCATTTACCCACTGTGGTTTAACAGAATGACAAACCCAGTTACTACTCTCATAAGAGGGCGTAATCACATTCAAATTGAGGGAATCTACATGCATAACTCTCACTGAAACAAGTACAATAGAAACTAAGTGCCTAAATTCTTGCACAGAGGAAAGAAGAGTAGTTATACTAATGGTCTAATGTAAAACATGGCTCCCTCTATTTAAGTTGGAATTTTCATAACTGTTTAATATTAGCTTATGAGTTGTTCTAGAGAGAAGCAATATCAATGAAGAAAATAGTACTCTATCTCTGTAAAGCATCTTAAGCAAGGCTCACAGTAGTGGACTACAAGACATTTATTTGGGAAATTATCTAGTCAGCTATACCATGTTTTCAAATTATGCACATATTGGGATGTGTATTATTGTAATTGACCAAGCCACAATATATCTTTGTATTTGCTATCTTTGGGGTACAGGGGAAAAAGTCAGCATTTTCTTTCATTAAAATATTTTGGAGCTAACAATATTCACTACTATAAAAAAGGATCCACAATCAAAAGAGTTGTTCTTAAATAAATGTTTATGTGAAGATTAAATATGTTCTTGCAGATGTTTTCATTATATTTGTAGCTACTTCAAATGATTTAGAATATGAATTTCTCAAAATATAAAGTAGTATGTCATATACATTCTTCACACATTTTCCATCTGTGATAATAGAACACATAGTTTGGTTTTTTGAGCCAAATGCTAACTTCTAACATATTTTTATGCATTTTCAGGTGGTATTTTATCTAACTTGTCTAGAGGGAGTTTTATACTTTTGAAATCCCACAGCCATGCTAAGACTGAGAATGTCTTTTTTCTTGCCAGTACTAGGAATTGAAATTAGAGCCATGTACATGCTAGGCAAATGTCCTTTTTTCACTTTTATTTTGACATAGGGACTCACCAAGTTGCCTAACTGGCCTTGAACTCATTCTGTGGCTTAGGTAGCTCTTGAACTTACAATCCTCCTGCATCTGCCTCTGTCATATTACTAGGTCCAGCTGAGAAATTCTTGACTGTGGATGTGGAAATGAACTGGATTAGAAGCATCAAGAGAACACAGGAGTGTTGACAAAGTCTGAGTGAATTATTATAACATAGGTGCTCAAATGGAAGCTTATACAAGGAAATTGTCTGACTTTATTCCTAAAAATTAAGAGGCTGAATTTTAAGTTCTTCAGATATTTTTCGTTTACCACTTACTTCATATCATTAGATATATAATGGGTTCAGACTTAATAGCTTCATATATTGTTACTTCAATGCATGTTTATTGTTATGGTTTGAATGTTTGAACATCTCTCAAAATCCTTATGTGGAAAGCAAATCTCTGTTCAATTGTAGTAAGTGGCAGGGTCTTTGAGAAATAATTAGAATTATGTTGTAGTATAAGCTTAAAGAGCTAAAAAAAAAGTTATATGGGCTGGAGAGATGGCTCAGGGGTTAAGTAAGACTCTGCCTCACAGAAGGTCCTGAGTTCAGACCCCAGGTTCCACATAAAAAAATTTTAGGTGGAAATGGCAGCCTCCTGTACTTCCAGCCTTGGTGGTGCCAGGGAAAATCCAGAGCAAAGCAAAACGGATGTAGAAACAATCCAAGATGATTCCTGAAATCACTCTTGGTCCTCCACAGGGCCCTCTGATACACACACACACGCACACACACACACACACACACACACACACACACACACACACATACACACACACAATAAAGAAAGAAAGAAATAAGTAAATAAAAAGCCGTTTGTACTTTGAAGAACCTGAAGACTGATCTTGTCTGACTAAAACATCATGATCACAGAGAGAATGAATTCGGCAAATACTGTCAAAGTATCTCGGGGTCTCTTTGGTCCTTTTTAATAGCTAGTTACTATCAATTCCCATATCATTTTTAAGTTTTCATGACTGAAAACTGAAAGCTAAGGATTCAGTCAAGACGACATCTGAATCCTGCAGAAGCCACTTCCCTCCAGCCTACTCTGGTCCATAAAAGTTCATGCAATGCTCAGACTGTTTGATGCTGCTTGAGTAGAACTGTGGGGAAATGCAAACATGTAACTGGGAACCAAATTTCTGCTGAGCCATCTTAGTCCTTCTGATCATCATTTACTTTCAGCCAAGGTAAGTGGGCCACACCTTCATGACCATCAGATAAAGCTCTGAAAATGTGCCACTAGGCTCAGGGGAACCCTCACCTCTCTCATACCTAAGGTTAAAAGTGTTGTAGCACAGTATTGCAAAGCCACAGAAAAATTTCCCTTTCTAATGCAGCTTGCCTCATTCAATGATCAAATGTGGCTCTGAAACTTTATGTAACTTCTATTGCTGGACTTGGGGCAACATCCCAAGTTATCCCAAGATGGCTGCCCATCCCAGACACATGAGCGGTGGCACAGGCAGGAAAGGGGTTTTATTCTCATTGTGCTGCACTGGGAGAAGAGATCCAGTGACCTAAGATCTGTCTTCAAAGTGCTCGAAGTAATCTGAGGACTCTTTAGGGAAAATGAGCAGCAGCCAGAGTGGTAGGCTTCCATGGTTAGTGCTCCGTGGCTGAGCTCTGGCTGCTCACTGTCTTGGGCTATAGCCTAAGGATAGGTCATGTCAAGAGCTTTGTGGGTGCCAAGAGAGCTGCTTGGGGAGTACTTTTGGACCCTTTTATATTATTGGGATACAACATTGAGGCACATGCCTTTTTCCCAGAATGAGAAACAAGCTACCTTTCTGAGGTAAAAGTGAGGAAGTTTAATAAGCACTGACTAAGGTAGGAATTATTCTCCAAAGCATGTTAGCACCTTTCTTATCGTATAGTGGATTGTTACCTAGTCATTGACACACAGGAACAGAATAGGCAGAGGTGATTTATGAAATCTTCATACAATATTCAGGAATAGACATCCAAATCCTGGCTCCAACAGACCACATCCCTCAGAGAATTTCTTAACATTCTATCATTCTCTCTCATCTTGCAGCTGCATGCCTTGGACTTTCTGGCTTCCAGTGGCCAGAGAGAGCAGCTAGATGGTTTTGTCTCTTGTAGGCTCAGGGTTCCCTCTGCCCCCAATATTAGGATTTTTAGTCTCATGGTTATAATATTGATTTCCCTCAACAGTACTGTATTAGTCGGGGTTCTCTGAAGAAACAATCCATAGAATGTACTATATATAAATGTTTATTAAAATAACTCACAAAAAAAAATAGTGTCCTTCAAAGTAGCCGCCCCTAGTGGCCTCATTCTTGACTAGAATGTTCCACAAAGCCAAAAGATCCCATGAAGGTCTGAAGCCTTTACTTCTCTGGAGGGTCAAAGTCATTGGGTTCCGATGTCGGTGAAGAACAGCTGCGCTCCGACTTCAGCAAGGCCTAGAGGCTCAAAGGCAGCAGGAAGAGCAACAATGTGGTGGAAAAGATGAAGCTTTGAGTTAGCCAAGGACAGAGGCATCAGTAATAGCAGCAGCAGCAGCAACAAAGAAGCCCACGATGTTCTCAGTGTAGACACCATAGCAAGTGGACACAAGATAAGGGAAGAGCAAGTCCCTCCTCTTTGCACCTATCATCTGGTCCACCACTGGAAAGTACCACCTCTATGGGCTGGGTTCTCCACAGCAATCAGTCACATACCTGTAGACTTGTTCAGGGGCCATTCCAAACATTAACCTTCCACAGCTATACCCCAAACAGTCTGCAGCTGTCAAGCTGACACCAAAATGGAACCATAACAAATACCATGTTCTTAGAATGTCAAGTAACTGTCAGGCAGAATGATTCAGAAGTCAGAAAGAAAAACCCAAGACAAGGCCAGAAATAAAATGTATTTAGTTAGGTCAGATTTAGGCGGTTTTAGAGCAGTTATTCCGGGACTGGTTTACTTCCTTCAGGGAACACACTCTAAAGTTGCCAACTTCCCACAACCCCTTAGTTCATGAAAGGGTATGGTGATTAGTTCTCCTTTGTAGCTAAATCTTACCATAAGGTGGGCACAAGATCAACTGGTTGGGCTCAAATATTAAGGGAGGATTAGAGTAGCAATGCTAGAACAATCTCCGAAGGTCTTCGAAGGTCAGGCCCCATGGCCGGGATTACTCTGAAGGAACACAGGCCTTCAACTTCTCCCAACCCTTTGCTTATGAAAGGATATGGAAATTAGCTTTTCTTCACAGAAACAGCCCACCTCAAAGTGGGCATAGGATCAATTGGGTTGGTCCCAAGATTAAGTAGGTTGGTCCTCAATGTGAGATAATCAATGAGGACAGGCCTTCTTTCCTAGGCTTGCCTAACCAATGGGGAAATGCCATTTTCCTGGGCTTATCAAAAGGCACAAATATACCTGACCTTTACAGCCATCTTTGGCACCTGCCCTTGGTGGCACTCCACGTGTGGAGTCAGTGAATATGTTTCTAGTTCCTTGCTTGTCATGGATTGCATGAATTCTTCGGGACGCCTGTCCCTCACTGCACTTCAGTGTGGAGTCCCTGAGAGTTCGGTTCTTCCTCTCCTCTACCTTAATTCTCTACACGTGTTCTGGTTTCAATCTTCGACTCCTAACAGAAGAACCCCCGCAACAATGAGACAGTCACCTTGCCACATTTGACAACCCAGATGGGACATTTGGCGAGCAAAGAAAGCCTGTTCCCTGCAACAATATGAACCAATGAGATAGAGAGGACTAAAATCTTCCCCCACCCCACCACCGCAACCCACGCCCCCCAATCTGCCTATAAATAATCCTGACCCTTGCAGCCAGCTTTAGCTCCCTTGCCCCTCATGGTACTTTATGTCTGGAGTCCCTTTGAATTCCTACCTGACTTTTCTCTTACCCTTCATGGAGTCCATCCCCAAAGTCCATGAGTTTTCCAGGGCTCTCTTGCCCCTCACGGATTCACTTCCTTGAGCTCTGTTCTTTCTTTCCTCTAATAAACTATGCCTTAATCCTCTGTGTGCTCTGATTTCAATCTCCTGAACACAAGAACCTGGGCAACATACAGACCCCAGAGGGAACCCCGTATCATTTGTCAAACAGCTAGGAGATCAAACCGCACAAGACTGACACTCTACCACCTCTTCCGTGGAGGAACACATCAACCAGGGTAAGAGGAGTCCACCTTCACCAGACACGGTCACTCATACTTCTCTTCGGATAAGCCATTTTTTTTCTTTCCAAAGAAGCTGTATTTTACATTGTGGAAAACATTTATGCTGTCTCTCATGCAAAACACCGAAGCATACATGACTGGAACCATGCACTTCAAATATTCTACACTAAATTCAGCATTTAGGTGGCCAACCAAACAAACTGAGTAGATGACAGAACTGACATAACAAATAAAATTTTTTTTTTTTTTTGTGGTACTGGAGATTGAACCTAAGGCCTGGTGTATGCTATGCAGACTCTGGATCTCTGAGCTATAAGCTTGAATCTGTGAAAAATTTAACTTCTGACATACAATAACAAAAACAACTACATAATACAAGTAACAATGATTCCCATGAGCACTGTTTATCCTTAAGTAGGCCAGGTTTTGCATAACTTTTCAGGACATAACTTTGTTACCCTCCCCCCATTTTTTTCAATATAAAAAAATGAGTCACAAGAAAGTTAGTTGTCTGTTTTCTCAGGGCAAATAACTAGCAAATGACACCGCCAAAATTTAAAAGCAGCTTCATTTACTTGAATTTTCTGAATAGATCAATAAACCAACAGATGAGTCTAAAGCACACAGTTTCCAACCAGTTATGGCAAAGGCTCATTCTGGGTTTATACCGCAGCACTGGCTAATTTTTCACCAACTTTTTGAGCTGCTAAGTAAAGGTTATAGATTATTGCTTTGAACTAGGCTCCAGCAATCAGCCATAACAGACAAGGCTAGAAACAAAAACAATGGCCTTCCTTGGTACCACATTGAAGCTGAGCTGTTTCTCAGACCTTAAAGAAAAATCAGCATTAAAAAGATAGCAGCCTCCCAAGCAGAGGAATTTCAGTTGACATGATAATAAAGCTCCCACTACCTTAATTCTTATGCAAATAAAAAAGCCTAAAGTAACTGGATGTTAAGCGAACCAATTATTGCTCTATTTCCTGTTTCTTTGTCCTTGCCTTCTACAGAAAATTTTTAAATATTTTGTGTGTGTGTGTGTGTGTGTGTGTGTGTGTGTGTGTGTGTGTGTGTATCTCAGAGGGCACTGTCTGTTCCTGTGGTGGCCCAAGGGTAACAATGGGAATCATCCTGGATTGCTTCTCCCTCCTCCTTGCCTTGCTCTGTGATTTCCCAGGCTCCACCCACTAGGGCCAGACGTGTAGGCCACTGCTGTTTCTGCCTGGCGTTTTTTACTTGGGACCTGGTAAGGCAGGTTTAGAGCAGCCAAGCTGGGAGGGTCTCTAAACATGAGGGTATCTAAACATCTTGGAAGGTTATCCCCCCCACTGCTGGGATTACCCTGAAGGAAAACATCCTTTGGCAACTTCCCCCAACCCTTTGCTTATGAAAGGATATGGAGATCAGCTCTCCTTTACAGCTACACCTTACTTTAAGGTGGGCACTGGATCAACTGGGTTGGGCCCCAATGTGATCTAACTAGTGAGGAAAAGCCATTTTTTCCAAGCTTGCCTAACCAGAAATGGGGAAAACCATCTTTGGCGCCTACCCCTCATGGCACTCCACATGTGGAGTCCATGAGTCTGTTTCTAGTTTTTTGCTCCTCATGGATTCCATGCCATGAGTTCTCCAGGGTGCTTTAGCCCCTGATGACATTTCATGTCTGGAGTCCATGAGTTCCATTCTTTCTCTCCTCTTATAAACTCCACCGTAATCCTCTGTAGGTGTCCTGGTTTCAATCTTCTACTCCAAACACAAGAATCCTGCAACACTGAGATCCAAACTCAGGACCTTCAACTTTCCTCTGACCTTTAGCTCAGAAAGTAACTTTTAGTAGGCAATCACTTCTTGTTGTTTGTTTCTGCTTGCTTTAGCCTTTTTCTAGCTATAAAAAGGACCTCTTTTCTTTTCCTTAGCTTATTGAGACATTAAATCTGTTTTATGGAACAAAATATTTCTTGATTCTACTGTTGAAAACAAAGCCAATTAAGATCACTAGATTGAATTGTTTTGTTTTTTGATAAAGTCAGTGAACATTACCAAAATATTTAACTGTATCTCACATACTACATAAAGTTATATGGATAGAAGCAAGATTTAAAACAAACATCTAACAATCTGTTTTTTTTAAATTTATTTGCTTGTTTAAAGTCTTTAATCTTAAGCGTTTGATGAAGTTGAAAGGCAATATGGACACATACGAAAACAACTTTATGGGAAGTGCAGGTAGTAAAGGGGAAAACAGACAAGAGAGATTGTTTCTGTCCTCCAAAGAACAAGAAAAGATGTCACAGAATATAGAAGAGTTGATGTGGGTGAAATTATAAAGAAACAAAGTCATAAATATCTTTTGACATTAGTTATGCTGCTAATATATTTACTCATCATTACAATTCATAAGAGGAAGATGCTTTAATTATTGTCCAAGCAAAGCAAGCAACTTCCCTAGAACCATGGAGATATTACATAGGTAGTAGCGTCATAATTTCAATCTGGCTTCAATTTTGGGATTGTCATAATTTGAATGTGAAATATCCCCCAAAGGCTCATGTGTTTGAAACTTGGTTTCCATCTGGTTTTGCTGCTTAGGGTAGTTATGGAGATGTATCCTTGTTGGAGGAAGGACATGGGAGGGTGGGGATGAGGCAGCCTTTTTTCTAAGCCTTCTCAGTCATGGTAGGCTCTTATCTCTTCTGGAACTATAAACTATAATAACCTCTTTCTTAGCATGCTTGGGCCAGGGTATCCTATTGAAGCAACTGAAGAGTAGCTGGATTGCTGGACACTTGTGACTGTAAAGGTACCTTGCTCAGGGTTTGAAAGTCAGGCAGAGAAAAAAAAGACCAAAAAATTTGCCTTCTTTATTATTATTTTATACTTCCACTTGTACAGTATAGTATCGATAACTAATACATATTCTACGTAAAATAAAAAAATGAAGCAGCATCATGTATTCAATGGAAAGATTTTCAGAATATTTGTTAAAATTTAAAAACTTGTAAACTATTACTATTTTGACTTTACACTTGTATATAAAAGAGACACACACAATGAATATATACATATATATATAATTTCTTTTTTTTTTCTTATTTCAGCTCATACAAACTTATTAGGTACACCAGTTCCCTCCCTCCCTCCTCCCCCCCCCCGTACCCCCTGCTCCCCCTCCCCACCCCTCTCCCTCCCCATCCCCCAGTGCCTCCCACCCCAATTCCCAGAGAGTCCTTTCTTGTGCATGTCTGATTTTCCTCTGGGTCCTCCTCTCCGATGACGTACAAGGACCCAGTGGCCTTTCCCTGAACCCTTTCCCGTGTTCCCCTTAGGTATAGGAACATTGCTGTGGCTGCCAATCCTTTGCCTCCAAGGCTCTTGGTGCCTTTAGCAGATGCTAGACTTTGTGAGGTCAACAGTGTGTTGGACAATGCGCAGGGCATGCAAAGTCCAATTATGATTGCTTCAGCCCTAACTAGTATAGAGTATCTTATATATCATTGCTCCTCCCATCCTTTTGCTCTTACACTCTTACCGCCCCCTCTTCCGCAAATTTCCCTGAGCTTCAAGATGGGGAGAGACTAAGCTGGCCTAGTTCTAGGTGGTTGATATAGAATCTCTGAAGTTCTGGATTGTGGTTTGTTGATTTTCTTTTGCAGTTTTGCTGCTCCTGCAATGCCCTTCACTCCATCCTGGTGGGCATTGTATGTTACCCCCTAGGGCGCGGCGGGGTGAGGCCCGGCTGGATCGCGCGCACGCGCGCGTCCCGACCGGCGGAGCGGGGTGAGGTGTAAAGGGCTTTCTTATAAAAGTATTTTGGATAGTTACTCATGGGTTTCTCAGGAAGAAGCAAAAAAAGAGGAGGAAGAGAAGGAAGAGAAAGAGGAGTAAAGGAAGCCCAAAAGACCCTGGGAGTTCTCACTTTCCCCTTCATGCTTTTTATATTATTTTAGTGTCTTCGATTTTTTAAATTAAATTCCCTGGTCCTTGAGGGGGGAGGATTGGATATCCCATCTGGAACTGAGTGATCCTCAGTCATCTAGTCTCTGCTAACTACCAACTGTTCCTAAACAAAGCTTCTGGGCTGGAGGCTGCTAATTGCACAGATCTGAAGGTTTAATGTTAGCATCTGCGTATGAGACAGAACATGTAGCATTTGTCTTTCTGGAATTGAGTTACCTCACTCAGTATAATTTTTTCCAGCTCTATCCATTTATTGGTAAATTTTATTATTTCAACTTTCTTAATATTGAATAATATTCCATTATGCATATGCACATTTTTACTAATCAGTCATCAGTTGATAGTCGTTTAGGATGATTCCACTTCCTAGCTATTGTGTATAGGTCCACAGTGAAAATAGTTGTATATGTTTCTCTATGGTGTGATGTATGGCTCTTTGGGATTATGCTCAGAAATGGTTTAGCTGGGTCATAAGGTAGTTCTATTTCTAGTTTTTTTGAGGAATTTCCACATTAATTTTAAAACAAAAGACAAAAAAAACTTTTACCTTCTTTGTGTGTGTGTGTGTGTGTGTGTGTGTGTGTGTATCAGAGGGCATTATGTGTCCTTGTGGAGGACCAAGGGTGACTTTTCGGGATTATCATGGATTGCTTCTACCTCCTTGTTTTACTCTGGGATTTCCCAGGCTCTGCCCAGCAGGACTGGAAGTGTGGGCGCCATTTTCTGCCTGGTGTTTTTTATTTGCAGAGTCTTAACCCCGAAACCATCTCTCCTGCCCAATAAAAGGTTTTAATACAGACTTAAGCTAAGGCATTAAGAAAAGGGACAACAGATAGGTAGAGAAGGACATAGCATTTGCCCAGAGTCCGTGTGCCTTCTCAAGAGTGAACCACATTTAAATTTGGTCTTAACAGTAGCTAAATGCATTAATTTTGATGGCTTCTACACAACATTGTTCAAAGGATTTAAAAGATTAATTAAAATGTTTCAGTATACAAATTCTTCTCTAAGGAAATTTTCTTTTTTGGCTTGTGTGCCTGTGTGTATCAGAGGGCATTATATTTTCCTGTGAGGCCCAAGGGTGCAAAGGTGACTTTGAGAAACACTTTGGAATGTGCTACTACCTCTTTGTTTTGCTCTGGAGTTTCCCAGACTCTGCCTTCCAAGGTCAGAAGTACAGGCTATCACCATTTCAACCTGGCTTTTTTTTTTTTTTTTTTTTTCAACCTGGCATTTTTATGTGGAATCCAGGATCCAAACTCAGGAAAACTTCAGCTTTTGAGACACAGCTTAACTCTGAGCCATCTCCCAGTCCTCCTCTCTCCTCATCTACCCCTCATCTTCAGAACTTTTCTTTAGTAATGAGGTAAGGTGGTTTGAGGTGCATTCTACAATTTTATAAATTGGTAATATACAAAGCATAGTCAAAGGTCAGAAGAATTCTTACTATACATAAGTTACAAGGAAGGGAAGGCAGGTTTCATTATCATATTGTTAGAGTCTAAGTCAACTCACTTTTTTTTTTCCAGGTAAGGTAACTAGATATGGTTGAGAGGCCCTTAAGATAAAAACAAACTCTACCAACTGTCAAAGCCAGTTTCCCAATAAGCTCTATGCTTATCTCAATAGAAGGGAGCATCTGCAAAGGGGTAGAATAAGCATCCTGATACACTCCACACAAGCAGAAATGCAAATGCTGGATACAAACACTGTGAATTTACTTCAGAGTTCTATTTGCACATGAGTACACTGGTCAGGGTCTTGAGGGCATAGTTGCTATTTAACAATGCTATTTCTGAGAATGTAACCTCCAAACTGTAAATTTTGAAAGACTCTTTCTTACCAAGATGACAAGACTGACACCAGCCTTTGCTCTGATAATGACTGACCATTAGCTTTCATTCTTATTTCCTGGTTCTTCCTTTCTCAATCCCTTGAAACTTCCTGGCAGGCTCCCTTGTCCTTACCTCTGACCAGTGCATTTCCTCAGCTGCACTCTTTTACTTCATCTCCCACTCAAAGTGCCCACATCCATTCCATTCAGCCAAAAAAAAAAAAATGCCTCCCAACTCAGTTCCTAGTTTACATACAGGCCCCAATCAGACTTATTAGCTGAACAGAAAAGGGGATCTTCCAAAAAGCCAGAGCTGATCTTTCCCCCTACTGATGAGTTTTTTCCTTTTCAACAGACCCTATTTACTAGTTTTCTTCTGTTGTCCACAATTGTTAGTAATTACTCTCTTTTTACAAATGAGAGTCACTGGCTCAGAGGGAGCCTAGTTCTGTGAGTCAAGGCCACCCGAGCCAATAAACGAGCTTCGTTCTCAAAGAGACTCTTGTGCCATAGAAAGGTACTCAAGTCTGGCTTCTTATCACTGGAAAGCAGATACATGGAGTTGACAGTTGGTGGTCAACAAGAGCTCAAGAGGATGGGGTACATGGTTTGTGGTGGTGGTGGGTAGGGTGAGCTATTATTTTGGAGTTCCACGTTAGGGAACTCAGGGATGCAAGGTGCTCTATGGCAGGAAGTGGAGGAGTCAGAGATAGCAGTCAGGAAGGCTATGTGTGTGTTGGGGGGAAAGGCGGTGGTCTTTGATGTCTAATCTTTGCACATATTCTTCTGTGGCTATAACACCACAGTGGACCTCAACGAAGTTCAAAACTCAAAACAATTTGCATGTGCCTTAATACATGGTAATAACTAATGAAGAGGAACATTATGTATTCTGATGTAATCTGAAAATAAATCTAAAGAGAGATTGTTTAGCAATTAATATCTTAGTCATGTAGGTGCAACTTCTTTTTAGGATGTAGAGTACCTGGGCAAAGGAAGGGGAATTAATCCTGGAAAGGACAAAGACAAAGGGAGAGGACAATCTAACCTGCCAGTTAGATCTATAGGTGTAAGCTTGACAAATGAAGGTGGAGCTCTGGGCACATCTGCGATGAGCTGGCAGTGGAGGCAAGCTTTGAGCAAGTCTGCAGGACAATATCTAATTGATGTGGGACAACTGAGCCCTGGGGTGGGGGGGATCATTCCCTGGGGAGGTGATGATGGAGGGAGCTTGTTCAGTAGTTTGTCACACCTGGACAGACTCCAAGCTGAGGTTTGCCCCCCTTTCAGTGATCTCTATGGATGTGGCATGATCAGCTCCCTGGGCTTTTGGTATTTGTATGAATTCTCCTGTTAAGCTAGACTGTGGCCAAGAATTGTGAGCAAGAATAAAGTCCCCTCACTCCTCTGGCCTGTTTGGTTGTGAATTTATTGGCAACACGCAGAGTAACTGCAACACCTTATAAAAGTAAAATTGCAAAAATGTGACCCCTATTGAAGTCAGATCTATTTTAAGGAGGAAAATAATAATTTTGTATAATAATGTATATGGTAAAGTTGGGAGCCACCAAGAGGAGACAACCTGGTTGACTACTCAGAAGTCATAATCATGTGGAAGTTTCACCAGTGCTCTTTTTCCCAGTTGCACAAGCTCAGAAGTCTAATCATTTCAAATTTCCACAGCTGATTAATTCAGAGAAGGCTTCTTGCGAATACAAAACCTATCATGTTCCAGGCATCAGGCAGGGGAAATAACAAATACTTAAGAAGAGAAGTGGCATATCAGAGTTATAGAGATGGAAAATACAATTGGGTAAAACTCATTGTTGTGGACCAGAATAACAATTCTGTGGAACAGTGCTGTGGAAATGACAGAATTAACTATAGTAGTAATATTAAAACCAGACAGACAGACAGACACACACACACACACACACAAAGGATAAGACATGAATGAGTATATTTTAGAGAAAAAAAAGTGGGATCTGATTAACTGTAGATTAGCAAAGGAGGCATCTAAATTAGGATGCTGCAGTTTGAAGTATGTGTGGCTAGAGTTATTCTTTTAATCATTATAATTATTAACTCATATGAATTATACAAAGTTAACATTTCCCTATATGCATATATTGTGCATGCCTTCTCTTGTTCTCCCCTACACCAGTTCCTGATATATCCTATTATATTTTCAGGTCTTTATTACTTACTTTGTTTTTATAATAATTAAAAAATTTCCCTAGTTTTATAAGCATATTGAGTACTTATCGTGCCTTCCTCTTTTCTATCCTCCTCCCCTCCCTTCATCCATCCATCTCCCTCTCCAATTCTATGGGCCCCAGGGTTCCCTCTGGCTTGTCTACTCTTGTGCAGGTTCAAGCCTCTGTGGCATACCAAGTGGCTCCTCCTTACGTCACTCCTCTATAGAGACATTTCCCTTCACCCATACAGCCCTAGTCCCCAAGATTTCTACTGTATTACTTATTTTTAATGATGGAGCTTGTGTTTCCCAGGATGACTCCTCACACATTTTTTTTTGAGCTCACATTATTCTTTCCTAAACTTCCCTAGTGCCTGGACCTATAGGTAATATTACTTTAGGATTCTGTTTAGGAGTGGTTTGATACACAGCAACCGATATTATAGAATACGCAGTTCAATGCAGTGTCTCCACTTCTAGACCTCTCTTCAAATATCCCTGTTTTATGGATTTCTTAAAGACCTTCTTCAACTCTCACTGCATCGTCATTTGCCTAGACCTCAGGGAACAATCGGACTTACTTCTGATTGCTGATTTATTACAGAGTATTTTAAAAGATACAAATAAACACCATTATTAGTTTCTTGTCCTTACTGGGATAGATTATTATTCTGGGTATGGATTTGCCTTTCCTGCATGGAACGCTTGGGTCAAAATTGTCACTCCTGGTCTTACAGGATGCTGAAGTGGTTCCACAAGCATTAAAGAGACGCTTCCTGATTTGCACTGGGACAGTAAGAAAAGATACTCTGAGGGCAAGAGAAGGGGCTCCTAGATTGAAAACATTTCAAGGGAAGCATCTCCCCATGTCAGCCTGAAAGACACACCTATAGTCCCGGGGTGAGGTTTCACCCAGAGCTGACAAAGAACTTGGTAGCACAGACAAAGAGGAATGGAAACTTTGAGCTTTATAGTTCCACAGAGCCACGTAGGACAGGCAATATGAGGTTGGTTCCCATGATAACAAAACATCATCATGTGGCTATCCAGGTTTCTCTACCATCTAGATAATTCATTAGTTTACAAAAAGAATCTCACCACTTTGGAGAGTCCAAAGATTTTTGTAGATGTAAGACTAATTGGGATCAAGAATATGTGTATTTATTATATTATAATATCACATAGCCCCTATTTCTCCTTCATTAAGGTCTTTTTCTCATTAATTATTTCCATTGGCCTATCATTCAAGAGAAATGAACCTCTCATCTACATGTCTGTAGAAGTATTATGTACCACCAGCATTGTAAAATGTGACCGAGTTGCCTATACTTTCTGCAGACACTCTTCTATGTGCAGACACATTCTTCTTTATTTGGCTTAGAATCAGCTATTTTTACTATATAGTGAATTACTTCCAAATTTAGCAAGTTAAAACCCAGTTTATATGGGTGTGTAATGTAGCTGAATGTCTGGTCATTACCAAGTTATAGCTGCAATCATTTTTAGATTTGTGTGTGTGTGTGTGTGTGTGTTGGGGGCGGTGGTTCACTCAGGTCCTGGCTGGCTGTTGGAAAAATATAATTTGCTTACTATATGGATCTCTTGTCTATAGAATACTCATATAAAACAACTAACCTACCCAACCAAACAGAAATCAGAGGAATGAAAAAGTTTAAAATATATTTAGGGTCTGCAGTGTGGTTCAGAGAGGATTTTCAGACAAGCTAGATCTGTGCTGGTTTTCTTCAGCAAAGGAGAAAGCCTCATCTTGCTCCCAAGATCTGAAAGCTTCTGCCAAATTTTACTTATCAGAAGCAAGTCACTCTCCAACTTTTAAGAGAGGAGAGTTATGCTAGGGCATAGAAATGAACATCCATTTTAGAATCTCCAAACACACCCCTCCATGACCGCTGTTAAAAGTTGAAATTGTTCTTCTTGAAGCCACTAACAACCTGAGTGCAATCAAATCCTTCCAGTAGTATTTGGCCCTGAAACCTGCTCCCTTCATTAGTCTTCTGTAGTGATTCCATACACTCAATTTCCCTCTAAACATTTCTTACTGTTAGTAAGAGCATGTCATGGTTAGGCACAGGTGTCAACTTAACAGATGAGGTTTGAGATCTGGGCACATTTGTAGAGAATTAGTGGTTGAGTTAGGCCCAGAGCAAACCTGCAGGAGATTGTCATAGGCCCAGCCTGTGTTGGGTGGGATTAGGTCCTGAACAGATGAATAAAATACTGAGTCGGTTGAGGAAATTGGCATCCTTTTGTGTATTTGGCCAGACCATTACATAGAGATAGTGTGGTCAGTTCCCTTGGCCCTCATGTTGGTGCATGCTCTCCTGTCAAGCTGGAATATGAACTGTAACCAGTAATCGTAAGAGAATAAATCCCTTGTTCCCTTAAGCCATTTGATGGTCATTTATCAGCAACCATACAGGCATACTGCAACAGAGCATCTGCTCCTCTATCCTCCATCTTTAACTCATTTTTTTACTTTAAGTCATTGACTCCCTGGCTTTACATCCCATGATGGCTATTTACTGTCCGTCTCTAACAAGAACTACTACTTGTGTGTCATTCACATGCTCAGCCACCTTCCTGGCATCCAGACATCTAACAAACATGTTAAACTACCCAAGCCGAAAACAGAATTCATGTCCTCAAACTTGTTCAACTTTTAATTCAGTTTTAATTTTTAGAAGATAAATATCAAAAGATCTAGTTCCCAAACTAAAGCAACTGGGTAAAAACAAACAAAAATCACAAGGAATTGAAAGTTTTAAAAACATTTTTTTTGGGGGGAAGCTGCAGTGATGTCTTAGGATTAAAGCCTTTGCATCATAAGCAAAAGGAATTGAGTTTAGATCCTAGGTCTTAGGAACAAATGTAAAATCAGCCCTGGTGGGCAGGGCCTGAGAAACCCCAGAGCAAAGCAATCAGGTGGTAGAACAACCCAGAATGATTCTTGAAGTAATCCTTGTGCCTTCACAGGTACACACACACTCCAAGTGCCATCATGTATACATATGCATATACACACACAGACCAGACAGACACACACACACACAAAATAGAAAATGAAAAAAAAATTTAGGTTAGAGGAATGTGACTCAATGATAAAGTGCCTGCCTAATATGTATGAAGTTCTTGGTTCATGCATATATATAGTGATGGTAATAAGTCCCAAGATTCAATCTGCCCCATCCTGAAGCTCAGGGACATTTGCGGAAGAGGGGGCGGTAAGATTGTAAGAGCAAAAGGATGGGAGGAGCAATGATATACAAGATACTCCACACAAGTTAGGGCCGAAGCAATCATAATTGGACATTGCATGCCTGGCGCAATGTCCAACACACTATTGACCTCACAAAGTCTAGCATCTGCTAAAGGCACCAAGATCCTTGGAGGCAAGGGATTGACAGCCACAGTAGTGTTCCTATGCTTAAGGGGAACACAGGAAAGGGTTCAGGGAAATGCCACTGGGTCCTTGTATGTCAATGGAGAGGAGGGCCCAGAGGAGAGTCAGGCATATACAATAAAGGACTCTCTGGGAATTGGGGCGGGAGGCATTGGGGGATGGAGAGGGAGGGGTGAGGGGAGGGGGAGCAGGGGGTTGGGGGGAGGAGGAGGGAGGGAGGGAACTGGTGTACCTATTAAGTTTGTATGAGCGGAAATAATAATAAAAAATGTATTAAAAAAAGATTCAATCTGACACCTAGAAGACAAGCTACTGGGTGCATTTAGGAAGACCCATCCGTTGTAGGACAATTTCCCTCTGCACAGAGACTTCCTCCCTTGGAAATTTTAATTCAAAATAAATCCTTGGTTCCTTGTTTGCTTTTGTCAGGTTATTTTATCACAGCAATAGAAACAAAACCAAGACAAGTAAAACAACAAGTGGGCTAGATGTGGTAGCTTATATTTGTAATTCCAGCACTTGGGAGGCTGAGGCAGGAGAATTGCCCTGACTTCAAAGCCGGCCTGAGCTACAGAGTAAGACCCTGTCATAGAAATTCAAAAATCAAGTCAAGAATCCCTGATATAATGTGGATGTGTAAAGACTTATTCAGTAGTATCATAATTGAGGTAACGTATTTTTTTAATATAGCAATCATGAAGGACATAGAAAATTTTACAGTACAAGATCCACACTTAGCGAATATTATCTATTTGAGTCATTTTTTTCTAAGTAACATTTTCCCCTGTGAATGTAAAGGGAACAGGGATCAAAAGATGAATCAGATGTGCACCCTGCCTTCAGTGATGATCTAGAATGGAAAGAGACAAAGGCAGGGGATGTAGGAAACAGATCAAAACTGGATAAGAAAAAAGCTTATGCTCAAGGAGATACTTGTGCAGGACCTTAATAGTTTGGAGGGATTGAATTTGTACTTAGAGAAATGTGATGAACCTTCCTGTAGAACTGCATATCATTTAGAAAAGGTACAGAAGCAGAAATCTTCTCAACTGCAAAAAACAAACAAACAACTTAACAGAAAATCAGATAAGTACATCAGATGATGTCAAAATAAGGAGTTAATCTTAAACTGTAGGAAATATGGAATGCTATACTATCAGGAAAGGGTAGGAATCCTGGAGAATGGTAGGTAACCTATAATCAATTGCTATATAGTGAATAGGTTTAATTCTCAAATTAATAAACGGAAACCCTAATCTCTACTGAGATATTAGGAAGCAAGTCTTTTGGGGAGTAACTAAATCATAAGGATGGGGCCCTTAGGAATGGCATTAGTGCCCTTAAAATAAGCCTCAGAGGATTTGCTAACTCCCCCTACCCCCCTTTTTTGCCATAAAAAGACACTGGGGAAATACAGCTATTTATGCATTAGGTATGTCATAGTTAGGCACAGGTGTCAACTTGATGGTTGCAGGTTTGAGCTCTGGGCACATTTGTGGAGAATTAGTGGTTGGGTTAAGCCCCGAGCAAATCTGCAGGAGATTGTCTAGCTGATGGGGAAGGCCCAGCCTATGGTGGGTGGGACTAGACTCTGAAGAGGTGAATAAACTACTGAGAGCTGGTTGAGGAAGGCGGCATCCTTCTGGACACTTGGCCAGACATGCTGGTCTGGCAAGTAAGGATTCTCCATCTCTCAGCTGTTATGTGGCGATGGTATGGCCAGTTCCCTCGGCCCTGGTGTTGGTGCATGCTCTCTTGTCAAGCTGGACTGAGAACTGTAACCAGTAATTGTAAGGAAATAAACCCCTTTTCCCTTAAGCCATTTGATGGTCATTTGTCAGCAACATGCAGATGAACTGCAACAGAAATTGCTATCCGGGAAGTGGGGTGTTGCTGATAAATCTATGTGGATTTTGTGGCTTTTGAAAGGTTTCGCTGGACAAAGTTGGAAATGCTTGAAGATTTTCACTTTGTGGATTACAAATACCTTTCCACAGAGTTTAATGGGCCATTTGGACAATGAGAATGGTGAGAGAGTTGTGGATTGTTTGCGCCCAGTTTGTGATGAGGGAAACGAGGACTTTGGTAAAGCTGAATTTAAATATGATGGACTGGTTTGTTTGATAGACGAGAGCTGTATTGGCAGCCTTGAAGACTTCCATGAGGAAAGGGCAGGCATCCGAATAGTTGCTATTGTTGGAGAAAGGAGTATCAATGAAGGAAAACCTAGTGACTTGCACTGGGACAGTGGAAAACATGAATACCACCATATGGCAATTTTGTGGGTTGAAAACTCAGATTCCTTTAGGGGCCGAAAGCCCAAGTTGAAGCCATTTCTTGCCCTTTGGAAGTTTTGGCTGCCTAGTAGGGGGCTTTTCCAGACTCAGCAAGTCAAAGTTGGTACAGTTGTGGCTCTAGTGGACCAAGCTACATTTCAGCCTCACTGTGGACTCTGCTGGCGTCCCCCAGGTGATACTGGTTTTGATGTACAATTACAGGGTTCGTGGAGAGCAGCAAAAGCTTGGCACCAAGTGGCAGGCGTAAAGTTCCTGCAAGGAAAGGTGAAGTTTATGGCTGCAGAGGCGAACCTAGAGTACTGTTTGAGATGCCAACCATGGGATGTATGCTGAGGACGGCTGCAAGTGGAGATCCAACCTGGTTCAGAGGAACTCTGCTTTTACCCACTTTGAGCTGCAAACAGGGACTAGGAATGCATAGAATTTTTGAGCCATCATGACTACATGATGAGCAACAGAAGATGGACATTGAAATACAGGATGCAGTAATTGATTTTAATGAAATGTTTTCTTATTGTATTATACTTCTTTTTGATATTTTACCTTGTTGAAATATTTAACATTTTGATTTGACATTTTTTAAACTTTCAGTTCCAACATTTTAATAAGTGAACTTTTAATGAATGACATTTTAAATTGAATTATAAAAATTTTTAGTTTTGGACTTTTAGAATAAAATAAAATTTATATTTTTAACTTTTAACATCTACGAGGATTGAAAGTTACAGTTTAAAAGCACTATGTTTTTGTGTCAAGTTGACAAGGGGTGGAGTGTCATAGTCAAGCACAGGTGTCAACTTGATGGTTGCAGGTTTGAGCTCTGGGCACATTTGTGGAGAATTAGTGGTTGGGTTAAGCCCCGAGCAAACCTGCAGGAGATTGTCTAGCTGATGGGGAAGGCCCAGCCTATGGTGGGTGGGACTAGACCCTGAAGAGGTGAATAAACTACTGAGAGCTGGTTGAGGAAGGCGGCATCCTTCTGGACACTTGGCCAGACATGCTGGTCTGGCAAGTAAGGATTCTCCATCTCTCAGCTGTTATGTGGCGATGGTATGGCCAGTTCCCTCGGCCCTGGTGTTGGTGCATGCTCTCTTGTCAAGCTGGACTGAGAACTGTAATCAGTAAATGTAAGGAAATAAACCCCTTGATCCCTTAAGCCACTTGATGGTCATTTATCAGCAACCATGAAGAACTGCAACAAGGTAACAGTCCTACTAGATAAAGTTTGATGTTGGACTTTCTAGCTCTAGGTCTTTGAGAAATCTGTTTAAATTACCAAGTGTATGGCATTTTTCCTATAGCAGTCCAGATACACTAAGGAATTTTTATAATATTCCGTGTTCATTGCCTGTCTGTGACCACTGGCCTAATTCTATGCTGTTGGAGACTACTCATTCCAATGACTCCTAGACTTAAGCACTCTCTGTGAACTTTTATTAACTGATCACCATCTTAATTTCTATGAAGCATCTCAACCATTGTCTCAAATTCTCTTTTCCCTCATCTCTTCCATCTTTTCCCATGAGATGGACACTTCCCCCCCCTTCCCGACTCAGCACACTGTAGTTTAGAAGTTACTCTTGACTTCTTTCCCTCTGTGATGGCATTATTAACCTGACAGGAGGTAAGGCTCCAGGCTTACCTGAGAAATACAGATTAAGGATGACCTGTCAGCATGCCTGTGAGGAATTGTCTTGATTGCTTGATGTAGGACAACTCAACCTATAATAGGCAAGACCATTTTCTGACAGGTAAGGATACAGAGTGCTGCTGAGCAAAGGCAAACACATGACTATAAATATTGGTTTTTGCTCTCTTGCTTTGCAAGTGATGTGACCAGCTGCTCTCAACTCCTGCCACTATAACTTCGCTTTCCTGTAGTGACAGACTGTACTTTTGAGTTGTGAGCTGGATTTAAAACTCTGTCATAGTTAGATACAGGGATCGACTTGACGATTGAGGGTTTAAGTTCTGGGTACATTTGCAAAAAAATTAGTGGTTAAGCCCAGAGAAAACCTGCAGGAAAATGTCTAGTTAATAGGGAAGGTCCATCCCAGGTGGATGGGACTAGGCTCTAGGCGGGTGAATAAAATACAGAGAGCTGGCCAAGCTGTATACTTACTTGGCCAGACATAGTGGTCTGACAAGTAAGGACTGTCCCTCTCTCAGCTGTCATATAGATATGATATGATCAGTTCCCTCGGCCCTTGTTGTTGGCGTGGACTCTCCTGACAAGCTGGATAAGGAACTGTAACCAAGAATGTAAGAGAAAATTAAACACTTAAGCTGTTTTACTACAATTTAATCAGTAACCATGCAAGAGTAAATTGAAACAAGCTCTATTCCCTTAGGGTGTTTGGGTCAGGTATTTTAACTCACCAACTATCCTAACTACAATCCAGCAGTATGTGTTGTAGCATAGCTCAACATTATACACTTTCCCTTAATTTTCATTGCCAGTGTACCAGCCCAATAGGATCTCTCTTTTGGAATCAACCCAACAATCCTAACTCATTTCCTTCTTTAAAATCTTCCCCTATGGAACAGCCAGAGTTATTTTAAGCATAATACTTTTTCCATGTTTAACATTTTTACACACTTTTAAAAAACCACAAGGTATAACATTACTTAATCTGCAAAGGCTCTCATGATTTGATTGCTCTCGTCCCCACTTTGCTCCCATACCACAATCCTACTCTCACTATTAAGCTATATGAGCCATCTTTCTATATGAGCCATCTTTCTATATGCTGTTACAGGAAGTATAATGGATTCCAAGCTCATCCACATTCTAGTTCCCAGAATCTTCTATAAAAGTGTGATGCCTATGTGATGAAAAAGCTCTTAGATAGGGACATTATCCTGGATTATCTGTGGCTGCGCACTTGTACTAGTTCTCCACTGATACTACAGAGCATTATATACAGAATGGCAGCAAACAGAAACCTGCTATCTTGCCATCCTGAAGGCCAGAAGTACAAATTGTTTGGAGGGTCTTGTCCTTTCTGCTGGCTCAGGGGCAATCTTTTCATGCCTATTCAAGCTTCTGGTGTCTGCTATCAACCATTGGCTCTCCTTAGTCTGTTATCACCCTTTCATGACCATTTTATGTATGTCTTTATACTGTTTCCACTCAATGTCCTGTGCTCAAGTCACACTGACCTAGGGGTTACTCTAATGATTTAATTTTAACTAGATTATCAGGAGCTTATTCCCCAACAAAGTCACATTTGGAAATACTTAGGGCTAGAACTTAACATGCTTCCTTTTGGAAACACAATTTAGCCTGTAACACCGATGTTACCAGAAGGGTTTTCCTAAGTAAAAAGAAAAGGCTGGAGGAGAGACAGATTTACTGGGCCATGGATGATATAAAAAGGGCAGAGAGCCTACAAAAACAGGTGCTTAGAAAAGGAAAGGCAATGGCAATTTTCCCTTAAATTTACACACGGCTCCTCTCCTGATGAGTCCAGTGGCATGTGCTTTGCACTTCTGAGAAGCAGAATGGTTAATTAAAGCTATACAAGGTTTCAACAGGAAGGTAATATACAAGGTAAGGTCATTGCAACTTTTGGACATTTGCACAGACTGTTCATGTGTACTGTATTTCAAGCACTCCCAGAATCTAGCATGCTGGATTTTTCTGTCTGTATAGCTTTGTTCAAATGTACATCTTGAAAGCATGACCCCATAATGCTAGAGTGTTCAGATGAAGGGTATCTCAGAGGTGAGTAAGTCATTAAAGTGAAACCCTTTCTGCCATGACGACATAGGACCCTCCCCAAATACACATCTCGATACTTTAACCTTGGACTTCTCCAGGAGTATGAGAAACAAACACTTCTTGTTTATGCTGTCCGGTTAGTCTATCTTAACTTTGTATAGCAGCTCAAAGTGACGGAATCATCCTCCTTGACTATTTACTGAAGCTACTCTGTCACAGGACATACCTCATTTTTATAATGGACATCAGTACTAGTTGCTTTTCCTCTTTATGTCCACTCAGGGAAAACTGAAACATGCCTTGTCTTTTTACTTTATAAGCTCAATATCTAGACCTGTATTTGCTGCATAGCAGAAACTAAATGGACAAGTGAGCATTTACTTATTCCATGCATTATCATATGTGTACAAAACCCCATTTAATCTCAGCAGGTCCAGGGGACAGAATTCCTATCACCATTTTTTCAAATGTAAGAGCAGGTAAGGATGTGTATTTTGGGCAATAGTGTTTACAAACACTATGAACACTGAATCAATTATATTTAAAGAAATTAGTGCAGAGTTTATAAATTTTAGAGAGGTTTGGTGGTGCAGACCTGTAATCATAGCTACTCAGAATACCAAATCAGAATGCTTGAGTTACATGGCAAGTTCAAAGCCGAACTGGCAACTTGGTGATATTTCACACACACACACAGAGGCCTGGGATATAAACAGTGACTATTTGCCCAAGAACATGTGTAGCTACAAGTTCAATCCCCAGTACCAAAAACAAGGCTTAACCGAGAAGATATCTGCTGCATGTTTGCATATGAGCTCCAATTCATGAAAGAATCCGAGTTACAATCTCAAAACATCTCATGACACTGAACTCTTATTTTATTTGACTGCAGGACAGCACCATTTACATACTCCAAACTTTTCAGAGGCTTTTTATTTCCCTGTTCTCTGGCAGATACCTGGCAAATTTATCTGGCTTCTTCTTGTCTATACTAGCAATTCTTATACTAACAGCTAGCTGTTCGTAGTCCCAGTGACTTGGTCATTTATGGACTACTTGTCCAGATTACTTCTGATTTTGTCTGCAAATCTAGCATGTATTATGCTAGTTTAAACCCAAAGTCTTGAAGTTTCATGTGATTTGTACCCTATTCCCATCCACCCACCCTTTCCATTAAAAGGAAGCTCCCTCTCCCTTTCATTAGTTTATTCATATAAAGGCTTTTGAGTTCCAGAAAAGTAGCTTTTACCTGTGACCTTTTCCACTTACCTGTTCACCCTTCAGGCTCAGCAGTCTTCTCCAGTCTAGAGGAGGCTCAACATCCTTCCACAGATCATGCACTACTGGCATTTAACTTCTTTCACTAGATGAATTCCCTGATGGCAAGTTTTTCCTTCTCATTTACCACTGAATATGCAGCACCTGACACATACTTGGTATACAGAGGAGACACACTCTTTCTTGGTTAACTAAGTATTTAGTATGGTTTGTATTTGTCCTCAAAGTTCATGCACTGGAAGCCCAATCCCAAATTCATGTGTGACTATTATTTCAAGTGGGATGGTTAACCTTGACAGGATTTAGAATCACCATGGAAATAAATCTGAGGGCCTAACTGTGAGGGATTTTCTAATTAGGTGAGTTGTGGTGGGAAGACTTACTCTTAAATGTGGGGAGCATCATTCCATGGGTTGGACTCCCAGGCTTGATAAGACAGAGACAGTGAGCTGAGCACAAGCTTCTGCTCTTTGTTTGCGGACTCGTTGTGACCAGACGCTTCAAGTTTCTCCTAAGACCAACTATATCCTGGAACTGTGGGCCAAAATAAACTCCTCCCACCTTAAGCTGCTTTTATCACAGCAACCAGGAATTAATATAGGAGCTCACTAGGAATAGTGTGCAGGTAGGTCCCCCATGATGGCCAAAGTAGCCTTGTGACACCCAAGCTAGCCTACTTTAATTGGATATATAACACCTTTCATCACATTATGATGCAGTGTAAAGCCCTGACCAAAAGCTGGTACTTTTGTGGGACTTCCCAACCACGACCCAAACAGACTACTAATCTGAGATATTTTGCTATGTAAGTATGAAATGGATTAAAACAGTATACTGACTGAACACTTTCCTGACTCTAGGGAAGTGTGATCTTTAGTCTGTCCATTGTGATTGGGATGATGTCAAGTGGAGTGGAGTAACTGAACAAAAACTGGGCCTGAGGTAGAAGGAAAGAATGACAGAACCTGGTGCAATGGTACATGCCTGACATCCTACTACTGGGGATGCTGAAGTGAGATCAGCATGGGGCCAGCTATGTAAAAAAACCTTATCTCACCCCTCCCAAATTTAAAACAACCCCCCCAAAAAACCGAATGAAGTTTGATAGCTACCTCAAGAAACAAAAGGCTAAGCGTATCCTTAGAACCTGTGAATATTATCAGATTTTTGGGTTTCTGGGAGAATAGCTCTTACTTTCCTATGTACCTGTTGAAAAATCAGGAGGAAGATTCCCTGAAATTCTAACAAGAACACACCCCAAGCAACCTCTAACAGCTAGCTTGTCTGTATAGGCAAAGATGACCCATTTTTACTAAGGAGGGCAGAGGAGGTCCACATGGCTAGATGTTTGTGGAAGACCTTAGAATTGCTTACCTATTTACTGGGAGAGGGGAAAAAAAAAACCACAAACAGTGAGTGGCCTTTAGGGACACTTTTACTTGGAAAATTACAACACTAGTACAAGTCAAGTCTTACACACTTAACATTTGCTTGTTAAAAGCAATTCATTGTATCAAAGAAAACTAAACATGTTTTACATTTTTCCTCACAAAAACACAAAAAATTATGAAGAACTTAAACAGCAACTTTTAAAAAGGTAACACAACTTTTCCTTGAACTAGTTCTTGGGTAGTTACGACTGAAATTTCTACTCATTTGCTTCTTTGAATGTAGATTTTGGTCCAAGGTTTTGTGTTTCTAGTATCTGCTTCTGCCTCCCCCTCTATCAGAGCGGCTTCCTCCTCGGCCACCACCTCTTGGGGCTCCACGGCTTGAACTGCTGTAGGAATCACGTGGAGGGGGGTAGCCCCTTTCCATAGAAGGGGGGAGCCCTCGATCTTGTCTGCCAACTCGATCACGGCCACTTGAGTAGAGATCACTTCGGCTGCTTGAGTAACTATCACGACTTCCACCGTATCCATCACGTGAGCTGCTGTAATCATCATAGCGACTGCTTCCACCGTAAGATGGAGGGGGCCCTCGTGTGGGTGGCGCGCTTCGTGAGTTACCGTAACTCTCGTAGGAATCTCTGTAGGAGCCTCCGCTGGCGTGATCTGAATAGTCGCGATCTCGACCATATCCATCCCTATCGCTGTAGCCTCTGGATGGATAATCATCACGTGAGCTGGAATGACTGTAATCACGGTAAGAATAATCTCTTGGTGGTGGAGCATAATCTCTGGTGTCACGAGAACTTGGGTAATCTCTGCTTGAGTAGCTGTCTTTCGTAGAGTATCCATCATCTCTCGGGGACAAATAAACATCTCTTCGAGAAGGCAGGGGTTCTCTTCGTGGTGGGCCTCCGTAGCTGTCTCTTCCGCGAGACACAGGTGCTCTTCCTCCTATTCCACTGCTGCTTCGAACTGGCCCTGAAGGCGTCGATCTCTTAGGGGGAGGACCCCCACTTCGTGGTGGTGGGCCTCTCTTCACTGGAAGGGGTCCTCTGGAAGAACTCATGTTAAAATTCATGGAATAGCCACCGTCATCCATGTATCCTCCACGGGAAGGGGGGCCCCTGGTTCCCCCGCTTCCTCCTCTAAGACCTCTGGGAGGGCCTCTGCTTCTTGGGGGTAGAGGTGGTCCACGCCTACCACTTTCAAATGATGGTTTGGTGGCTTGCTCCACCTTGATAGCCTTTCCATCCAAGGACTTTCCATTCATGTCCCTAGCTGCATCCTTAGCATCTGCTGGGCTTTCGAAGGTGACAAAAGCAAACCCTCTTGATTTGTTGGTTTCTCGGTCTTTCATCAACAGTATTTCCACGATTCGGCCATACTTGCCAAATACTGCCTCAAGGGCTTTCTCATTTGTCTCTGTATTAAGCCCACCAATGAAGAGCTTTCCTGGGCGATCTGCTTCAACCATTTTGTTTTTCCAACAGGTAAGACTCTGAAGGGACTTCGAAGATCTCAAGCTCCTACAAGCTTACTGGCTGGGCCTTCCAAGTAGCTCAGCACCAGTGACAGCTGCCGAGTCTTGAACAGAGCAGACAAGCCGCTAGGGCTACTGCACAACCAGCACCTGTGAATATTACTGTATTAGTTTCCTGGAGCTGCTGTAACAACGTATTGCAAATTGGGGGAGGGGTGTTGAAACATTTGATTTTTTTCTTACAGTTCAAGAGATTAAGCATGAAGGCAAAGTTTCTGCAGGGTTTGGTTCCGGAAGCACTGAATGAAAATCTGTTCTGTACCTCCCTCCTAGCTTCTTTGTGGTGGTTGCCAGCAATCTTTAGCATTGCCTGGCTTATAGATATATCAATCCAACCTCTGTGTCCACCTTCACAAGATATTCTCCTCAGTGTGTCACATACATTTATAGACATTTTTTTTTTTTGCATGCTGTGTGCATGTATCAGAAGGAACTGTATGTGCCTGTGGAGGCCCAGGGTGAATGTGGGAATTATCTTGGACTGTTCTACCTCCTGTTAGCTTGTACTCTGGGGTTTCCCAGGCTCCGCCTTCCAGGGCTAGAAGTGCAGGTTGCTACCATTTCTGCCCAGCATTTTTATATGGGATCTGAACTCAGGTCTTTCTGCTTGTGAGACAAAGGTTTAAACCCTGAGCCATCTCTCACCAGTCCCTACAGAACATTCTTAGAAGGATGGTAGCCATTGGATTTATATCTATCTTAATCTAATCTGACCTCATCTTTAGCCAATTATATCTGTCAAGATTAAAGTCAAATTCTGAGGTTTCAGTAGGACAGGGATCTTAGTGGGAACAGTAACTTTTTAAAAAAAATTTTTTTTTTAAAGTAATTAAGCTAAGACTATGGAGAGATCACTCCAGATTACCTGAGCAGGTTCCAAATCCAATGAAGAATGTCTTTGTAAGATACACACAAGAGTTATATGCTTAAGATGGATGCCAAGGTTTGAATGATGAAGCCACTATGAAATATTCTGAGAATGTGAAGTAAAAAACGGAGACTGGAGTCTTAAATCAAGGGAGCCAGGGAATGCTGACGACCACCAGAAGCTGGAAAAGGCAAGGCAGGCTTCCCTCTAATGCCTTCAGAGGCCCACCGATGCCTTGAATTTGAACTCTGTTCTTCTGCAGCAAACAACAAAATTTCTGTTTGAGTGCGTCCAGTGTGGGGTACTTGTTCTAGTAACACAGCAAAACAATTTAGTCTATTCTTCTAAGTATCATAAAAATAGCTTTCTGAGTTAGAATCTGCTCCAGATAGATCAGAATCCTTAGTAAATTAGAATTTGTAAACACAATTTAAAATAGCGCAATTTCTGATGACTGTTTAAATGCAACAAGTATCCTTTTAGTGATTGAGGAATAATTCTTTAACTTGGGAAGTGACTGAAGGAAAAACTACCATGTTGTAAATTTCATTTCCTACGAACCCACTTACCTTGTCTGATACCGAGCAACAGCTTTTGTCCAATTCGAGCGTTTCTCTCTTTGACCAGCAAACTGTTTAATATTACCTGTGCCTAACTATTAAGACTTTTTTTTTTAAATCTTGAGATTAACTTTTCTTCATATTGGTTGCTGTAGAGTCACATGGTACGGGTGCTACACAACTTACGACCGATAGTGCACAACTGCTTTGAAGCAGATTAGTTTGGGGACAGCAAGATAAAGTTAAATTAAATTGAAGAAATTGCATGGTGAGTCTCTTTCACGCTTTGAATGAATTCAGAATTTAAAATGCGGCAGCACCAATCTCTTTCGAACCTTAAGTTCCATGGCTAACCAATCAAGAAGCCGATGCCAGGCCCCTTCGGAATGCCACACAATACTTTGTTTCTTTATTTGGGTGCATAATGGCAGAGCTGATGCCCTCGGAAGTCCATTCATGAAACTATCTATGCCGGAGGTCACCAGAAAGCCCTGCGAAGGAGGAAACTCGGGGACCGACATCGGCACCCCCCCCCCGAGCCCGACCCTCCCCCCGCCCCCGCTTCCTGTGCGCGGGAGCCCGACCACCCCCTCAGCCGCCCCGTGGCTTCCAGCCGCCCCGCCATGGAGTCCGGCGCAGGCCCACGCCGCGCGCCTTTCGCCATCCGCCCGCCCCCGGAGAGCCCCCGGGCGGGGAAGGGCGCGGGACCCTCACCCGCCGCCCCCCCGAGGTGGGATCTGCCCCGCGCCGGCCGTTTTCCCCGCTCCGGGGGCGGGGGCGGCCGAGGCCCGGCGCTCGGGAAGAAAGGCCACCCCGCAGGCCGCGCCATGGCGAGGGCCCGCGCGCCTTCCCCGCCAGCCCGGGGCGGCGTGGATGCCGGAAAGCCGGGCTCCGGCCACTCTGGGCGTCTGTGGGGTGACCCCATTTTTCAACCTACCCCTGGGGCTAACGCTCCCCCAGCTAGGAAGCCGCTTTCCCGCGCCGACCGCCACACGCGTCTTCCGCTGCTGCTCCCGCCGAGAACCGGAGGCCGAATGGCTTCCCCTCCCCCCCGCGCAACGTCAACGCGGCGTCGGGAAGGGTCGTAATGCCCCGACGATGCGCGCACGAACCTCCCAGCACGCCGCCTGCGCAGCTCTAACGGGAAATCCCTGGCTCGGCTGGGCACGCCCAGCCCCGCACGCACGCCCGCCTTACAAGCCCACTGCAGTACTGGAGAGAGGAGGGTGCGTGCACGCTCTGGGGGCGTCGATATCTGTGGGTGCACGTTACAGTAGCAAGAACCTGGAGGAAGCTGCCTATCCAGGGCGTCTCCATACGCCTCCCCGCCCAGCTCGTGGAGTAGCTGGGGCACATCTGGATGGCGGCGGGTCCTGTTAGGCCAGCCAGGTGGCTACTCTTTCCTCCCTAGTCACTTGAGCTTTGCCAGACTGGCGCGTGTCGGGCTGAACCCCGCTGCGTCTGAGCGCTCAGGGCCTGAGCGGGCCTGGGCGGTTCTGCGCGTCTATTTGGAGGCGCGTGGTAGTGATGGCGGCGCTCAGCGCGGCTTTCCTGTCACTGGGTACTACTACTCCCAGCCCGCCTCGGAGCCGCCCGAGCCGCCCCTCGGGTCCCTAGTTTGCGAGTGGCAATTTGACTTGCTCTGCTGCATGTCTGGAGGGACCGAGGAAAGTGTGGAGAAGCCGGGGGGAGTGAGAGATCGCAGCTCGGAAAGCCAGCCAGCCAAACAAACAAACCAAACCCACCCCCCCTAACAAACATGAGGCTGCTGGAGAGACTGAGGAAAGAATGGTTCATGGTCGGCATAGTGCTGGCGATCGGCGCCGCTAAGCTGGAGCCGTCGGTGGGCGTGAACGGGGGTAAGTGCCGCCCTCTGCCAGCTGCACCGTCGGGGTCCCGCATCGAAACCCCTGCGAAGGGCGGGGGGGGGGGGCGCGGCGCCCTCCACTGCTGCCGTCACTTCGCGCCCGCCCGCAGTTTCCTGGGGTGGAGGCTTTTTTTTTTTTTCCCCTCTTTTTGCTATTTTCTTGCCCCAGGGAACACGCGCTTAGGAGTAGGGCAAAGGAATCGCAGCGCAGGTGGCCGCCGTGTGAGCAATCAGTGACCCGGCTGGGCTGGGCTGGGCGTGGGGGGTGCGGTTACCCCGAAGGAAACTCACTCCTCTCCTTCAAAGTAGCATCCTCTCCCAGGGAGGCCAGCGCTCCCCTAGACAGCCTTATCTGCTTCGGAATGGACCTCATTATCAAGCTCATTTCCGACTCTTTCCCAGTACACGTTTGTATATATATGCGGGGGTGGGGGAGGATGAAACAGAAAAGGCTCCCCTGATTCCGAGGTCAAGTGTCGTGGCCCACAGGTTGGAGCGCCCCAAGCCTGGCGCCGACTGACACGTTGCAGTTGCCTCCCAGGGCACTACTTCCGTGTGCTGCTGGGCTCCACTGTTGCAGACGCGGGCTGCGTTAAGTTTTAGGGAGTGTTTCGGCAAGGGAATGTGATGGGGTAAGACCCCACTTAGTAGTGCAGCTTAGTGACTCGGCCCGCTGGCCTGAGCAAGCACGCATGCATGCACACATACCTTCAGAAACGAGTACACAGAGCGCAGGAGGTTCAAGGCGCACCTTTCCCGTACCTGGGGTGGAGTGGGGAGCGCAGTGGCTGAGAAAGTAGAGCTCGTGGAAGGGGAGAGTCCCGGAGTTCAGGTAACTCCCCTGGGCCTCCGTCGTCGTTGGATCTGATGAGTTTTCTCAGGTCCTGGGCTTTTATTCCCCTTTGGCCTAGGCGTGTGCAGCTTTATTTCAGTCAATCACATTGCTCATCAAATACACCACTCAGAGAACTCAGTGCAGATAGATGTTTACATTGGTAAGGGGTCTGGGATCACAAGCTCGGGTTGTCATGGTTACGGTCCGTGCAAAGGCACTTCACACACCAATGTGTTTATCTCTGCAAGTTTCACAGCGCATTCAAAGTTGCTTTACCTTAACTCCTCTGTCCCTGCACTATGCTTTCCTTGCACTCTCCACAATCAAATAATTTTGTTTACATTCCGGGCAGTCACGTTCGTGTATGGTGTCTGGCTCCACATTTTCTTTCTGCTCACCAGACCTGTGAATGCTGGGAATCCTGCGAGTGTCATTGGCCCTGAGTAAGACCACCCTTCCCCCTACCCTTAGACCATCTTATCCTGCTTTCAGTGGACTTTAATTGAGTATCTTCAGTTAATTTGTGGTTTTGACAAAGTTAGATTCCAAGTTTATTGGCTGACTGAATACATAACTTACACAGGGGACATAAGGAAGGACAGAAGAGAGCACACGCAGACTTTTTTCTAAGAGGAAGTGCTCATAAATATATTTGATACTGTTTCTGTCTTTTTACTGACGTGATGAAGTGAATGAAATGATTTCTCAGCAATGTAATGTTCCTTCTTCCGCTTGACCCCCTAACTTCTTCATTTACAAGTGACTACTAGAATCATTTTGAGTGAATTAAACAAAGACTGTGGGTAGGAAAACTTTTGGTTTGTTTTTTCTTCTGCAGTCAACATAGTGTAATGTAGACTGTGTGACTGACAATAGACTCAGATGTGGGATAGATTCTGTAATCTCATTTGTTTTCTTGGACTCTACTTACTAAAATTTTGGTATATTATGGTTTTAGAAATACTGTTTTTCTGTACCAGTCCTTATAATGAAATAAAGTCATTAACTTTTTTTTTTTGCTTAATCATAAAAAAGTAGAAGTGGAGTATTTGGAGAAAAATTTTAAATAACTTCAAATTAATTAATTAATTTAGTATTTCAGAGGGCCACTTTAGTGTATGTACCGATGGAGACCCAGAGAGACATCAGGAATCATCCTGGATTGCTGTACTTCTTTATTGCTTTGCTCTGGGGTTTCCCAGGCTTCACCTTCCAGGACCAAAATTATAGGCCACAGCCATGTCCAAATGGCAGTTTTTAAATTTTTATTATTTATTTATTTGTTTGTTTGTTTTTTTGTGTGTTTCTGTGTATTAGAGGGCACTGTGTATTTTAGAGGCCCAAAGGTGACTTCAGGAATCATCCTGGGTTACATTTGCTTTGCTTTGCTTTTCTAACCTCCACCTTCCAGGGCCAGGAGTAAAGGCTGTCACCATTTCCATCTGGTGTTTTTACGTGGGATCTGGGAATCAAGATCTGAACTCAGGATCTTCTGCTTTCTAGGCAGAGGCTTAACCCCTAAAGCCATCTCTCTAGCCTCCACCTAGAATTTTTATGTTGAATCTGAGGCAAAGATTTTAACCTCTGAGTCATCTTCCCAACCCTGGGAGAGAATATATAAAGTATTTTAAGCTAACATGAGATTTTGATTTATTAATTTTTTGTCGTTGTTGTTGGGATACTGAGGAGTGACCCCAGACCCCACCCATGCCCCACCCATGCTAAACAAGAATTTATCCTTGAACTATATTCTCAAGGTCCCAGAATACTTCTTTTGTAGTTGAGACCTAAGACTTGAGGCCACATAATTTATCAGAGATTTTTAAATTACTTTAGGGAAGTGTGGAGGCCCAAGACTTTCCCTTTTATCATGGCAATGGCAAAAATGTTTAATAAAAACTCGTGCTTTGAGTTTTTAACCCACAGGACCAGGGCAGAGTCAGCTAAATATTAGACAACGATATATTCACATGATTTCTTCCATAGCCATCCATGTGTAAAGTCATTTTTCTTAAAAACAGAAGTCAAAAATTTTGAGATTTTCTGTCAGATTGAGTTCTTTGTACTTCAATAGCCCTTTTAATTTTTAAAAGTTATTTATTTGCTTGAGAGTGGATAGAGAAAGAGCAGACACATAGGTAAGTGTATGAAGTAGGCACTTGGAGGTTAGAGGACAACATTCTCAAGTTGTTCCCGCCTTTCATGTGACTCAGGATGGCCTCAGGCCACCAGGCTTCCACACCAACACTTTTACCTGCTGAGGTATCTCATGCCTGTTCTTTGACTGCCCCACCTATAAAATCTCTTAAGCAGAAAACCAAACCCCAGGTAGTTCAAATAAAACGTTCACTGCCCCTTCACCTGGTTAAAACTGAAAAGTCAAGGAGCAAGGAGAGAAGCGGCACTGAGAATGTCCTTTCACACCCTCCTCTTTAGAATGCTCCAAAGCATCTTCTGTCTTTCTGTTACCAGGCTTTATTTATGGGCTGTGCAAACAGGGAATGTGAATTTTAATGAAATCACACTGATTGAATAATTTACAGTTGAATATTCTTCTACTTTTGTCTTTGAAGGTGTTGGTATTTTCCCACCTATGGTTAGTATAATTTCTCTTTTTAACTGGATTAATACATTAATGAGTAGATTCTTCTTTTCTTTCTTACTATCTTTCCTTTTTTCTTTTCTTTTTTTCTCCCTGCCCCTCTGCTCCTGTCCTTTGCCTTCCCTTTGTTTAAATTGAATTCTTCTCCCCCCGCACCTCTGTGTATGAGAATCACTTTATCCCTGAATTGCATGAGCTTCCTGGCCCCAATTTGTTAGATTATAGAAGCTGTGTCAGTAGAGAGAATCAGCCACACCCTATATCCTATCCCTAAACTGCTGAACTCCCGGCCTTAGAAGCCCCAAAGCAATGTGGAACAATGGGATTAACAACACAATTTTTAAAAAATTTATTGTGTGTGTGTCCCTGTGGAGGCCCAAGGGTGCCTGCCTCCTTTTCGCTTTACTCTGGGATTTCCCAGGTTCCGCCTACCTAGGATCTGAACTGAGGACCTTCTACTTGTGAGGCAGAGCCTTAATCCCTGAGCCATCTCTCCAATTCCCACATTTTTTTTTTTTTTAACTCTCGGTTAGTTAGCATGGAAGGAAATTCACTAATATAGGAATCCTAAAATTTAAAAAAAGGAATAATTTTTTTGTCAGAAATACATATTTTTTTATTTCTTCCACTCATACAAAGTTGGTAAGTACCCCATTCCCCTCCTTCCCTCCACCCCTCCCTGGATTCCCTTGTTCCCTTCCCCCTTTTCCCTTTCCTTTCTCTCCCCTCCCTCTATTTCTCCCAGTGGGGCCCCCCTTGTTCCTGGAGCATCCAAAAAGGAATAATTTTTAAATAAATAGATACATAATAGGTATTAACTTAGTTATCTTAAATCCTAGCTCATTATGCTTTTTACTATTACATTTCCTTTAAGAACATAGAATAAGGTTGAATATAAGGTAAAACATAGTAAGTGTAATTTTGAAGATTCTGAAGTGCTGCTAATCCTCTCATTCATGGGAGTGTTCTTCATGCTTGGGAAGAGAAAGATTTATTACTTTGGAGGTACACAGGAAGTATATCATGCTTACCTGGTGTTAAATTATTGACATTAATCCTGAAAAGAATAACAAAACCAGAAGTAAAATGGGATTATATTACTATGAATATTAGAATTCCTTATAATATTTGCAAGTGGAATATACCTAGTTTTTGAGTGGAATACCAAGTGTTCTTGTACCCTTAAGTATTTCAAAAAGCATCTTTTTTTCTATTCTGTTAAATGGCATGGTTTTTGGTGATAAAAAAATAAAAAAGATTTCTTTTTTTTTTTTTTTTTAATTTGGCTGCCCTTTTATTTTCCAACTTAATCACCAAAGACATTGAATAGAACCACAAGAAAGTACTATTTAAAGGGGAAGTTTTAAAGTTGTGTGGAGGGGAAATGATCAGACTTAGTAAACTGTCCTAAGTCAAATAGAGACCTCCATGTGTATGTAGGATTGCTTCTTCTGTAGACAAAAGTGTTTTCTGTATGTCTACATGGGTGGTTCCTGCAGCTTCCATAAGATTTCATTTTTTAATGGCTAATTTTTCTTTTGATTGTGGAAACCCATCCCATTTTCATTGACACAGATTTTGAATTGCGTTTAATTTTTTTAATTAAAAAAATTTTTTTGAATTGTGTTTTAAAGGCAAAGGCAAAGCCGCTACAGTTTGAGATCTGTATTTAAGGTCTGCCTGGTTATTTTGGTGACCTTGAAGATGTAGCTGTGAGCTTGGGGAAAGGCCAAATGACATTTTCATATTTCAGTCTCAACTCTTTCCTCCGTGTAAGTATTTGCCAAGTTTTCATTTCTGCTGTGAGCGACCTCTAAGCCTGCATTCCCAACTTGGGCTGTCTGTCAGCCTGTCTGTGGAGTGTCTCAAGGACAGGTCATGTGTTTCTCTCAGTCGTGTTCCACCCCTTATCACATCAATACATTGTAACTAGCCCTGAAATCTCTTATCCTGTCCTTTCTTGGACTAGCATAATTTAGGTATGCATCTGTAATGAGAAATTCGGTGTAGTTTGTCTCTAGGTTTAAAACATTGGAAGTTTAGGATTATGCCCTGAGTCAGCCAATTAGTAGTTCTGTGCATTGTATGGAACATAGTAAGAATTAGCTTCTTTCACTGAATAGCTTAAATGAGAATTCTTAACGTAGACCTCATAGCACTGTGAGTGTTGAGAAGGGTACGTATTTTGAGTGCTCAGTAAAGCTAGTCAAAAGATTATCTATTGTTATCAAAATATTTGTAAGTAGTTTTTTGGAAGCTAGGAAGTCTGATGCAAATCAAAGCTCTATTTTCTCTGGTTTATTATTGAACTTATGACTTTCTGTTTTATTTCCCAGTTATTCATATTCATATTTACAGACATTTTCTAGCAAAACTTAAAACAGAGAGATTTATAGTACATGTGGGGGAAAAACAAATTAGCTTCTTAAAAAGTAATTAGGGACTCAGAATGTGGCTCAATGAGAGAGGATCTGCCTAGTGTCTATAAGGCCAGAAGTTCAATCCTCAGCACTTCCAAAATAATGGGATCAAAATGTAGATACCCCAAAGAGACATGCAGTCCTTGCCCTTGGAAAGCCTGCCTGGAATTAGGCTGTATTACAACACATGCTTAGCTGTGGGGGTCAGTGGGCCATGAGGGGAAATGCTGATAGTTAAAGCATTTTCTCCTCCAATAGAATCTTCTTTCATTCCAAGCTGTTTGTGCAAATGCTTTTATAACAGCCACTCATTTCTCTCTTTCTAGGACCACTGAAGCCAGAAATAACCGTGTCCTACATTGCCGTTGCAACAATATTTTTTAACAGCGGACTGTCATTGAACACAGAGGTACTGTCACCTATGGGCACTGGAAGAGAAGGGTAGAAAATTGAATTGGTGCTGAGTCTATTTTCAAAGCCTTGTATAGTGAGTCTGAAGGGTTCACTGTGACAGAAGATAGCTTAGAGGACAGCAAAGGACTTCTATTTTGTTTGTACACATAGAACTTTATACCTAGGCAGTATATATGTTGTTTATGTGCAGTTCCTTTAATGAGATTTTCATTTATTTATTTGTTTTACTTTGTGTGTGTGTGTGTGTGTGTGTGTGTGTGTGTCTAGAAGAAGGCACTTGCGTGTGTACCTATAGAGGGAATTATCCTGGATTGCTTTATTTCCTTTTTGCTTTGGTCTGGGTTTCCTAGGCTCCACTTTCCCATGGCTGGAAGAGCAGGCGCTGCCATTTTTGCCCAACATTTTTACATGGGACCTGGGGTCTGAACTCAAGTCTTGCTTAGGAGACAGAGTCTTAACCCCTAAGCCATCTCTCCAGCCTCCAGTCCCTTTTATAACCAGACTTCTATAACTAATATCTTTATGAAGAGTTGTAATCAAGAAATCAAAAGGTAAGACTACAGCAGTCAGTCTTATCTACTAACCTGTTTCCAGTTTGCTGTCTTGAAAAAATAAAGTACAACAGCAGAGAGTATTATTTTTTTTTTAAAATTGGATTTATTTTAAAAGACACATAAAAGCATAAAATTTGTAAGAATTAGTGTTTTTAGCAAGGTCCTCAGATTGTGGTGAGACTCTGGTGTTTGCTGCACATGAGCACATGGAGCTAGTGATGTGGTCTGGTTTCTGTAAGTCCTGTGAACCATCTTCATTCCCAGAACTCACACTATTCCAGAAATGCTCATTATATCAGCTTTCAGAAAATTTTTATTTATTTATTTTTTTAAAAGTGTGGTCTTTCCTAGCATGGCAATAATTGTTTTTTAAGCAATGTTGATATTTTTCATGTAAGACAGGATTTATTATGCGGTAGATGGTGCTATTTATTGATCCTAGCCTCACTGAACATGGGATTCTCTTGGAAGTCAAGAGGGATATTTTTGCAAATGAGCAGATCTGGTTTTGTGATTCTCTTTTGATTTATAATGAGAGAAAAGCAAGAGAAAATGCCAATATTTCAAAACTGTATGCATACTTGTGTGTATGTGAATGTGTGTCCCAAGCATGGTCATGCTACTGTACATGTATCGAGGTCAGAGAATAGCCTCAGGGGTCAATCCTCACCTTCTAATTTTTCTTTGTACTTTGATTTTTATACATGGAGAGTATGTGCACCTGTATATGCATGTTCCCGTGTATGGGTGCATGTGCATGTATGTGTATATATGCATATATGCATGTGGAGACTTAAGGTTGATTTCAGAAGTCATCCGAGCTCACCAAAGGGTTCTTCTGGCCAGCCAGCTTGCACTTTCTGAGACTGGAGTTATAGACAGATCAGCATGTCCATTCAGCATGTTACAAGGGATCTGGGGATCCAAACAAAGGTCAAATAATAACATTGAGCCATCTCCCTAGCTCTTCTTTCCTTGTTTTGAGGTGGGGTTGTTTGGTGTTCATCCCTGCTTGGTCTCCAGGCTGGATAACCTTAGAGCCTCTGAGGAATCTCTTGTCTTCCCATCTCCTACAGATGTACTACAGCCTCCAACTTATGTGGGTTCTGGGATTTGAATTTAAGTGCTCATGCTTGTAATGCCCTGATATTGAGATATAAGTACTTAATCCATTGAGCCCCCCCCCTTTAAGAAAAAAGGCCAAGCTGGTCTTGAATTTCTATGTGACCAATGAAAGGCCTTGAATGTCTGATCCCCTTGCTTCTACCTTCACATGCAACATTTACAGATGTGTACTACTCTATCTGACCAGATATGTTATTATAACAGGGTTGGGCACATAGCTCAGTCTGTTGAATCCTTGCCCTGTAAGCCTGAGGACCTGAGTTCCATTCCTAGAAGCCATGTTAAAGAAAACCCATGCTGTGATCCTAATGTTGAGGTTGAGAAAAACTCTAGCCTCGCCTGTCTAGGAGTTCCAGACTAGTGACTTAGAAAAAGAATGAATGATAACTGAGGAACCTTGCTTGAGGTTGTCCTGTGGCCCACACATATGTGACACACATGTGCACGCCTATACACACTCACGTTGTAGCCTACTTATGTACTGTACGCTATGCACTATAACTTCCTATAACAGGAGCTTTCTTTTCTTTTTTTCCTTTTCTTTAAGAAATACCTTCCAAAATTAAAGTTCTGGTTCACCCTTATGTTTTTCCTGTTTGTATTTTAATTTAATTTAATTTTATGTATAATTTGAATAATGATTAAATTTAATTACCTCCTTCTTAGGTTGTCTTGTTCACACATGGAAAAGTTATGAGTTTACTGAACGTTTTTGTTGTATTGCTGCCAAACTGTTAAAATTTTTCCTTGAAGTATTTTGGATAATACATCGGTTAACATGTAGTGTTTAGAACTGATAAATTGTATCTTAGTGATTCTCAATATTCCCGTTGCTGTTATGAAAATAACTGATGTAGAGCAGGTTTTCCTAAATGATCATTTAATAGTCTTTTATGAATGTTATTGATAAGAAGGAGCCGTTATTAGAGGGAATAGGTTGTGCGTGCAAGAGAGAGAGAGAGAGAGAGAGAGAGAGAGAAAGTGTGTGTGTGTGTGTGATGTGTGTTTCCAAATGCGGATGCAGAGATGCAGAAAGGTATCTGTCCTGCGTGATGCTGGGCTGATGTGATCTGGAGGTGTTCCTGGGGCCTTAGCTAACGCCCTTCATGAAGCAGATGCCTCCCAAAGCCCTCTTCTGGGGACTTTGCACTAACTACGTCCCTTGGTATGTGTTTAATGGCCACAGCTGTTATTCACACCACGGGAAGTCTGGCAGGAGACTTGATGTCTCATTCCTTAGCTTCTTAGTGCTATTCTGTAAAGCAGCCAACTTTGTGGGTTGTGCGAGTTGGAGAAGGAAGAATGTCACAGCTATCAGCAGTTCTCCAAGGACCTGTTTCTGTCATGGCCTCGGAAGCTTTCAAAGCCATCCAGCTCATTTGCATGGAATAATGGCCACCTTGATCCTGTGCTTTATCCTGATATCTTAAGTCACCATCAAAGACTTCCTTCACAGCACAACAGTAGGTCTTTTTCAAAAGCCATTCAATTTAACTTACACGGATTAGATCAGTGTATAATGCTAGACCATATCTGAGCCCTGCTGCTTTTGTGGGTAGCCAGTCAGGTATGGATTAGGAAGTAGCAGTCTCATTATTTATTTATTTTCTAGTTGTAATTCTAAATTAATTTCATCTGAGACTATGATTTGTGTGTCTTATTAGGTCTAGAATAGTGTACTTTTGCATATGAGAAGCAGCAAATAACTTTTGACTCGAGTTTATTGAAAACATTTGTGTGTGAACCTCAAGTTTGATTTACATTGAAGATTTTTTGTACTGTTACTCAGACATTGACTTAATGATGTATCTTTTGAAAGTCAGTTATTTGACTTATTTTCATTTTGGTGTGTGTGTTTGTGTTTACATGTGTGTGTACATGTGTGCATATATGTTGTCATGGGCACAGGTGTCAACTTGACAGTTGAGGATTTGAGAATAAGTAGTTGAATTAATCCCAGAGTGAACCTGAAGGAGATTGTCTAGTGGATGGGAAAGGACCAACCCATAGTGGGGGGACAAGTCCCTGGGCAGGTGAGTAAAATGGAGGGAACTGTTGAGAAATGGGACATCCTTTTGTATACTTGGTCAGACAGCTGGTCTGGCAAGTAAGGATTGTTTGTCCCTCTCTCAGCTGTTTGTTTGTCCCTCTCTCAGCTGTTTGTCTGTCCCTCTCTCAGCTGTTATGTAGAGATGGTATAGGCCAGTTCCATTAACACTTTGGTGATGGTGCATGCTCTCCTGCCAAGCTGAACTAAGAACTGTAACTGGACTATTGTAAGAGAAAATAAACTCTTCGTTCCTGTCATAGTTAGACACAGGTGTCAACTTGGCAGTTAATGGTTTGAGCTGTGGGCACATTTGTAGAGAATTAGTAGTTGAATTAAGCCCAGAACCAGCCTGCAGGAGATTGTCTAGCTGATGGAAGGCCCAATCTGTGTGGGTGGGACTAGGCCCTGAACAGATGAATAAAATACTGAGAGTCAGTTGAGGAAGTTGGCATCCTTGTGTGTACTTGGCCAGATATGCTGGTCTGGCAAGGAAGGATGGTCCCTCTCTCAGCTAGTATGTAGAGATGGTGTGGCCAGTTCCCTCAGCCCTGGTGTTGGTACATGCTCTCCTTCAAGCTGGACAGACTATAACCAGACTATCAGTAAGAAGATAAACCCTTTGTTCCCTTAAGCCTTTTGATGGTCATTTATCAGCAACCACTGCAATAATTCCCTTAAGCTGTTTGATAGTGATTTCATTCACTATCAGGCTAACTGCAACACATCTGAAGACCAGAGGTCAAAAGTGGGTGTTTATTTGTGTTTGTATGGGGGTGTATCCATATGTAGACCAGAGGTCAAGAGTCATGCTCTATCATATCTACCTTATTATTTTTTTTATTCTGAGTCTTTCATATCCAAATGCAATGAATTTATATGCCTTTATCCCCTAGAGCCTTCCTCTCCTCTCACCCTCCCCCTTCCCTCCCCACACGTTCTCCTTTCTAGTCAGTCTTGCGGCCCTCTCTCTCCCTGTGTGATCTTCTAGGCTCCATCCAGGACATCTGCATTGGGGAGTGCCTGGGCACCTTCTGGGGGCAGGGACGGTCCACCAGTGGGCAAAACGTGGAGTAAAGAAGCTCCCCCTTTCCTATTCAGCACCAGTCCCAAAAAAATCACTTAGGGTAGCCAGGTGTTGCAGTCAGCCTGCATGGTTGCTGATAAATGACCATCACACAGCTTAAGGGAACAATGCGTTTCCTTCCTTAAGAGTCAGGTTACAGTTCTCAGTCCAGCTTGACGGGAGAGCACGCACCAATACCAGGGCAGAGGGAACTGGCCACACCATCACCACATAATAGCTGAGAGATGGACAATCCTTACTTGCCAGACCAGCATGTCTGGCCAAGTGAACAGGATGCCAACTCTCTCAACCAGTTCTCTGTGATTTACTCCAGGGCCTAGTCCCACCCACCATAGGCTGGGCTTTCCCCATCAGCTAGACAATCTCCTTAAGGTTCGCTCTGGGCTCAACTCAACCACTAATTCCCCACAAATGTGCCCAGAGCTCAAACCCTCAATTGTCAAGTTGACACCTGTGCCTAACTGTGACACCGGGTATCTCCTGAGATCCTCTCTCCTCCATGGTGAAGGAAGTGTTGATGGACCAGCTATGGTGGACATCTTACTGCTTTTTTTTGAGACAGTGTCTCTCACTGAACTCAGCACTCGAAAATTCGCTAGATGGGCTGGCCAGTGAGAGTCTGGAGATCTGCCAATCTTCACCCCTTTTCTATAGTGCAAGGGTTAGAGACATACACCATCACTCCTAACTTTTTATGAGCTCAGGTCCTCATTCTTGTGCAGCAAATACTGACTGAGCCATTTCCTGACTCCCAGTTTTATCAGTTTATGAAAATCATTAAAGATACTATGCTAACCATTGATAAATCTTCAGTTTTGTGACTGCTGATTTCTAACTTTCAGAAGGCCTATTGAAATTTGTTTTAGAAATTTTGTTATATTGAAGCACAGCTAAATTTAATTTAACTTATTTTTAGTTAATGTTTAGTTACTGTTACATCTCTGTGACCAAAATTCCTGATGGTAAAATCCTGAGAGAAAAAAAGGTTGATTTTGGGTCACTGTTTCATGGGTTTTCAGCCTGTTATAGCAGGGAAAATGGGGTGAAGCAGCTCTGGCAGCAGGAATGTGGGAGTGGAGGCTGTTCATATCATGGCAAATCAGAAAACAGAGGGTGAGATTGAAACTAGGGGCCAGACTATAATAACCTTGTAAGGCCGAAGTCTAGTGGTCTGTATCTGCTAGTATTCCCTACCTCTTGAAGGTTCTATAACCTCCCCAAACAGTGCCACTAGCTGAGAAGTGTGCACGGTAGTACCCTGGGCTGGGAAGTGTGTGGGACTCAAGCATGGGGACTAGAGTGTGGATGGACAGGGCCTCTGTAACAGCTGGGCCAACCACCCATGACTGTGGCCCCAGCACTTGGAGGGGGGCTGTGTCGACAGGCAGGTCCCTGGGGGCGGCACAGTGAGCTGGCCATTAGTATAGCTGAAACAGCAAAGCAGCATGCTCCAGGTTTAGTGAGTATCTCAAAAACTAAGGTGGAAAGCAACAGAGGCGGGGGACCCTGCTGTCAGGCTCTGGCTTCCATGTGCTCATAAATGGCATCCTCCCATCTGTGTGTACTGTACACAATGTGTGCAGCATAGAAATGTGTACACATGCTCACACACATGAGCCTGTGGAGAAATATCACCAATTCAGACCTTAATAGCCAACTTCATACTTACTGTTTCAGAGAATTCATCCCAACAGACTGTTGCCAGGCCAATTCATTTAAACAAAAACATAAATGTCTGTGGCCACAAGCCACTGTTCTTGATTCTAGGAACCAAGACAAGCAGGACGGGCCCTGACAAAGAGTGCTGAGTAGGCAGAGTAGAAAGGTTTCTTTTTATTTTCCTGCACTATTTTTAATCTCATTAGCTGAAAGATAGATATAGTGAATTCCAGATTTTAGGCTCAAGCCATTTGTGTCAAGGCCAGAGCGATAGGGCTGACTCTCAGAAAGGGAACAGAAAAACGGTCAGCAGAGAAATGGGCATGTACTTAAAATATGTCTGCACCCCACTTGGAGTTCAAGTAGTTCTTGATGCTCAGTGAGACTCCAGCATAGCCAAGTGTTTTCTGTGGAGTATCATGGGCTTTGACTTACACTACATGTGAATAAGTGTCACACAGAGCTCACTTTTTTTTATACATTTTTTATTATTATTTCCGCTCATACAAACTTAATAGGTACACCAGTTCCACAGAGCTCACTTGCCACTTATTCATGATGGCATATTTGAAGATATGGCCCTGAATTCGACATGAGTATGTCTGGAATAAAACTATTTGGAATTCATAGGATTTACTTGCTTTTTTGTTTCCAATGTTACCTTTTATTTTTCTTTTCATGCATGCACATGTGCGCCTGTATGTGGAGGCAGAGGACGTCTTCCAGAGTCATTTCTCAGGTACTAGCCTCCGTTATTTTTTTTTGAGACAGAGTCTTTCAGTGGCCTGGAACTTGCCTAATAGGCTAGATTTCCTGAGGTGACTAGCTATCAAGTGCTAAGGATCTGCCTGTCTCTTACTCTTAAGCTAATACCATATTGAGATTTTGTAAGTTAGGTCCTAGAGGGGCTGCAAAGATGGTTCAGTGGTTAAGAGTGCTTGCTCCACAGTCATGAGAACATGTGACAAGTCAGGTGTTCCTGAAGATGCTTGTGACTCGGGCTTCTAGAGGATTTAGAGACATAAGGACTCCTGGGCGGACTGGCTTCCAGCCTAGCTAAGATGCATATACACAGGCTCAGGAAGAGAGAGTGAGAGAATAGAACACCCTATGCCCACTTCTCCCCTTCATGTGTATCCGCAAGCAAGCGCACCTGCACATACATGCATATATAGCCAGACATACCTACTTACACACACAAGCACACACAATCACATGCACCTAACCTGCCACACATGCACACACAATCACATGAACCAACCCACTTATCTACATAAAGTGGTTTCTGGGCATCAAAATCATGTGTTTGCACTTGCAGGGTGAGCATCTTACCAACTGAGCTACTATCCCAGTCCCAGTAAGGTCTTTGCTTTGCCTTTGTGGTTATATGAAGAAGTTTTGGGAAGTGCTGGGTTTTTGTGATATCTTGAAAATCTTCATAGAAAACATTATGCCTGTTTCTTCTTTATAATTTAATGAACCCTGTGGTCCAATATGGTAGGCCATTAAATAGTATTTTGTGGGGTTCTGTACCATTATTTCCATGACAACATTTTTATTTCTGATTATCATTCTGTTTCAGGTAGAATTTTCTAACTAACTTTCTTTCTGATTAAAATTGGTATTTACTCAGTATGGAAATACTAGACAAAAAAGTAGAAATAAATGCTGTTTACATCCATGTGGTTTTAATCCTTTTATAACGTTTTTATTTATTTATTTTATGTGGGGTGTGTGTGTGTGTGTGTGTGTGTGTGTGTGTGTGAGAGAGAGAGAGAGAAAGAGAGAGAGAGAGAGAGAGAACACTGGGTGTGCCTGTGGAGGCCCAAGGATGACTTTCGGAGTCATCATGGATTGTTTACTTTTTGCTTTGCTCTGGGATTCCTAGACTCTGCCTTTCAGGAATAATAGTGCAGGTCACTGCTGTTTCTACTTGGTGTTTGTGTGTGGGATCTGGAATCTAAACTCAGGTCCTTCTGCTTTTAAGGCAGATTGTAATCTCTGAGCCATCTCTCCATTCCCATGATTTTCATTCTTTATGTCCTAAGTATATTTGTGTATTATCTAAAAATACTTATTTGAAAAACATGAGATTATATATGTATATATACTTGCAGATGATATGCATATTTCCATAAAATCTTACCCTTTTTTCCCTTGAAATAATGTATAAAAATTCTATAATTTTGTATTATTTAACTTTTCTTCCCTTATTATCAGAAATAAAACACTTTCCATGTTGTTTCCTATATTGAGCATATGATTTACCCCTCATAGTTCAGGATCAAAAAGCCTGAAAGAAAGCCCACGTGATGAAAAACCTTCTCTGTACTTTTCTATCATGTTTGCTTTTTTCCTGTGGAGAAAAATCAATGTTAAGCGTTTTCATATACTTCTCCAGCTATAGTCCATGTATAGACACATGTATCTTACCCTCCTACCAATTGTATTTTGTAGCATTTGGCAGCCTATCTTGCTTCTCCTATGTATTATATGGATAGCATTATATCAACACATAAAGGACTGTGTTTTCTTATATGTCAGTCTGCAGTTGTATGACTGCAACATGTCTCCTGTGCTTTACAAGGTTTGGCTATTACAACCCAGTTGCAAAGACTGACCTACAAGCATTTCATTTTCCACTCTTCAGAACACAGGCGAAGGATAACCTTCTGGAAGTGGAAATGCTGGGTCAGGTAATACATGTGGTTTAAATGTTGTAGACATTCCAAGTACCTTGAATATTGTACCAAGTCTTTTGTAAATATTATCCCCCCCACTTTTGTTTGGCAGTGCCAGAGTCAGGCCTTGAACATGAGTGTCTGGCGCTCCACACTCTCGGCTCATTCAGTATTTTTTGAATGAAGGAACAAGTTGCCAGATTGTTCTCCATAGGTCGTTCAGTCTGTACTGCTTTTGGGAGAACATGAGCAAGAGCTGATATTCCTACGTCCTTGTCAGCATTGTTGGAATAGTTTATAACACTCTGGTTATGCTTTAATGTGTTCAACAATTCTCCCTTGTATTAGTTTCTTGTCTCTGACAAATACTCAAGAGGAACAATTTAAAGAGATGAACGATTTGTTTTACCTCATGGTTTTGGAGACTCCAGTCTGTGACTGTCTGCATCTTTACTTGGGGTCTGCGGTAAGGTTAAATACCATGTGGCGGGGCTGTTCACTCTCATAGCAGACAGGGAGCTGAGCCCCTGGAAGGGGCAGGGACAAGACATACCCCTTGTGTCCTGTTTTTCCACCTTCATTCCACCTCCTGAAGTGCCATCACTTCCCAAAGTAGTGTCACCATCTAGAGGCAAGCCTTTAACACATTAGCCATTCAGACCATAATATCATTCATTCCATGTTCAAGCCATAATATTCCATTTTTGCCCAATTACGTTATGTCCAAATTTGACTCTTTACAGATAAATGTGATGGTCAATTCTATATATATAAATGTTTGCATCAGGTCTTTTAGCCCTAGCATACATATCTAGACATAAAATTATAGTATCCAAGAAATTGCACTGTAGTTCTTGATATATATTCCCAAATTACTCTTACAAAAAAAGCTATGGCATTTGATATTCTTGTTAAAAGTATATGTAAATGCATTAGTTACTGCACACCAATTATTTTGTATTTTTATTTTGTGTTGAACAAGTACCTCCAGGTATAAATGAGATTTGGTTCCAAGATTATTGAGCATTTTGTAAACTGATGCTCAAGTTTTGTTTTTGTTTTTGTTTTTTTTCTGGGGCATAATTTTGAGGATTCTGATTCATTATAAGGTTGACTTGTTTCCTGTTAGGTCCAGTCTGTATGTCTAAGGTGACTTCTAGGGGTTTCAGAGTTGCCCTATGGTCTTAGTTGAGACCCAGGTTGCCGTGAATTTTCCATGCTTTTAGTGAGCAAACAGGACCTGGGGTGCATCCGTGGGGTGTATCCCTGGGGTGTGTCCACATAGGTGATCAAGGTGGGAACCCATGAGACAGGTCTCAGAAGATGGAGACAAATGAATGAGTCTGCATTAACCTATGTTGATTTATACTGACTGATATAATTTTGATTAACATCTGAAGCTGAGAATCTGTTGTACAGTTTTATAACCAATGAGTCTGGGGTATCGTTGAATGTACTTTAGTAATTGCTTGTTTGTCTTATTGTGGTTTTTTTTATTTTGTTTTGTTTTAAAGGGCTATCTATACCTTTTCTACTGTTTTCTAAATTTGTTAGATTTCAACAGAATCATCAGATAACATAGACCTACATGCAATGCTTGTTTATATATATTTGAGTCACAAGCTATTAATTTTTCTTTATAGCTGTGAGATTTATAATGTGCTTATACATATTTGGGGTTTTTTTTGTTTGTTTATTTTTGGGGGTTTTTTTTTAGATTTTTTTTATTTATTATTTATTCAATTGTGTATGTATGCGTGTGTATGTATGTATGTGTGTGTGTATAGAACCACGGACGAATTCGGGAACCACCATGGACGCCTCTACCTCCTCCTGTTTACTCAGCCCCGGGATTCACAGGCTCCACCCTACCAGGACCAGAAACGCAGGCCGCCCCCGCTTCCGCCTGGCGTCTGTACGTGGGCCTAGGATCAGAATTCGGGGGGACCTTCTGCCTGTAAGGCAGAGGCTTAACCCCTGAGCCACCTCTCCAGCCCTTGTTTGTTTATTTTTGAAAGAGGGTTTTATGTAGTGCAGGCTAGCCTCAGATTCACTGTCTAGTGGAGAATGACTTTTTACTTTTGGTTCTTCTACCTGTACCCTCCAAGTGCTGGGAATACAGGTGCAGGGAACAAAACTCAGGGCTTCATGCCTGCTAGGCAAGCTCTCTGCCAGCAGTTATGTCCCTAGCCTGGTGTGCATTTCATTTCACTCTTGGGGAAGCTTCCTGCCATGGGAAAAACAAGTCTGGGCGTGACTGATAGCATTCTGGAGTGAGCCTGATGGCGGGCTTTCATTGTGTAGCTGATCTCAAGCTCCTCCGCAGTATAGTAGGAATTATAATATCCACCAATGGGGTCATTGTGAGAATAGTTAGTTATCAGTCATTTACTGTTTAGGTTGGCCTAGATCCTGGCATATGGCTATATCTATGTCTCAGTAAATGTCAACAAAGAAACGCAATGAGTAGGCAGTGTCTGAGGATCACTTTGAATTATAAACTATCTTTGAAGAAAACATTTTTTAGAAATTATTATTTGTAGATTCAGAAACATCTTGCCAAACTGAGGCTTTACAAGTTTGGTGTATTGAGATATACAAGATACTCCACACAAGTTAGGGCCGAAGTTGGACTTTGCATGCCCTGCGCAATGTCCAATACACTATTGACCCCACAAAGTCTAGCATTTGCTAAAGGCACTAGGATCTTTGGATGTAAGGGATTGACAGCCACAAATTGTTCCTATGCTTAAGGGGAACACAGGAAAGGGTTCTGGGAAATGCCACTGAGTCCTTGCACCTCATTGGAGAGGAGGACCCAGAGGAGAGTTTGGCATGCACATTAAAGGATGCTCTGGGGATGGGAGGGGGAGGCACTGGGGGGTGGGAAGGAAGGGGGGAGATGAAGGGGCACAGGGTAGTGGGAGGTTGGAGGGAGGGAGGGGACCGGTGTACCTGTTAAGTTTGTATGAGTTGAAATAAAAAAAAAAAGAAGAAATAAACACATAGGGGACTGGAGAGGTGGCTCAGGGGTTAAGCCTCTGCCTTGCAGGTGGAAGGTCCTGAGTTCAGATCCTAGACCCCATGTATAGATGCCAGGTGAAAGTGGGGGCGGCCTGTGTTTCTGGTCCTGGTAGGGCGGAGCCTGTGAATCTGGGGACAGAGTACACGAGGAGGTGGAGTCATTGATGGTGGTTCCCGAATTCGTCCGTGGTTCTACACACATACACATACATACACACACATACAGGCACACACATACATACACACACACATACACATACAGTTGAATAAATAATAAATTAAAAAATATATAAAAAATAAATACATGTTGTTCTATGGTTAAGATATAGTCATTAATGGTAGATATATAGGCAATGAAGAGCTCTTTTCCTGAATTTATTAAAATTATGGGCCAATTTAAAGAAAAGTTTGGTATATTGAAAAAAGATTATTACATTCACTTACAATGTAAGTGTCCTGCTAATTTTTTTAAAGATTATTTTTTAGTGTAGGTAAACTGCCATATTGATTTATTTGTTTATTTAAATGTTCTATGAGAGAGAGAGAACAGAAGCTCACTATGGTGACATATGCCTATAATAATCCCAGCATTTAAGAAGGTTGAGGCAGGAGGATTGAGAGTTTGAATTTATCTTGGACTACATAGTGAGGTCTTCCGAGACAGAGAGAGAGAGTCATAGCACACAGGAGGCAATCAGAGAACAGCTTTCAGAAGTCACTTCCATCATGTGGACTTCTAGGGATCCAACTCAGTCTCCAGGTTTGTGATCAGGCACCCTCCCCACTGAGCTCTCTAGCCAGCCCCACATGTTTATTCGTAACATCAACAGTCTTCAGATCTACATTGGTATGAAGTGCCTTATGCTATGCAGTCCAGTTTGGTAAGTCTTGAGTTGTTAAAGCATGTTGCACATTCCAAGGATGAGAACAGTTAGAAAAATCTTACATGAAAATATTTTAGAATCATCACCGCCGCCTTTCTCGCTTCTAGTCTCTCTGACCCATATGCTTGTAAAGATTTTCTCTCTGCACCCACTCAGAGTTCCAAATGTGGCAGTGGTGTGGTGGTGACCTCTCTTCAAGAATCCCTTTCTTACCTGTGCTCCATGTCTTTCCCTTTTCCAGGAGCTGACCAGCGCCTTGGTGCATTTGAAACTGCACCTTTTCATTCAGATTTTCACGCTCGCCTTCTTCCCAGCAACCATCTGGCTCTTTCTTCAGCTTTTATCAGTCACGTCCATCAATGAGTGGCTTTTAAAAGGGTATGTTGAAACCTTCTCAAGGGTATACTTTCAATGGGACATCTCTAGTGACATTGTTGTTCCTGTGACAACTGTATATAAAAGGGCTTTTGGTGTCATCTTCTCAGGAAGGAAAACTCCTTTAAAACATTAACTAGTATTTCATCCAAGAGGTTCATCAAAGACTTGTTAAACAGAACCTTAAAATAGGCTCTTTTTTCTAATGTTCAGATTCCTTGAGAGAGGCTTTCAGGGAATTTTGAAGAGGAGGAGGAAAGTAGAAGTTTCTAGAGGATATCAGATGGGTTTGCATGTGTATACGGACTATCAGTTGGGTGATGTCCCTTTGATGGCTGTCTCTAAATAAACATGCACAGATAATAACCCAGCGTAATATTTATACTGAAATGTGTAATAAAAATATTCATGTAGGACAAATATTTTTCACTTGTTCTGTTTTATGTTGATGGATAGCTGATATAAAGCAGTAAATTTATTAGACTCTTTATTGAAATGCTACCATGTTGAATAAAAAGATGTAGCAACTAAAAACATTGCTTGCGATGGTTTCAAACTAACCACATCTAAGTACCATCATATAACAGCTAAAACACCATAAAAGACTGAGTTCTAACCCTGTCTCTCACATGCAATGTAACTACAGCCAATTTATATCTCAGTTTTGAATGTTTTTTTAAAATTTTTTCTGTAAAGTGAGGATAATCACATTTTAACCACATCTTTACTAATGATAGTGGGTACATAATTTCCTCCATTTAAGGCATCACTTGCTCATGGTACCTATCTAGCCCTACTTTGTACTAAGAATGATTTTGGATGTCAGAGAAAAAACAGCATGCAGAACTGACTGTGTGCTGGTGCATTCGTCTATCAGGAGACTCACAGTTGATATCAGCCCTCAACAGGAGCATGAGGAAGACAGATGAATTCTGGGAAAGAGACAGTGCAGAAGGGTTTGATCATCTGTCTGGCTGATGATTAAACTGCTGAGTTTTGGGCAAGAGCATTTTTGCGAAGGCTGGAAGCTGGAGGGCAGGAATAAGCCTGGGGTTTCTTAAGAGTCAGTAAAGCAACCTGATTGTGCAGATTCTGAGCATGTAGGAAGAACGGTAGGTTTTGGTGGTGAAAGGGGCCCAGGAATTAGATACACAGAGCCTTGTCAAGATGGCAAAACTTTCAGAATTTAGTTTGGATGCTGCAGGAAGTTGCTGAAGGGCTGAGATGAATGAAGGACATGTGTGATTTACATGGCACATGGTTCTATGATTGCTATTGTGTGGAGAGTAGATGTTAGGGGGACTGAGACAAAGCTAGGGGAGTGGTGTGTGGGGTTTAGGGGTGAGAGAAGTGCAGCAGGGAACATGTGTGCTCAGGACAGGTGACAGCACTAAAGCTTGCAGGACATGTGGTGGGGAGGATTCAACATGAATGTGCTCACCAAGACACTGCAGGGCTTATATCCTGAACCAGGGCAACTGGCAGCATCGCTTGCTCAGCTGTGGGCACAGCTTGGGCAGAATGGGAGTCAGTGGTGCCATTTGCACCAAACTGAGTGTCAGAGAGAGAGAGAGAGAGAGAGAGAGAGAGAGAGAGAGCGCACAACACCTCGTTCCATAAAACATAAAATGCCGCAGAAATAACATAACGTCATTTTGGGGCAATAATACATTTATAAGTATCAAGAATCAGGAGTTATGAATGTGTGCCATGCATAGGGCGCACAAGGACAAGAAGATGTGATTTTACTTGTCTTCAGGGAACCTGCAGTTGAATACATAGGATGCTCACACACAATACACAGATAATATATATGTCAGACATGTAATACATGTGTATTATAGCTCTGTGTGTGTGTGTGATATAATGTATGCGTTAAAGCTCGGCAAGTGTTTATTTCTAGAGTACAGGACTCTAAAGTGCGGTGATAATGATAGATAAATTTCTTTAGAGCTGGGGAGATAGCTCAGGGGTTAAAGACTTTGCCTTGTAAGTGAGAGGACCTGAGTTCAGATACCCAAATCCCATGTAAAAATGCCAGGGGATATGGTAGAGGCCTGTAGTTCTGACCCTGAAAGGAGAGCCTGGAATGCCCCAGAGCAAAGCAATAAGGAGGTAGAACAAGTCATGATGACTTCTGATATTGGGCCTCCCCAGTCACACACAGTGCCTTCTGATACAAACATACGCACAAAGGGAGGTTTTTTTTTTTGTTTGTTTGTTTGTTTTGGTCAATTCAGTAAAATTTAAAACTACTAGATTGATTTGGATTTGAAGCTATAGATGACAGAGAACTCTTAAAAGTGCTAAAAGAAGTACATCAGTGTGCTCATAGGTGGTCATCAAAAGGGTTAATCCCATAGCGTTGTGGTATTTTGATAAGGAGAGTGGCACTAGTGACCTCTGTATGCTAAAGAAAGCACTCATTGTCCTTACCGCTGGGCCTCACACCTGAAGGCTTGCTCTGCCTCATTCAGGGAAAGTTCTTCCTGAATCTTTGTCCTTCCTTTTCTCTGGTTGAACAACTCCAGGGAGTTGAGACTGTACTTTAGGCTCACAGTGAAGTCAGTATTATCAGCATGTCTTCTTTCCCTTATTACGGAAGGGGCAGAAGGGATGGAGTCATTCAGGGACTGTGGGTGTCTGGATGGGTGTGAAAGCCTCTGATTGGGGTGGGGGCAACTGCCCTAAGGAAGCAGGGAAGGTTGGTTGTACCCTATCTTCCTGGCATGTCTATGTGGGATATGGAGATCCGAACTCAGGTCCTTTTGCTTGTGTGGCAAAAGCTTTAACCCCTGAACCGTCTCTCCAGCCCAGTTTGCTTGGAAGGAGCAAGTAGGACCCACAGCCCTCCAGTTTGAAACCAGATCATGAGGTGAAAAGAACTTCCCTGTTAAATTCAGAGTGGGAATTGACTTCTAGAGATCGTGTACATTCATTCTGGAAATCTGTTGCATAACCTGGGGACAATCATTAATAATAGTGTTTTTTTTAAGTTTTATTTAAAATTTTTTGCTAGGCAGGGCAGCAAAGGCTTGTAATCCCAATGCTGGGGAAGATGAGGTAGGAGGATTTTGAATTTGAGGGCAGCCTGAGCTACATAATGAGAAAAACAAAACCAAACTAGCAAAATCATCATCATCATCATCATCATCATCATCATCATCATCATCATCATCGTCTAACCCTGAGAGGACCTGGCCCTTGATATCAGAGTAAATATTTAACCCTAGAGACCTAGTTCTGTGAGCTTGGCAGGTTACTTTTTCAATTTTAGTTTAGTTTCAATTTTTCTTGAATTAAGAATAATAGTATCTATTTTGTTTATTAATTTATTTTTAATTTTTAAAGTCCTCTGCTTTTATTTTTTTATTTTTATTTATTTGAGAAGGGAGAAAGAGTGAGTGAGGGGGAGAGAGAGAATGTGCACACATTCAATATGTGGTTGGAGGTCAGACAACTTTCAGAAGCCACTTCTTTTCCTTCTATCATATGGGCTTCTAGGAATTGAATTCAGGTTTCCAGGTTTGTAAGTGGCACCTTACGTGCTGAGCTGTCTCAATGACTCAATAGTATCTATTTCAATACTCAGGAGGCATGAATGTGATGGTAGGTGTAAAGTCTCCAGAAGAGTATTTATTACAAATGACAAATGTTCACGTAGAGTGCTGATATTGATGAGCCCCAAGGAAGGGTCACAATTGGGGAATTCATAACAGAACCAGCTATTTCACTGTCACTTAGGAAAGAGGTCTTCACAGAAGAGCAGGTTTGGGGGGCAACTTATGACACCAAAGCAGGAGGAGTGCTTGAGCTTTGGAACTTGAGCCAGGCTGTGTTCCATAGCGGGACATTAAAGGAGTCACAATGCAGAAAACTCTCAACCGTAGCAGTGTGTGAAAGTGGTTGTATTCACATATTAGGATGACGCCAAAGTTGATCCTAATCTAAAAATGATAATAATCAAAAGACCATACTGGTTGGAATTAGCCGGAAACTTTGTGTTTTCTTCTGTTTTAACCAAAGTTAAAACAGTGAGTTACATTTGTTCTTTTTTTTTTTTTCTTATTTCTAAGCTAGCATGTATTACATAAAGTCTAGATCATACATTGCTGCAAGAATGAGTAAAAATCCATTAGTTATTATACCCATTCAAAATTTGTGTGAGACCTACCTTCTGACTATGGTCCATGCCTTCTGGGACCTTTCCTGCCTGTCAGTTTTGGGCCCTCCCCGAAGATATATCACATGCAATTTGAGCAGTGTTTTTTATTTTTAGTGCCTAAATTTACTATGCATAGTTTTATCTACCTGGCATGCAATTTATTTTGTAGCCTAAACTCAGAGAATAGACTTACTGTCATGATCACTGGATGTGCAAATATAATTTAATAAAAGCTTAAAATCTATTTAACAAAATAAATTTCAGAATTCATTATGGAGTATGTATCCAAGAAGTGAGTGATTACGTCAAGCGTATTTCTGTTATTGCAACACAGGAATATCTTTTATGAAATCAAAGTTTGAGAATTACTATTTTATAGAATATAAATGTAAACTTCTTTTTTTATTAAATGTTTTTTATCTTTGGATGCCAATTTGAGGCTCGTTTTTGCCAAAAGATTTTCTTCAGAAGTTTAAGGAAGACAGTTCCTCATTACGTGGCTCAGGTTGGCTCTAAGCTTGAATCTTCTTACCTGGTCCTCTGGAAGCTGGAACTACAGGAAGTACCACTGTGCCAGTTCATCAGGAAAGATTCCATTCTATGTGAAATGAACCCAGGACTACATACATTTGCCGAATAGTTGCACTTTTATCTTTTAATGACTCCACTCACTATAGCCTAACTGATTTGTGAATTTTGTAATTAAAATTTAAGTAACTTCGAAAATAAAACCAACTAAGGCTATAAAGTGTAGTGAACTCAGGGCCCGTGCACTTACCATATCTTCTGAGCTACATTGCCCATGTTTTCTAGACTCAGCAGGGAATGTGCATCAGGAAGCACTTTCCTAATCATTTGCCCAGCTCTGCTATTTTAGAATGAACATAATGAAAGTTCTTTATAGGTGGAAACGAGGAGCTATTTACAATCGGATTTTCTTTTATTTTTCAGTCTGCAGACAGTAGGTTGCATGCCTCCCCCTGTGTCTTCTGCCGTGATTTTAACCAAGGCAGTTGGTGGAAATGAGGTGAGTCACGGGGCCTGCTTGGAACATGAGTACTTAACTGGGCTTTGATTTTGTTCAGGACTACGTTTGAACATTGAAGTTGTGTTGCAAAAAGTTCATAACTGTAGCAGCACAGGAAGTGGTGGTGTTCATATGTTAGGATGATGCAGATGGTGAATGGATAGTGAACAGTGGAATTTAGGATTTCAAAGAGAAGAACATGAAGAATGAATGAAGTAGGGATTCTCCCTTAGTAGATAACTGAGGACAAAGGACAGGTGTTCAAAAAAAGGAATTTTTAATCTAAGACTTACAGAATTAGGCTGTGGTCATTTCTTAGTTTCTTTAAAAAAAAAACGTGAATAAATTGATAGGACTGAAATTCAGTATGCTTAGTGGCATACTGATGTGATATGAAAGGAGAAATTGGGCCATGTTTTTTGCATGAGTTCAATTATCCAACTGCTAGAAGATGATGGCAAAAGAATTGTGTTCCAATATTAGAGTAGCAGTCGTCCATTTGAGAAGCTACTGGTGGGATGGTTCTTCCATTTATGGAAAATGGTTGAAAGACGCTGCAGCTTCATAGCAAGGAACTTCTGTCACAGGTTTTTCCTCCTTCAACTGTGAAAAAATGCTTTTGGGGATGAGAGTGGGCACCTCCTTACTTCATACATAGTATTTTACTAAGCATATGCTATAGTTTTTATCCACTTTATAGTTTACTATATTTAAGAAAATTTATTTGAGAGATGGACAGTGAGAAAAGAGAGAGGGACAGAGGGAAGGAAGAGAGGGAAGAGAGAAGGTGTGAAGATGTATGCATGTATGGCACAGGTGTGGAGGTCAGAGGATGCGTTTTGGCATATGGACCTCAGGGATTAAGCTCAGGTCACCAACTTGCAGATGTTTTTACCCACTGAGTCATCCTACTGACTTCTTGATATTTCTGTAGGCAGACAGATTATATTCTTATAACTAACATCTCACAAGAGTCCACGTGCTTGGTGTTTGTTGATTCAACCAAAGAACATGGGGGAGCTGTGTGAAGATCACAGATGATTGGGTTCTGTAAGCCTGTACATTATTTAGCAATCAATACCTTAATTACATTTAGGTTGGCTTCTGTTTGGTATTTAGACTGCCAGGTAAAGAGAGGAGATGTAACACTTGCAGAAGGATCAGGAGTGGAAATGATCTGTCATAAGTACAAAGGAAGGAGAAAGGATAGTAATTCTGCCAGGGTCACCATCCAGAGGGGCAGCCCAGCCGTGCTGTAGCATGGGTTTCCGTGTGGAAGTTGCTGTGGCCCTGATCCTTGGGGCACCACCACCCTTCCAAGCTGTTCTTGGCAGTGATTTTTGACATGCTTTCTTAACCTTACTTTCTTTAGCATCATGTTTTTACATTTACTGTATGCTCTTGAATACTTACATACACATCTTTATATAATATGCACATTTATTATATGCTCTTTTCTGCTAAAATGCATGGCTATGTGGCATTTTTTAAAATGATTTGAGGATGCATGTAGATATAATAGTATCATATAAAATTATTTTGCTTATTATTGTTCCTGTATGTATGTGCACACACTCGTACATATGTATATCTCAGTGCATATGTGGAAATCAGAGGACAACTTCATAGAGTTGGCGCTCTCCTTTCACTTTCACGGATTGGATGCAAGTCCTCAGGCTTGTGCAGTCGGCACCTTTGCCTGCTGAGGCATCCCACTTCTAGCCCAATAGTGTCATTTTAAACGATACATTTGTATTTTGCAAAATTGTGGGAATAACTTAGGAGGGAATTTTATGAAAAAATGCTTTTGGGGACGAGAGTGGGTACCTCCTCACTTCATTCATACATAGTATTTTACTAAGCATATGCTATAGTTTTTATCCACTTTATAGTTTACTATATTTAAGAAAATTTATTTGAGAAATAGACAGTGAGAAAAGAGAGAAGGACAGAGAGAATAATTTTTAATAAAATTATTGGTTTCTTAAGACTTTATGCTACAATTGAAAGAATATTGAATCTTTTTATTTTGATAAGTAATCTTGTTACTTTTTGCTGAAGTTAGATCAGTTTCTGTTTTTATAACAGGTTATTTTTGTTTCAGTGAAATAACTAGAGTTTCTGATCATTTTTAACATCAGAAGGAACTCAGTGTTTATGTTTAACAGTGTGCCTATGCTATACCTACATATTGTAGGTATTTAAATGATACCTTTTAAAGGTATAATTGACAGTTTTGCTTTGTGGCATTTGTCATAGTTACATATCCGTGTCAACTTGACAGTTGAGGATTTGAGCTCTGGGCACATTTGTAGAGAATTAGTAGTTGAGTTAGGCCTAGAGTGAACCTGCAGGAGATTGCTAGTGGATTGGTAAGGCCCAGCCCACGGTGGATGGGGCTAGTCCCTGAGTAGGTGAATAAAATGGAGGGAGTTCTTTGAGAAAGGGTGCAGGTATCCTTCTGTACACTTGGCCAGACATGCTGGTCTAGTAAGTAAACATTGTCTCTCTCTCAGCCATTATGTGGCCAATTCTCTCTGCCCTGGTGTTAGTGTGATCTCTCCTGCCAAGATAGACAATCAACCATAACCAGGAATCATAACAGAAAACAAACTCCTCGTTCCTGTAAACCATTTGATAGTGATTTTATCAGCAATAGTGCAGGTGAACTGCTCCAGCATTTATATTTTGACCTATCTTCATTTAAATGCTGGAAATATGGTCAGGTTCATTTTTGTAATTGTTGTGTATTCATTCCAGCATTTTAAGTGCAATTTCTTAAACTTGCATAATTATGGGGTACTATTAAAATAATCTAACCAGCTTGCAGTGATGGTGGCTATGTGTGTACACCTGTGTGCATGTTTGCATGTTCTCATAAGCACATGTATGCAGATGTGCACAAAGATGTGCATTTGTGGTTCCTTTTATAAACAGCAGAAAAAGTAATAAGGTTTAGCAAGATAATTTCATTGCCAAATATAAGATGATCATAGAAAATTATGCATTTTATTCCCACTTGGGAGTACATTGTATGTTTATACTGGGAAGATGGCTCAATTGATAAAAGTGCTCGTACAAACCTGGCACTAGAGATGGAATTCCAGAGCCACTTTAGAATTTGGTGGAAGGAGAGATCTTGACTTCCAAAAGTGGTCCTCTGACTTGTACGTGTGTGTTGTGGTACGTGGGTGCCTATGCTTTCTCTCAAATAATACTTTTAAAAATGTGCATTTATTTAGTTAGATTTTTATTTCAGATAAAAGATTCTGTGATTAAAAAAAACTTGATTCCCCCACTCCTTCACAAAGCCTTGCAAAGGTTTGAAGTCTGTGAAGCTTGCCAAGAAAATTGCCTTATTTCAGTCTAAGTTAATTTGTGCCTTATAATAACTACCATGGGGCTTCCATTTCAAAATAAATTTATTTTTTAAAGACTGGGAAACTTCTGACATGTTTGGAGATATGTGTATATATATATATATTTTGTATTATGGTTATACAAACAATTCCTTTCCCTCTTATTACTTCTGGTGTTTAGTGACAAAACAAGAAAGGTCTCATTATCAGAAGGAGAACCGCTGTCTGCCTTTATGTCAGTATTTCTTCCTTGGGAGCTTAGAAATGCAGGATTCAGCTAAAAACCAGTTTCCAAAAATGTGTCCTTAATGGAGATGCTAACTTCCAGAAAAAGTCACAAAGCTCTGTGACTTTACAGTCTTGAATCTAGTATTGAAACAAATAGGGAAGAAATCTTAATAAGGATTCTACCCTTAGATTTCTGAAGGAAAAAAGAACAAAGCAAAGAGAAAAACCTCAAGACTCCTAATAGATGAAGGTCCAGGCAGGGTTTGAAGGAGCATCTAATCAGTTCTGGGAGTGACCCTTCTCCTAAGCCCGGCCTTCTGTGTCAAGGCCACGCTTGGTAATTGGAGCCTTTGAAATGGTGACCTTCCCTACCAATGGGCGAGCCATTAGGTTGTTGGTTCATTCTTCTTGTTTCTCATAATGAATTCCAAGGTACCAAGAGAATTGTTAGATCAAAGAAACTTCCCTTCTAAGGGGAGCAGCCCCGCCTTTTGTCCTGTCTAGTACCTTCCTTAGGCCGCTCAACTCCTAGTCTGTAGCAGCCTCAAGGCGTAGTGGAATGCTAGGATTACTTTCCTAAATGGAGTGGAATGCTAGGATTACTTTCCTAAATGGAGTAAGACCCGATTTCCTGTCTAGTGCCTACATTGAGCTACTAAGAGACTCTTTCCTTCTAAGCACAGAAACTCTTTCCTTCTAAGCACAGAAAGCCCACTCCCCCTTAAGTCTATTAAAGTAAGGGATTCCCTTTGCTCTGTGGGTTGCCATTGGAGCTCCTATCTCAGCTTCTCCCACGGTGGGGGGGGCGGGGTAATATTGTTAAAGAGCACAATTAGCTGAAATACATCTCAGATTCTGTCTACTGAACTAGCACTCACAGCCGGTTCTCTCCATTTGGAGCCTATTAACCTGGGAGATCAGAAGCAGGAACACCTGTCTGTCAATTCCCTGGATGGACCTCCATGATCTTATCTCAAAGTAGGAAGTCTACTTGGTCTACAACCTTGTGTGCACCTTGTGTGCACATTTAAATAGTAGTAAACGTCTACCCCTGTGCCCTCTTCCAACTTTCGTTATAGAGCCTGGTGTTTAGGGCTAGAGAGATGACTCAGGTGTTAAAGTCTTTACCTAGCAAACAAAGGGACCTGAGTTTGGATCCCCGGATCTCATGTGAAACTACCGGTGGATATGGTGATGACCTGTAATTCTGGCCCTGGCAGCAGAGTCTGGAAAACTGCAGAGCAAGCAATAAGGAGAGCAATCCAGGATGATTCCTGATGTCACCCTTGGGCCTCCACAAGCACACACACTTAAGTGTACAATTGTACACATGCTCCACCTCTCCCCCTCAAAACGAACAGTAGAAGAGTGTGGTGTCTAAGCATCAGAGAAGCAGCCCCTCAGGAATAAGGAGTCTCTCTGGTCACAGAGAGAAAAAAAAATCTTTTTTTTTCCTCACTCATTGCAAAGAAGACTAGATGAATGAAACAAGTGTATCAAATTTGTTTCACCAATGTTTACATGGCATAGGACCTTCAGAAATGGGGACCCCAAGGCCCAGGGAAACTGTATTTTTATGTAAACATAAAACAAGGAGTGCATAGCTGTGAGGAAATGTGATTGAACACGAAGATGTCTTGATGGTAATTAACTGCAGGAGGAAGGACTGAGCCAGGTCTGCCTATTGCTGTTTGATTCTGGTTATGGTAAGGTCTTTGCCCCTGCTGGCCCAAGATTGGAGCAGGATGCCGTTTATAGGATGGGACAAAGTGGGGACCGCACTGAGGAGAGAGGAATGAACTGGAGAGAGAGGCCTTGCTCCGAGTTCCTCTGTTGCACTGAGATAGATGCGGGGTACTTGGGGCGTTGTGTTCTGCACTTAGCAGTCGGTACTTGCTGGGAGATGAGTCAGAGTCTCTGAGTTCTGTTCTGAACTGCACAAAAATGGGGGAAAGAGAGTGAAATCAATTCAGGTTCATGGATTAAATTGTCGGAGAGCAACAAACACACCCGAGTGGATTGAGACCCCGCCAGGTGGGTATCTGGATTGCTTTGGCTACCTACAAGCTTTAGGTTTGGTTTTGCTTCCTACAGGATTAACATGGTATTTTTTTCCTTCTAAAACTAGAAACATAATTAGGTTGACATTTTAATTATGTAGTGTTTATCAAGTTGAAGGGTTTTAGAATCCTTTGATAGATATGCTGAATTCCAAATATGTTTAAAGAAACACTTTGATTTGGAGTGTAGAAGAAAGGTAAAAAAGTAAAAGTATATGTAGGAGTGTGTGTGTGTGTGTGTCGTTTCATCAATGAGACTGATAATCCAAATTTCTTCAAAGAAAATTTAAGAATGTCTCCTGAGCAAAGAACTTTATTACATGTGGTGAATTCTTTTAGTCATAGGCGAAGGTCACTGCTGTCTGACTGTATGTAAAAAAGGTTTTCTTGTCTGCTTGGAAAGCAAATGAAGCCCTCATTACTACTGTAAAGGGATAGTTCTGAGATTTTTAGCTCGAGGTGAAAGATCAAGATCATCACAGTCCAAGTGGAGAGGGAAAGTTCAATTTCTGGCTTATCAGTGAGGCATGGAACACTTCAGGGTTATTTTGCATTATCAGCAGGGAGTTGGTCTCACTAATCCAGTGCATGAAGATAAGGCTCATTGAAACATTTATAAGGCAGTTTGAGCAGATCTGATCAGCCGAGGGAGGCCTTGGAGTGAGGAGGAAACCTGTCTGTCAGTTACTGTCTCTTGGCAGTCACTCAGCCTTCCCTCCTGCGCTATCTCTTCTCTTGGATGGGTCACTGTGCTTTGCAGGTGGTGGGAGGCTAAGGGCATCCTGGAGGAGTCTCTGGTATCTGTCTGCAAGACCTTCTTACAAGCCAGCAGCTGTGCTTTGTTCAGCCTCCAGTCTCACGTGCTCCCAGGGAACTAAGTTTGCCTTCTCAGATATAAGAACAGGAGTAGCAGGAATGAGAAGTTCTGGTCTTGTATTTACAACTTTAGCTTCGCTCTCATCTGTTTCTTAGGAGCTCTGAAAATATTCAGTGGATATAATTTAAACTGTCATTAACCTGGTTGACACATGTTTTTATTTCTCCAGATTTTTGTCTATAACTTAGATTCCCCCCCCTCATTTAACCCCCCTGACTTTCAGTTTATCTCCCATTTCTACCATGATAGGCAAAAGCTTCTCTTATTAGTTTCTGGTCCCCCAGCCCAGTGACTAATTCTCAGTTCTTTCCAAGACTTAATTGCAGTGTTTGACACCATGGTTACTTATTTTCATCTTCCTGCTGCTTCCCTGACTGCATTCTCTATTGATTTTTTTTTTTAACACATCTCATCACTTTTTCAGTTCTGGGTTCTTTCTCACCTAAATGAGAACATATACCAGAGACTAGATCTTGAAATACCCAATTTAACCCTGGGACTCTGTCATGGTTAGGCACAAGTGTCAACTTGACTGTTGAGGGTTTGAGCTCTGGGCACAGTTGTAGAGAGTTGATGGTTGAGTTAAGCCCAGAGCAAACCTGAAGGAGATTGTCTAGCTGCTGGGGAAGACCCAGCCCATGGTGGGTGGGATTAGGCCCTGGATAAATCACAGAGAGCTGGTTGAGAGAGTTGGCATCCTTCTGTATACTTGGCCAGACATGCTGGTCTGGCAAGTAAGGATTGTCCATCTCTCAGCCGTTATGCAGTGATGGTGTGGCCAGTTCCCTCTGCCCTGGTGTTGGTGCGTGCTCTCCCGTCAAGCTGGACTGAGAACTGTAAAATCATAAGAGAATAAACCCCTTGTTCCCTTAAGCCGTTTTATGGTCATTTATCAGCAACCATGTAGGTTGACTGCAACAGACTCCTACTGCCCAGTCTTTTTCTATAGATAAAGCACATGACTTGCACCTTTGAGTTTATCTGTGTGCATCAGATATAATGACTCTTCCGAACTTTTGGGAACCAACTATTTAAGGAACTCAGCCTAACCTGGTGGCCTTGAGCATATGATGCCTCTGCCTTGTGATCAAACATGCATTTGATTCCTGCTTTCCTCATTGCTCACCTACTGGTCTCTGTAAGCCCTGGATCTTTCTGACCTTTGTTTTCCTTTTTCAAGGAGCATGCCTGTTTCACAAGGCTGTTTACAAGGAGCTGAGGATTTGTATGCAGATATGCTTGCAAATTGTGAAGGAGCATGGAAAACTGATGCCAGCCAGCATTATCCTCAAGGCAGAACCTGTCACCGTGGAAAGTCACTTTCTTCCTTTCTGCTCTCTGTCTCTCTCTCTCTTCTGGGCAGGGCCTTATTATTGTAACTCTGTAGTTCTGGCTCTTCTCAAATTCAGGATTCTTCTGAGTGCTAGGCTTAGAGGCATGTAGCACCACACCTTGCTTTATACTTAATCCTAGCCAAAAGACAGAGAAGCGATTACACCTTGCTTTATTTCTTAATTTAATTTCATCTTTTAAATTTACTCATTCACTTACTTCATTCCCTCAAGCACATGTCGGAATATATATAGAACTTTAGCATCTTTCTAGAACTTTCTAGAACTTTTAAAGCAGTATAAAACAGAAAAGCTGAAAACACTAGTGTAAGGTGACCAATCTTTTAAATACATTACAGATGATGGGTGTTTGAAGGAATTTAGTAAATTAGGGAATGCTCATTTGTTAGTTTAGGTGATGGGTTCTCCTCAGTACTGTTATCAGGATTGTTTTTGTTTATAAACTAGAATGTTTGTGTTCAGTTTCCTAGGCTAGTAATCCATTCTGGAAATACAAGGGCACAGGAAACCAAATTAGTACTAGAAAGATCATTTTTAGGATTTGGAACCAAGGGACTGAATGGATTGACAGGATGTTTCCCTTAAATCCAAAGCCTGGAAGATCATCCCACAGCAAACAAGCCCAAGCCAGGTAGGGCCAGGGCTTCTGTGACTGCTCCACATCAGCATTAATCATCTGCTGTGAATCTAGCTCCCCTTTTGCGGTATCACAGTGTCTGCAAGCATCATGACCAACATCTTTTTTTTTTATATATAATTTGGTTTATTTCATTGAGTTACATTTTAAGCAACAAACACTCTTTTTTAAAATTTTAAATATTTCTTATTTGAGAGAGACAGAAGAGGAGGGAGAGAGAGAGAGAGAGAAAGAGAGAGATCAGGATCGCATGCATGTTTGGTGTTGGGTGGAGGTTACTGAACAATCCAGAAGCAATCCATGGTGATTCCTGAAGTCACTCTTGGGCCTCCACAGGCACATGTAATATCATCTGATACACACAGACACACATATCAAAAAAAAAAAAGCTCTCTTCTTCTCCCTAAACATCTCCCCTAAACATCAAACTTTTTTTAATACATTTTTTATTATTTCCGCTCATACAAACTTAATAGGTAGACCAGTTCCCTCCCTCCCTCCTCCTCCCCCCCGAATCCCCTGCTCCCCCTCCTCTCCCTCCCCATCCCCCAGTGCCTCCCCCCCAATTCCCAGAGAGTCCTTTATTGTGTATGCCTAACTCTTCTCTGGGTCCTCCTCTCCGATGACGTACAAGGACCCAGTGGCATTTCCCTGAACCCTTTCTCATGTTCCCCTTAAGCATAGGAACACTACTGTGGCTGTCAATCCCTTGCCTCCAAGGATCTTGGTGCCTTTAGCTGATGCTAGACTTTGTGAGGTCAATAGTGTGTTGGACATTGCGCAGGGCATGCAAAGTCCTATTATGATTGCTTCGACAAACTTTCTTTTTGTAAAGGTATCTTGTGTCCATTTTTGACTTGAGGAAATACTAGTCTAAATAAAAATACATTTAAAAGGCTATCCTATTGACTAGTTTTAGCTTATTAATATCTATATTTTTGATATCACAGTTTATTATCTTTACCTTTATTTTCAGGTTCAAATTCTAGCATTTTTTTTAGCTTCTATGCTATATATCTCATTGATTATCTGCCAATTAGTTCCATGTATTTATGAAGCTGTTGAAAATAGAAAACTCAATATCTTACTGAATCATGGAGTTATGAAAATGTTAATAAATTCAACTTTAAAAGACGTTTTCTTCTGGTCCCATCCCTAGCTAGCTCTGTGGTTTCAGGCATTAATTGTAGATGTTTATGCTTCCTCAGTTTATTCTTTATGAGATTACAGGCTTTCTACACAGGAATTAACTTATACCTGTGGCATTCATATCAAAACTGTTTGACATCTAGGCAACCATTTTTTATAAGCATGAAACTTGTGGAGTCAGGCTTGGGAAGTGACCCTTTAAACTTGACTTTGTGTAGACCTCAATTGTATCCCTAGTGTCTAATGAGAACACAGAGCAGGAAGGAAGAAGTAAGATTTTCAAGAAGATTACTCATGACCTAGAACACTTGGATCCAAGCTAATGGGCTTAATACATTGGAGGAGTTCAGCAGGGCTTGATCAAATGCCAAGATATTGTTCTATATTTAGTCATTTATTTTTAAGTATATCCCACTTCTAGAAGTTGAGTTTCCTGACAGGTAGCTAGTCGGTGTAATTTATCCCATCCTTGCTTTATTCTCCTCTTCTTTCCCCTCTCTGTATTTCTGTTTCTCTCCTTTTCTTCCCCTCCTTTCCTTTTTCTCTTGCATTTGGAAAAGCAAAACTGATAAATACTACTGTGTGTGTATGTGTGTGTGTGTGTGTGTGTGTGTGTGTGTGTGTTTGTGTCAGAGAGCACCATGTGTCCCTCTGGAGGTGCAAGGGTGACTTTGGGAATCATCATGGATTGCTCTATTTCCCTTTTGCTTTGCTTTGGGGTTTGCAGGCTCTGCCTTCTAGGGTTAAGTGCAGGCCACTGCTACTTTCACTTAGCATTTTTATGTGGGATCTGAGATCTGAACTCGGATCCTTCTGTTTGGGAGGCAGAGACTTGCCCCCTGAGCCATCTTTTCAGTCCATTATCTTTATTTTGTGAGCCACAGCTTTAAGAACACTACACCGAAGCGGCCCTTACACACTGCTGTGGATGACCTTCACCTTGCAGCTTAGAGTCTTTCTCTGGGCAGTGCTCAAGGGGCCTCCTGGCTTCTGTCACTTGCAGACACTTTGGTGTTGGCCTCTTGGAGAGCATTCCCATACAGTTCTCTGTTGCTTGTGTTCAGCTTCTGTTGCCCATCTTCACCCATGACAGCAATCTGTCCACATTTCCATCCTAGTCAAGGCTTAGCTCCCTCCCAGAGAATCTTGGCCCATGACGAATTAGATGGAGGCTTTTTCCGCTGTCGCACAGTAGGTTACTTGTTCCTCTGTTGTATTCACCTCCAATAAAATATTTTTGCATGTATTTGTCTTTCAGTTTTTGACCTTCCTTTGCAAGAACTGCTTTTCTTTGTAACCCTTTAAAGCAATACAGGAGTCTTCATAATGCAAATGGCATGTCAATTTGAGGAAAGAAGAAAATGACTCCATTTCCTTCTATTCACACGCTGGTCCCACAGACAATGACCAAATCTCTTAGATCTATGGGAGTTCCAAAACTAATATGTTTGCTGCTTCTCTCACAAGGATCTTTTCATGTATTTATGCTGATAGAATAAAGTAGAATAAACAGTGTGGAACTGAATGTTTTAGGTTAGATGTGTATTTTCATTTATGAATATCTGTTTTAGAGGGCCTTATGTGGGAATTATTCAATTTATGATCAGAATTGTTTCTTATTTAATGGATCATTCAAATTTGAACCTTGAACTTGTGTTATTGCAAAATTCAGTGTCATTACAGTTATACATGTTCACATTGTTATACTTTCTCAAATAGACTGCAAAGAAATAGTTCTGAAAAAGTAAGAAACTAGCTATATGTTTTTATCTTCCATTCATTGTTTATGTCTAAATGGACTAGCCTATGGGAGAAAATGCTTTTGACTCACATTATTCTCCTTATCGAGAACAGGAACTGAGGGACTGATAGGTCTTGACTTTCATTTGGGTTTACAGTAAGTTCTTTGTCAAACAGCCCATCCTAAACACTCACTAGACAAGGGAATTGCTGGCATGCATTTATGCTTTCTTGTTTCTCTAAATTTTGATGTATCCAATTCCCCTGTGATTCATTACCACTTATCTGCTGTGTTTTTGCACACTTAATAAAAGGGCACATATTTTGATAGGAAGGAAAAAATGAGAACATGGGATCTTTATGCCCAGGTAGTCCAGAGAGATATAGCTTATGTTAGGTTTGTTTGTTTTAATAATAAAAAGATTTTTTGGGGGGAATTAAGTAGCTCTTCTTGAATCTTTAAATCTTCAAATTGTATTTGAAAATACAAGATAAGAGCAAAGTGACAAATTTGACCCCGTTTGATAACAATTTTACAACCTCAAGCCCAAGTCATTACGATTGACCCATAGAGGAGCAGAGAAAGGGAGATAGTTGAGTTAGAAGTTCCTTTACTAGCTAAGGAAGCCTGGTTGGGCAGAGCATCATGTTCAGTTTTACTTAGCCCCCTAGAGATCTGATTTGATGCTAGCTGGTGTTTGATTTGGAAGACAGAGTGCAGCAGAATGCTGAAATCTCAGGATTGCCATGTTGCACACTTCTAAGAGGCACTTTTATTTTTTATAGGTAGGTGATTTCCTTGCCCAGAGTAGATTTCTGGATGTGCTAAGTGACCTGCATAGTTGCGGTGAGCTCTGGCAGCTGGATCGTTCTTGTTCACAGTCAGACCTCTTGATGTTCTGCATCTATGAATCCCTTTAGTTCTTAGAGTAACCTTTCAAGATAGGCACTGCAACGATCCCATTTGCACACAGACACCAAAAGAGACCAAGAAACTTGCCCAGGATTGTAGAGTGTGAGAAGGGAAGGAGGAAGATATAATCCCAGGCTCTCTGGCTTCACTGCCCAGATTCTTTAGCACTGTTGGGGGCAGGAAGTGCTTAGGGGAAAGCCCATTCATGGCTGAGTGCCCGAGTCATGTTGGTGGCAAAAATAAAGGTTGCCACAAGACTTGACTTAGTTAAAAAAAAAAAAAAGATCCTGAGGAAGTTGTCAACTGGATATTCTATTTGATTGGCAGCCTTCCTTCCAGAAGTAGTTCTCATCTCTTGTCCAGGGCCCTGTGGACCTCCCCCAGGAAGGCATCCTTGACACTGAATACTATGAAGGCTTGCATATCTCTCTGAAGCTCTCGGATGGAAGAGTGGCTATTTCTTCACTTGATCTTAGCCAAAAGGCTGAGAAGCGATAAGAGTGGCTATTTCTTATTCACAGTTGTAGCTGGTGCATCTGGTATAGGATTTCATTATATTAGGGGCATGGTGAATATTTCTGTAAGTATAGGAATTTGTGATCATTTGATCAGATAAATGGATATTTTGAAGACATTTGTTTAAATTAAGCCCTATAAGAGTTTTCATTTAAACATGTAAAATTAAGGCCATAATTCATATTCAGTCATATTCTATCTTATGTTGACTTTTCATCAAGATGTATAATTAATTGCATCTTGTAAGGTTTGTTTTTCTCTCTGTTATTTATGCTTGTTCTGCTTTGTCTGACCACCCGTAGCCACAGCTTCATGGTAATACTTCTCCCCTTCCAAGACCATGCCTACTAACTAGTAAGATTGCTTGTGGAAAAAAGCAAATGACAGATCTTTATAGTCACTATGGCTTAGAAAGAAAGAAGTAACTTCTCTAGAGTCAGTTGTACATTTTCAAACCTATTAAAATGATAAAAACCACAAACGAAAATTTCAGTAGCTGAATGGATCTCCCTGTCTGTGTTCTTCCTTTGTCATTTTGGATGACCTTCAGCCATCTATGTAAGTATATGACTCATACCAGGAAAATGACTTCAGTACTAAAAGTCTAAGGGTCACTAGTAGATACGTGGTGTTTTATTTATTTATTTATTTATTTATTTAGGATTAAGGTAGAGTTTATTAGAGGAGAGAAAGACTGAAACTCAAGGACTCCAGATGTGGTATGCCATGAGGTGCATGTGCTACTTAAAAAAAAAAAAAAATCAAAAACAAAAACGTGATCTTACTGTGTAGACTAGACTGACCTTAGTCTTAATCCTCTTGCTGGAATTATAGGCCTGTGGAATTACACCTGGCTGACAGATTTTACTTTGTTTTCTTTTAAATGAGGGATGGCTTTTTGTTATTTTACTTTGTAATATATTTTATTTTCTTTTGTAACTTTTTATTATTTAAAATAGATGGGTATTTCTTTGAAAGTTCAAGTATATATAGGACTAAAGCATACATAAGAAGTCTTGGGCTGCAAAGATGGCTTAGGGATTAAGACTCTGCTTCACAAGCAGAAGGTCCTGAGTTCAGATCCCAGGTCCCAGGTAAAAATGTCAGGCGGAAATAAGATGAGCTTCCGGCCCTGGTGGGTCTGGGAAATCCCAGGGCAAAGCAAAAAGAGATAGAATCAATCCAGGATGATTCTTGAAGTCACCCTTGGTCCTCCACAGGGACACATAGTGCGCTCTCTCTCTCTCTCTCTCTCTCTCTCTCTCATACACACACACACACACACACCCATAAATACATTTTTATCATTGTACATATTTATAAAATCCTCTTACTTACATTTTGCTTTTTATCTTCCCAATAATCATATGACCAGATACTATATTTTTGGTGTGCTATTCAGTTTTTGTAGTTGGGCATTTTGGAGCGAGACGGGGAAACGTGAGGTGACATGATGTCTGTTGTCTCCAGGGCATTTCCATCTCATTACACATGATCTCATCAGAATCAACAGAACTCCATGTAGCATCTTCATCTTGTGTTGCTTCCTTATTGAAAGTGAATGGCGTGATATGTCTCTGAGGGATGGATGAACTATTAAAACAAACCTTGAGTCCTTGCCATTACTGAGGAATAGCTTAATATAATGGGCGTGACTTAGTGAGACCCTTCAGAGAGTCCTGGGCCTGTGGAGATCTTAGAGCTGAGCCAGGTCCAAGGCTCAGAAAGCGAATTGTTGGAGAAGAGAGGTTCCAGACCCTCCTAGTAGCTAGAAGTAGCTATCTTTCCCCTGCGGGGATCCAGATAACACTTGGTAGAAGATTTCATGGTCTGTGATAGAGGGGATGCTCAGACATCACATCTGGTAGCCTGGTCACTGGAACAGCTTGACGTGCACTGGTACAGGAGAACAGAATGGCTGAGAAAGCAATTGCATGTCAGCCAACAAGTGTACTGACAAGTGCTGAATGTGCAGCAGGACTATTGCTTTGCAGTGCACCATGACTGATCGGATAGTGTGGAACACCACAGGCTGGACCCGTGTCTCCCTCTTCCTGGCAGCGGAAGAGCCGAAGGGAAGGGGCAAATCACCATGTCTGTCAAAGAAATCCCTAGAGCAAAGCGATAAGGAGGTAGAGCAATCCAGAATGATTCCCGAAGTCACCCTTGGATCTCCACAGACATACACAGCCCTCTTTTTTCACGTAGGTTCCCCTACACCCACACCTACAGATGCAAAGAAAAAATTATACCTCTAAGCCAGGTATGGGTCATGACTATAATCCCAGTGCTTTGTGAGGCTGAGGCAGGCAGACTGCCACGGATGGTAGATCAACCAGAGCACAGGGTAATATAAATACTTCTCAATGTCTCTCCTATCCTTTTTCTTTTTTTTTTTTTTACAACCCTGTCTTTCCCCACTTTTTTTCCTGGTGATTTCTTAAAATCATGTGCTTGTTGCTCGGGTGGAGGTCAGAGGCGACTCCCTAGCTGATTCCTTTCTTTTCATCGCTTAGGCTTAGCAGACTCTGGTGGTTCTCAGTACCTGTATTGTTACTATCATCCTTGCTCCAGTCTCTTCTGGACGCAACCATTCCAGACCAAAGTAGGATTTCTTCTCTGATTTCCAGTCCTGACCCTGGACTTCTAATAGCTGAAATCTTCCCAGTACCATGAAGAATCAGTGAAGTACCATGAGAAGCTGGCATGGTTGGAAGCTTGCTTAGCCATGGTACTTTCCGAAGGCCATGTGTGAGAGGGGATGCCCTTAAAAAGTGGCACTGTACATGGCAGGTGTTCCCAGGTCTACCAAGGCTTCCTGAAGCATGCTCCCTGCAACCCTATGATATTAGAAAGCTCTCTTCAAGCTGTTCTGCTCTGACTGCTGGGGTTTGTTCCAAAACGTATGGATATTGTCCTTCCCCTTTATGACTTTCTGTTCGGTGACTACCTGTTCTTTGAAGGAGTGGTCTCAAAATCCTTCCAAACTGAAGTACTACAGATCTATGTAGATGCTGTAGGAGCTAGATGATCAGCTAAGAGTAATTTGAGCCATGTGAAATCTTAATTCCAGATTATTCTGGATGGACTCCACAGGAAATGGGCTCATTGTTTTAATTTTCACTCTCTTCCCTTTATATATATATATATATATATATTCCCCAGTGGGGGCAAGAGATGGAAATGAATTGATGGAAACTTGAAGAATTCAATCCATATTTAAACTTACATTCAGATATTTAACACTTTGTAAGTCAGGAGAGAATATTAACTAATTCAAAGATCTGCCTCAGTACTCAGTTTATAACCATGGAAAGGAAGGACATTTACTCTGTGGCAAGGAAATGAATCTCTTGTCTTGATCTTTTAAACTGGATAATTTTGGGGTGAATGGACTCTGTGAGATTTGTAACATGAGGCGGTATGGTGGCATGTGTTCATGATCCCAGTCCTCGGGAGGTAGAGATAGTAGGATCAGGGGTTCATGGCTAGCCATGACTACATGGCAAGTTTAAAGCCAGCCTGAGCTGTATAAAATATAAATAACATCAGACAATAAATGAATAATATTTCTATGTTCTTCACATGGATTTATTGATAATCCATAATCTTTTCTGAATTATGCTGATCTGATACCAGTAATAGTAGTGAATTGTTTCCCTTTGATTTTAGAAACTGCGTACCTACAATATCACGTTGTATTTAACTGAATATCTAAGTTAATGTTTTTGTTGTATACTACCATTTGCTTTCTATCGTCCATTCCCCCTTCCTTTTTAAAACAGAAACCCAGCTTTTAGCTGGACCCAAAGATACCCAAAAAAATACCACATAGACAGTTCCCTTGGTCACATGATCAGTTTCTGGCCAGTGAGTTATAAATGAACATACTTGCATATTACATTCAGGATGCTTCATTCCCCTTTCTTTACTGGAATGTTGATGGGATAACTGGAGTTCTAGAAGTGTTCTTGCTCCTTTAGACCTATAAGGCTAGCAGGCCAGCATGACGAGACCTGGGCCTTATGGTTGTGTAGCTGCTAGACTGACCGATCCTGTCTCTGGACTTCTTTAACATGGCAGAGAATGGACATTTGGTGCTTAATCTACTACTGTATGGGACTGTGTGTTTGTGTGTGTGTGTGTGTGTGTGTGTGTGTGTGTGCATGTGTGTGTAAAAGAAAGCATAAGCACAATTTATGTAAAAAACACGAAGATGACTTTATCAAACTACAGAATGTATTACCCTATACTTAACATTTGAGTTATGTTGAATACGATTTAAATTAATAGGATATTTAGTGGGTATTTGATTTGGTGGATTACTTTTTGGGTCTGATAGTTTACAGGTATGAAAATGAAACTCCTTGATTGTCTTGAATTTTCTCTTGGATTCCTCTAGAAATATAGAGGAAAGATAAACTCTAGTTGTGTTAGACAGCTGCCACCCTTCTGACATGAAATACCAAACTTCAGCCATCCAGGGGAACCTTCAAAGCATTCTTTCACTAATCCTTTTTGTTAACATATTCCTGTACTGATCTTGTGCTTTTGTTTTATTTGTGTGTATCTGGATTGTTGACAATATGGACGTATAAGTTGCAGCATGATATAAATTTTGTGTATTTTTAGTCAAAGAGAAACGGGATATGAAAAAAATCTCCATGTTTTCATATTATGTTTCTGACAATCGTGGTCAATCTATAAATAACATATAAGTTACCATCTTATCCATTTTTAAAGCAGTTTTTCTGTTAGCATATATACCAGAATATATGCTTCGTTATGGTATTTCCTATGAGCAGGCCTGTCTACTTTTCAATGTGTTGATTCCTATCACTCAGTTCAGTCACAGTTTTGTGGGGCCTATCATCCACCTGCAGAACTTGCTGGTCTTTCCTGGCTGAAACTACTACTGTGTCATATATTGAACAGTCTCTATTTTCTCTTTCGTGTGAGGTTCTCAGGACCTCATCTCAATAAGCCATGAAGAGGGAAGCAAAGCTGGTTTATTGGGATCAGCTGTCAGGTTGTCCTCCTGGAGAGGAGTAACAATGGGTCAAAGAAAGTGGGAGGGTTTTATAGTCTTTGAAGGAGGAGGAGCTGTCCTCTCATAGGGCAAAATTCTTGGTCCCTTGTCCAGACCAGGAAGTACCAGTTCCTGTCCCTGCCCCTGTCAAGTCGCTAGGAGGTACTTTGTTAGGGAAGAAGTTTTGCAAGCTCAGACTCTGAGTGTGTGGGATGGCACAAGAGAGCGAGCTGAGGAGCCACCACGCCAGGCTCTGGAAGCAGGAAAGGGGAAAACTCTATTACTTCCTCCATTGCTTGTAGCCATTTCCCACTTTTTCTAAATGTGACTGCTTGAAAAGTTTCCTATAGATGGGGTGTTTTTTTTTTTTTTTAACATTTTTTATTATTATTTCCGCTCATACAAACTTAATAGGTACACCGGTTGCCTCCCTCCCTCTTCCTCCCCCCCCTCCCTTCACCCCTCACTCCCCCACCCCTCACTCCCCATCTCCTAGTGGCTCCCCCCCCCCAATCCCCGGAGAATCCTTTAATGTGCATGCCTGACTCTCCTCTGGGCCCTCCTCTCTGATGACGTACAAGGACCCAGTTGCATTTCCCAGAACCCTTTCCTGTGTTCCCCTTAAGCATAGGAACACTACTGTGGCTGTCAATCCCTTGCCTCCAAGGATCTTGGTGCCTTTAGCAAATGCTAGACTTTGTGGGGTCTAGATGGGGTGTTTTAACTTGCTTGCACATTGCACAAAACACTTGACCACAGAAATCTGGGAGAAAGGGCTCATCATCCAGATTTCAGTCCATCATTGGGGGGATGTTACAGCTACAGGAGCTGGCAGCAGCAGGTCACATCACATCCACAGCCAGAGAAGAGTACAAGGGCTGATGCCTGTCCGCATGCTTGTTTCTTCCTATGAGCAGCTAGATCTATCTTTATGCAGTTCTGGGCCATTCACCTAGGCGGAGTTTTCCTACCTACCACAGGCTGTTTTCTCCAGCATCAACTAATGCACCAAGACAATCCCTCCCAGGTCTGCCCAGAGACCAACCTTAATCTACAGAATCCCTCTCAGGTGTGTTGGAGTTCTGCCTCCTAGGTGTCAGGCTGAGTTGTATAATGTATGTCCTGTGACTGGCTGATTTCACTTAACGTAATTCTCTTGTTTATTTAGGAAATTGGTAGTCACAAATGAATTACTATTGCTTAAGACTGTCTTATGTTCATTGTGTAGAAAATTTCCACAAATCTTAGTAATCAAAATTTAAGTGTTAGAGTAGGGAGTAGTATGATAAGATAGAGTAGTGGAGATAACTGAAATATGGTGCAGTGTTGAAGTCATCCTATGTAAGGTTGTATCCTTATCATTAAAAGATGGCTGCATCACAAAGTGAGGAATTTCTCTAAACAGTTGACTTGAGGTGAGCTTCTTGGATGTTTTAGCAATTTGGAGATTTCTTTTGCTCTGCAGAACAATATAAATATCATGTTGTAGTATATGACTTAATTTCAGATATTATCTAAGTCTTCGGTCATTCAGTAGTAATAAATAAAATTTGATTTTAAGATAAAATACCAGTTTTAAGCAGTTCTCCTCGTTTTATATTTTATTTGTATAAAAATAATAAATGTATAAAAATAGTAAATGCTTTTTTGTCTTCCTCTGATAGTCTAGATTTTTTTTTTTGAGTGAACAATAATCCCTAAAAAGGCATTAAGATATTGATGATAATTTGTTGCCTTAGGGAAAGTATTGATGATATTCTGGCTGCCCCCCAAAATTTATCCCTGCTTTTTAAAAATCTATAGCTCACATCATTTCTTGCTTTCTGGTTTCCTGGGAGGCACTTGACACAAGCCCACTTTATAAAATCTTTCTGGGAGATAGGAAGGAAGGGTCTTAAAAGAAAAGCCCCAGTTAAAAAAGAAATAGGACTGGGGTTGCTTGAGTGGGAGGCATGCTAGTGTATTTGCAAGCCTTAGACTCTGTCCCACAATTTTGGTGTAACCCTTCAGCTGACAATTAAAATCTTTGTTTTATCAGTCATCAACCAACCCTAACAGATGGGCAGAAGAATTAATCTGTTTGGGATTTTTTTTTCCCTCCAACTTTCTCCTGCTCATTACAAATCCTAGGATTAACATTCAGTGGATTCTTAAAGATGATTGAAAGGCCTTAAAGAGCTACTCTATGCATCCAATTTAAATTATGTCAGAGTAAAATCACAGGACAGAGGTGCTCTTAAGACCTCCGCAGAAATTTGAAGACAATTTTGATTTTGTGATCCACTCAGAAAGCAATCTGCTAATATTGTAATGTTTTTTTTCCCTTGCCAGGACCCTCCCTGCCTGGTGTCATATTTTGAGCTCTCTTGGGAGGAGATTAGTCTAAAACAACAAAGTAGCCAGATGTCTGGTTCTAAGAGAATCCCAGCGGCCAGGCTACAGTAGGCAAGAGAAACCACGAGGGGCTGAAGATCAAAGATACCTGAGAATTACTTATGGGCACATAGTACGTGTCAGCCCCATTATTAACAGTCGGAGAAAATTTGTTTCCCTAATTAACCCTTTTGTTGGAGTAACCTTAAATTTTAGTGAGTTTATTTCTGTTTGGATTTGTTTTCTTTTGTGCAGTTGGTTGTGGGGAATTTGAAATCTCCAAGCTGTTGTTCACATCCAGAACAGATAAGCCAACCAGGATCATCTGTCATGAAAGAAATGGCCATTGCAGTTCGAAGTTCAAACAGAAACAAGTTGGTTGAGAGCTACTGTCTCGTGTATTTGTATGTACACAGAACTGTCGAGTCCCTAATCCTTACTTTTAAAGCACTTATTATTTCAACTTTGAACTGTTTTGTGGGAGATTTGAGATTACCAGCTTCCTGGTTTTCCGAATAATTCAGGCTAACTCCCAGCAGTGGGCAATCTGTACCTTATTAATACTAGAGCCCTCTTCTCTTCACATTGGTATTACTAATGAAATGCTAATGAAAAATATCGTGTTATCCTTCACCTGTTTGCTTTCTAGATACAACTTCACATTCTTTAGTAACATAGGGCTTAGAGGACATGAATGCATTTGTTATTTTCGGTCATTCTTAAATCTAGAGTGTCTAAAAGCTTCTAGCTAAATTCTAAGAAATAGATAAAAATCCATTTATGACTTTTGATGTCTTGGACTCGTGATGGGAGGATCAGCAGTCAGAACAAAAGATTGCAGCTGACCTTGCCTCTTGCTTTTGTTTCTGTTCAGCACTGTAACATGGGGAGGACACTTTGTAAAAGCTTCATTTCCACTTTCCTTGAGGTATAATCATAAACCATTGTTATCAGCATGACTAGCCAGCTTTAATGCTTCCAAGTGCTACAACACATTCTTTAAGATCTAGTAATATACACTTGGCATAAAAGCTATAAAAATGTCTTTAAATCTAATTGGAGATATGTGTTAGCAGTGTAGCCCAGAGATTTTGTATTCTTTGCATAGCGCTCAAGGATTCTTTTAACTCCTTGAGGAAAGTCAAGCTCCTAGGATCAGTTTATAAGGATTAATTGATTTCTCCCTGTCTGGATATAAGTATTGAAATGAGAGGAAAGCCAGCTTTTGCATGGGGAACAAAAGTGGAACCCAACGGAATTTGTCGTTGCTTGGCCAAGAGTGGTTTCTGTTTTTAACATGTCATACCTGTATTTCTTGCCTAGTTTACCCCATTTTGAACAATTATATTTGCTTATACTAAACCAACCCAATTATCCATCTTCCTGGTTTAAATGAAGGTTGAGTTTTGGTCATTATGCCTTAAGGACTTATAAGCCTCAGTGAGTAGATTATGTTGAGCAAGGGATATTTAGAGAAACAGACCATCTCCCTGTACCTTGGCAGCGCAGGTCTCTTGGGAGTTAATCACAGACAGCCAGATTTGCTGTGACATTGAGTCATGGTTCCAGGACTGGAGTTCAGCAGAAGATGCAGCACACACCCTGATGTGGTTAGACAGCTGCTCTTGTTCACCTGCTTCAGTGAACTCTGTGGTCCTCACACGTTTCTGCACATATAATTTTAAATGGGTGTTTGCTAAGAAGGTCAAAAGGTATCTCTGACTTTATTCTTTGGGAAATTGCTAATAGAGTATTACTGTCTACTTCTCCCTTATTAATACTCATTTATCTTGGATTGTTTCATCAGTATGCATGCATCATTTCTCTGTTGGACATCTCTTCCACGGCACTGTGTACAAAGAAGTGTTTAATTAAGCCTTGAATAATAGATATTGTTGAATTTAAGGAAGTTAAGAGTTTTCCAGTTCCTGTTTCTTTTATTTACTCATCCTACCTTGTTTATTCATAGATTTCTTTATACATTGTTCCTTCCTCTAGCTATTCAGACTCTATTGCTCTTCTTTTTTTAGTTCTTTGTTGTGTTTCTTTAAACATCTATATGAGAAAGTTTTGATTTGAAAGAAGAACTAAGTTGTAATCAGGCAATTAAGGCCGCTTTCTGAAATAACTTTTGTAACTTAATGCATAATGATTTGATACTAAGGTGGGTGGGTGTTAAAATGAAGATTTGTAAATTTTAATGACAGTATTACATGCAAAATAAAAATGTTTGCCGTAAAACCAAGTTAGTCATGTTAGAATGTGATGGTTAAATATGCATTTTTCATTTCTTCTTATTTTAAAAGCTTTGAGGTTGGGCATACAAGTTTACAACTTTCGTTTTAATCTTTGATGACTCGAAAGACTTTTGAGATATTTATTTACTGTTTACTTGTTGACTAATTTCCCTAATTCTATTTTAGTGACTTGGAGTGAGATTCTTCACATTTGCCGTAGTTTTTAGAATTTTGGTCTTTGACTCTAAGTAATCTTGAGACCAAGGAGGAAAGTGTCAAGATTGAATCTTAGCCGATGGGAGGAGCCTGCATCTAGTGCCAAATGGGAAGAACATGTTCTCAAAAGGACAGTCCTGAAAGCCAAGTTGTCTTGGATACAGAAGTGATCAGCTCTTTTACCCTGGTGGCTTTTGTTTGCTGAAATAGAGAACAACACTTATAAAAAGAAATATTTGAAAATTAGCTTGTCATTAGTTATATCCAGTGTGAACACTTGATAAAAAAGTTTTTTTAAAAAAAATATTTTAAATGAACCTTCCCTCCTTTTTTTCAAGTCTGATTTGCATCATTAAATGTGAAATGGAAGTATAGAACATAGATAATCAGATACCTAAGAATAATGTTTGGGAAGCTGGGCTTCCTAAAGACATGAGACTCAGTTATTGTAGCCTGGGGATTTTGCCTGGGGAAAAATGTGTGTGCCTCCACAGCTGAAGGGCTATCCAGAAGGAAACAAAGCAAATTGGTATCTGTTTCAACATGGAATTTCGATATTTCATACTTAATTTTATCCTTGGCAGAAATGTCAAGATGCACTGCTGTGGAGCATCTCTGAAGGCGGAGCCATATCAAATTGAACTGGGTGGGGAAAGTCCTTGAGATCAAATAGTCCTCCCTAGGGAAAGGACGTGCCTTTCTAGGTAATTCTCTGGAGAGAGGGGCATGCTGTGGTGGAATCCAAATGAATATGTGGCTCATTTTAAGTGTACAGCCCAAAGAACAGCTGGTGGGCCCCGGGCAGAGTTTTAAAGTAATATATATCTAAGTATGTATCATACTTAGACACGAATAAGACTTCTTTCTCAGGATTGTCTATTTATACTGATTTCCATTTAAATTTTTAAATAGCTCTTTTGTTTATGTTTAGATTTTTGTCTCCCATAATTTGTTTAAGCTCATCAAAGGTTGAATTGGTAATGCTAAGAACAGTACTGAATTTGGCCCTTATACCTTCACTCCTATTACTTAAATGGCTGGAGTAGTCTAGCTGTTGCCTAAGTTGCTCTTTACATAAAAAATCTACTTCCTACTAATGGAATAGTGGCATTTCCATTTTATAAAAATGCTTTTCTTTTGCTTACTCTAGAGTACAAGTGTTCCCTTTAAGAAATAAAGTCTGGGCTGCTATTTATCCTGTTACCTCCACATAGCTGTTGTTTATTGTTTTTTAATCAGAAAATCAAGCTTCTATACTTAATGACTTGGAAGATCTATTATATTTTGTCGAGATGTAAGAATTTATGAAGAATAAAGAGCCACTGAAATCCCCAAAAGATCAAGAAAGGGATGTGTATAATTTTGTTACTTAATACATATATGAGCATTAATATTTATAATGGCACTTAGTACTTTGTATTAACACTTCCATCACCATACAGCATAGTATATTGTCTTGAGACTATTAAATAGCTCAAGATTTCCTCAAAAGAAGAAAACATTTTTTAGGAGATTTTCCCCCTTATTTGGTTTGGATTTTGCCCAGGTATTTGTTTAGGTTTCATAAGACCAAGGTTCCTGCCTTTTATGAAGTAGATAGATGTAATGAACAGAACTGACAGGTGCTGAGTTTCTCCTGTCATCTGCAGTATAACACAAAACAGCAACGGCTACACAACAGCCTATAAAGTTCTGTGCCCTTGTGGATATAGCCCTCCCTCCCTAATTTTCACCTAATTATCAGAGCGTGCATGAAAGATACCTGCTCCACTTGCTTAAATAATAGTATTAGTTCCTTAACATTCAAAATTCATAGAAAATGTTAGATAAATAAATTGTGCTCAAGGAGAGGATTCATTTTTTATTAAAATGCCCTTCAAAACAAAATGTCACATTCCTAGAAACTCACTTTTATTTGGAAATACTAACAGCAGCAAATATTCACCCAGCCAAATGGGCACCATTGTAAACCATGCAGAGCGTTACTTGAAATGCTTCAAAAAGCACATTTTTTTCATGTTAAATTAAATGTCGAAGCATGGCCCTTTGCAGCCTTCTGAAGGAACATTTCAAGGAAAGAGAGGACTGTCTGTGTTCTTTAACTAACTGAAGTAGATGGGACCTTCAAACTAAGAGCTTTCATAGCAGAAGGAATGCACTTATTTTAGTGGAATATACCCCTTGGCTTTTCCTTACTTTAAAATGTATTGGAAAGGAAAATCACATGTACAGCCAATCAGTGGTTCCAATAAGCAAGGAGCTGTAAAATAATCAAACATGCGTATTATGCATGCTGACAATAAAAAGCATACCAGTGACTTTTTTACTTCTTTTTAAAGAGGCTTCAATCATAATTGGAGTTTGAAAACATGATTTGGTCCCAGTTTTTCAGTTTTCCTTCAACAGATGGTAGTTACGTGTCCACGTGCTTTCCAGGCTGGGCTCAGTGTGCCCAACAGCTTAGGCTTTTGCAGAACTTCAAGATACACATAGATTAGAATAAAAAACCTAAATTGAAATAAGGCCAGATAGAAGATTCTCCTTATTCTTGTCCCCTTGAGGAAATAGTGATGGCCCTCGGCATATGTCAAGTCTTTGGAGCTGATGGAAGAAGCATCTTTAGGTGCCCAGTCAGTTAGCTTCTTACCTACTTGGGCCTTTGTGTTTGCACTTCTCATTTCAGCTCTATTCCAGCTGCACCACAGCCTTTAGACAACTGGACTTTAAAAAGAAGTTAAAAGGCAATAAATCAATCTTCTGGACATAATGTGGAAACGCAGATTCAAATCATAAATAAGGAAATGCTCTGAGTACATCAAGCAGACATAGAAAAATGGATCTCTGTCTTTTGTAGTAAGGTAATTGGGCACCACAGCTTGGCAGGAGCTGGTGCTCTTGAGCCTGCCCTAACTGCCACAGGTTGATGGGCAGGTGAACAGGCAGCTTCCACCAGAGTCTGCACAGGAGGCCTACCTAATATGCTGTCTGCCCTAAGGGCCTATGGGAACACAGTTGGATTATTATGTTAATGCATGAGCCTGCTGCCCTCTTCCTATCCCAGCTGGGTTCCCTGTTGTTAGGCACTGCTTTGCTCTGACAGTAGAGTAATATGCTTCATGATTGAAAGGGCAAAGGGGCTTGAAAGAAAAAAAGAAAGGGAGAGAGAGAAGGAGAATAGGCCTGCACAGATATGCAAATGAGGGAATGAAATCTGTAGGAAGATTTCACTCTAAGAAGAGAAACTTTCTTAGAAGCTCTTCCCATAGTGCTTTGCAAAACCACAACTTTTCTAATTAATTGTTGGCATTGCTTTCTTCACAGAGGCTTGCATATCTTTACCACTTGGAAGTGTTTTGTAACTCACTTCCATTGGTGGGTTTTGCATGGTGAGAATCCAACATACCCAGATACGGACAGACCAGACAAGATGATTTGTACTGCATTACTCTTTATCACCCATCTCTCAGTTATTCCACCATATTTTATAAGAAAATTATTTAAGATAGTGAAGAACTTATATTCTGTGGTAAATCATCACTTCTCTGTTTTTCTATGCCGGGTTTGAAACCAGCATGGATGAATCTTTTTTTTGGGGGGGGGAGTGGGAATGGCGGGGAAACTGCACGTTTTCTCAGCTTTATGTGTTTTTTATGAGTGGGATGTAAATATTTGGTGATCATTCAGAGTTTTCACTTCAAGACACATTCACTTTAAGCATGTGGGTTTTGATGTCATAAACAAGTAAAAGCTCTGGTTTAGAAGTTAAGGATTGCCTCTAGTGTGGAGAATGTGGAGAAATGTGGCAAAGTTTTCAAATATCCCTGAATGTGTAGTTGTTTGTGATACATGGATTTTTAAATGTTTTATTCATTTATTAGAGAGAAAGACAGATAGACAGGCAGGCAGGCAAGCAAGCAAGGCAGGCCATGTGCACATATGGGGGTCAATTTTTGGAAATCTCTCCTTTCTACTAAGTAGCTCTGGAGATTTCCAGGTGTGCAAAGAGGCGCCTTTATCTGCTGAGCCATTTCACTGATTCACAAATGTTTATTTTAAATAACTTCAAATGGCATTATTCAACTAGGCATTATTTGGAATGTTTTTTCTTAATTTACATTCCATTTATTGTATGGGAAATCCATGCGGAGATGATCCAGTCAGGGTGCCTGGTGCATGTAAAGGGGTTGAGAAGTGAGGGTAACTGCTGTTGTTACCTATGCCTTTCCTTGTCAACATACCAGCTTGCATTAGCAGTGTTGTGCACATTTACAAGGAGGATTTCAGAGAGATTTTTAAGGATGGCAGACACAAGAAATTTAGGGTTATTATGGGATTCATAGGTCAATAATACAGTTATCTTACACTGGTAAGCAAGCTCATTTTCATTCAGTAGGGAAAAACTGGTTGAAGTTTGTAGTAAATATCTTATTTTATATTGGAAAGGTAACTTCTTTCTAAAAAGGCAATTAGTTATACGCTGGGGACGCGGCTCTGTAGGTAAGAGCGTTAGAGCTTGTTGTACAAGGACCTGAGTTTGTATCCCCACCACCCACATAGAGAAGCCAGGCTTAGTCCTGAGTGCCTGCAAGCTCAGCACTGGGAGGCAGGGGAATGGAAGCAGGAGGATTGCTGGGACTTGCTGGCTAGCCACTGTAGTTGGGAAATTATGAGCTTCAGATTTGGTGAGAGACCTTGGCTCAAGGGGATAAAAGGAAGAGTGACAGAGAAGGATTCCCTGTGGTTCCCCCGGCCTCTGTGCAGTCATAGATGCGTGCACCTGCACATCGTCTACTTACACCGACATTACTGTCCATTCCCCAAACACAAAGGGAATTATGCATTTGACTTAAGAGTAAAGAGGGTTAGAATGTGCTATCCAAGCCATCCTTTGTAGCTATCACAAATGCTTTTATAACATGTCTGCACTGTCTGTTAGGTATTTGGGAGTGTATATGTGTGGTAAGGATGTATGTGTGTGTATATGTAGGTATGTGTTTATCTTTGTGTGAAACACGTATATGTATATGTATATTCATGTGATTTAAATCTGTGTAACCATGCTGTGTGTAATGTATGCTGTGTTATAGAGTCAGGTTCATACGTAGATCTAAAGAGGAGTTATAGTCCAGGAGGCTCCATGATACTGGCATTTAAAACAGTGCAGCAATTTTGAACTGTAGTTGTTAATACTGAAGAAAAATGAGCAAAAGGCTCATGAACTGTATTAAGAATTAGCCGAAAGATTTTTCTTTTTCACTTCCTTGTTCTCCTGCCAACTAATAGTGCTGGCTTCAAGCATGACTTACTGTAAGATCATCTTGTAAGATTGTCCTTATATGTAGTCATTGCATGTGAAAAAAACCCATCACTGGGGGAAATAATGAACTCTGCCTGAGGCCATGTCTGATTTTTAAAGAAATTGATACTTCGTATAGAGTACTTTGCCTGTCTTTTCCCCCTACTCCTTGGTCTCTTTATCAACCTTTTTTTTTTTTTTTTTCATATTTTGGCTCAAGCTCAGTCTTCCTGCTTCAGCCTTCTAAGTCCTGGGATTCCAAGCCCATATCCTAACACCCCACTTCTTGAAGTTACTTTGCATTTCCTTTATACAATTGATAATGTCTTTTCTTTTCTTTTACTCTTTGATAGTTTCATACATTACTAGATTCTATTTGTTTTTATCCCTCCCCCATCCATTGTTCTCTCTCCATCCCCATCCAACCCTTGTTGAAATCCTCTTCCCAGTAACCCCCCCTCCTATTTTCATGGCTTTTTGTGTGTGACTGAGTTTAATTAGTTTCTTCTCCAAAGAGAAGGTGGGAGGTTATTTACTGGAGCAAGAGCAACTTATCAGTGGCTATACACTAAAGAAAACCACAGCTCTCCCAAGCAACCCTTGGCTCCCACTAGTCCATGTGGGAGTAGTAAGACCCCATGTCCCCCCACCCTCACCACCACCCACCCATGATGAAATGTTGAAAGGCCCGTTCATGTGCAGGTCTTGTGCCAATCATGTCATATACTTTCTAGTTTCTCAGGCATAATAGAATGTCACCAAATCTTGTTGACTGAACACTTGGATTAATTTTAATGGTAGTATTCAGTGTTCCAAGTCTCCTGGCCTGCATCCCTGGGCTTCCCTCGCCTCTCTCTGGTACTTCTCTCTAGAATCCTTCCCCATCTGCCCTCTGGCAGCTTTGTGAAGCTGCTGAGCTCTGCTTCTTGCCTTTCCCAACAACATTCCTGCCACTACCAACCAGCTGCACCTGTTTACATCTTCCCATGTTGTTTTATCAGAGAGGCAAGAGAGGCCAGAGTTGGAGAAATGGTGATTGGGGTAGGAGATGCCCTCTGTAGGAGGGACGACTAAAGCCTTGGTTCCGTCCCTCTGAGAAGGCATCAGGCTGACCCTTTATTCCCTGTCCTGGGTGTATTCCCAAACAGCTCTGCCTAAGGAAACATCAAAACACTGTCCAATTTTCTGTATTCTAAACCAAGATCCTCAATGGACCCTGTTACTCCTCCTTTTGCTGATGTGAGACAATGTTGAAATACAGTTTAAGGGGAAAAAGACATTTATTTGGCTTATGGTTGCTGAGGGGAATCTATCACAGTGGAAAACGCATGGTGGGTGGTAGAAGATAGAGGCAGCTTAGGTCACATCTATCATCATGGAGGCGAGCAGCAGACTGCTTGAACAGCCTGCTAGTGGAAGCAGGGTGGGGCTCTTCATCTTAAGGCCTGCCGCTTGTCATGTACCTTCCTCCAGCCAGAATCCACCTCCTAAAGATGTCGTGACCTTCCCAAACATTAACATAGCTAAGGATGCAAACACACGCGCCTGTGGGGGATAACTCGCTTCAAAACTGTGACAGACCTCCACACAGATTTATTTTCCCCAATGATGATTAAAAATTGCTGTAGAATATTTTGCCAATCCTTTCAAATTTCTAATAAAAAAGTAAATAAAAGTTTATGATTTTAAAATGACAGAGAATTATAGTATAAAAATTAAATTGTTAAAATGCTTGCCCCATCTCTAATATCTTTCCTTCTCTGTGTTTCAAAATGTTTGCCTCCAAGCATTCAAACTTTATATTTCTAGATTCCAGTTTTGCCAGTTATGATAATATTAATGATTGCATAGTTAAGAATAGTTAATAGTTATTGTTTACTGTGCTAAGAGTTTTTTTTAAGAAGATCTTTCTTTTCTATTTTGCACAGTGTGTGTGTGTGTGTGTGTGTGTGTGTGTGTGTGAGAGAGAGAGAGAGAGAGAGAGAGACAGAGACAGAGAGAGAGAGAGAGAGAGAGAGAGAGGGCACTGTGTGTCCCTGTGGAGGACCAAGGGTGTCTTTGGGAATCATCCTGGATTGTTTCTACCTCCTTTTTGCTTCGCTCTGGGATTTCCCAGGCTCTGCTCTGGGATTTCCCAGGCTCTGCCCACCAGGGCTGGAAGTGTTGGAACCTGGGATCTGAACTCAGTACCCTCTGCTTGCACACCATCTCTCTAGGGCTATAATAAGATTTTAATGAATTTTCTCATTTGTGTTGTAAGTAGACATTTGCGTTGTACCCCTTATGGAGATAAGGAAACAGACTTTGAACCATTCCATCCATCCTGTTCAGCCTAGAACCTCTGATGCTGTTGTATGCATCTCTCCTGGCTGCTCTAAGCAACAAGCTACTTGCTAGAACTACATCCTCCCACACCCCTTCTCCAGCCTTCCTTTTATGACAAATCTTAAGTCAGTTTTCTGTTGATATAAGCAAATGTCACAGGCTCAGTAGTTTATATGGAATTAAGGTTTACTTGGCTTATGATTCTAGAAGCTGGAAAGTCTAAGAACATGGTGCTGGCATGTACTCAGTTTCTGGTGAGGGTTCCTTCTGGTCTCATAGCAGAAGCTATTGCGTGGTATGCCAGAATGAGTTGTATCTATAAACCACCCTCTCATGTGGTAGCACATGGATCCATGAACAGATTGATCATTCATGAAGGTAGAGTTCTCCTGACCCATATGTTTTTAAAACTTATGCCTCTCGGCACCAGTGCGGTGGAGACCAAGTTCCCAACACAGGAAATGTGGGAATACACACAAACCATGTCCATATTTACTCTTGTGCAAGGATTGTGTTGCATGAGGCATATTCCCATTACTTGGACCACAGAGATGGGTTCATGGACAGATCATACAAAATGAAACATACAGAGCACAGTGATATTTTTGAACCCTACATTTCTGAGCTGACTGAGCGTGGATCATACTAATTTGATGTTATTTCATATTGACCATCTCAAAGGAAAAAGTAGGAGCTAACATAACCTATCTCTTTCGTACTAATGAAGTGTAACCACTGGTTAGTTATGAAAGTGACAGGGGAAGGAAATGAATTTCCGTTGGTTTCCCAATAAAGAAACCCAGCTCTAGAATTGAGGGTGTGGTAAGTATAGACACGTACCCTGAGGATAGAAGAGGGAGAATTCTATGAGAAAACACTCGGAGCCAAGCAGTTTAAGGGAGAATGGGCTTATTATATGGCTTATGGTGCCAGATGAGATAGCATCCATTATGTTGTGGCACTCAGTACAAGGCATGCAGGAAAAGCAGCCATCAAGAGACAGAGCAAGAGAGGAGCAAGTGGGGCTGGGTTACTAGTCATCTAGGGCTGTCCCCCTGGGACATGCTTCCTCCAGCAAGGCGTCATCTCCTAAAGGTCCTGTTACCTTTTCAAACAGGACCTCCATCTGGGAACCAAGTGTCAAACACAGACACCTGCGGGGCATCAGTGGCATTCAAATTTTGATAGTTTGAAGAGGAATCTGGGCAGAGATGATAGCATTAGTTTACATTATGGCACAGCCCACGACATTCAGCAGGCTTCCAGCTTTTGCAGAAATAGTTCTGGAAGGTTTCCTTCGAAGCTTACCATCAGAGATAAAGTGCCTTGTGAGACACGCAGGGAACCATTTGAGAGGATTGTAGTGAAATTGAACACTGGTGCTGGTGCGAGGTCTTAGCTTTCCTCCCAAAGGGGGCAGTCCTTTCACCTTATTGTTACGATCTGGGTTTAGAAATCAATGACTGTATCGGTACCGATTCATTGAATTTTATTCCTCTTAAACATATTGTTATGACTTGAATCAGGAATCTCCTGCATTTCATCCCCACCATGTGACCCTGTTTTGTAGGATGTGGAGCCTGGCAAATGGTGGCAGGTTGTTGGGACATTGGAAGGTTCAATGTACCTCGAGTCCCTGCCTCTGTTCTCTGTCTTCTGCTCTACTGCTGTGTCATGTGCTCTGCCCCATGCCTGACCTCCAAGGATGGAGCTGCTCTCATTGCTGTGATAGACCGAAGTCCTCTGAAGCCATGAGCTGCATAAGCCTTCCCTCCCTTAAGTTGCTTCTGCCAGACAGTTTGTCACAGAGGTGCAGCAAGTAGTTGCCACAGTTTCTAGAAAACATAGTGTTTAATTTACTTCAGGCTTATTGCGTGGAATCAATAAAGTAATATTTGTCTGAAAAGTACTAGTTCTGCAAGTGTCAGTTTTACCTGCTTACAAAATGCTATTCTGAAGAAAAAGTCAAATGAAAGAAATAAATCATTCTTAAAAATTTCTAGGCCAGAAAAGAAAAGACTTCTTTTTCCTTTCTCCCTTCCTCCCCTTCCCCTCCCCTCTCCTTTCTCCCTTCCTCCCTCTTTCCTCCCCTCTCCTTTCTCCCTTTCTCCTCTCTCCCTCTTTCCCCTTCCCTTTCCCCTCCCTTTTCTCTCCCCTCCCCTTTCCCTCCCCTCCCCTTTCCCTCCCCTCCTCTTTCCCTCCCTTCCTCTTCCCCCCTCCCCTTTTCCCTTCCCTCCCCTCCTTTCCCAGCACACTGCCCCTTCCCTCTCCTCCCCTTCCCCTCCCTTCTCCCTCCTCTTTCCTTCTTCTTTCCTTTCCCCCTCTTCTCCCCTTTCTCCTCCCTCTCCCTCCCCTTTCCCTCCCTTCCCCTCCCTCTTCCCTTCCCTTTCCTCTCCCCCTCTTTCCCCTCCCCCTCCCCTCCCTTCCCCTCCCTTTCTTCTCCACTTTCCTTCCTCTCTCCTCCCCTCTTCCCTTCCCTTCCCCTTCTCTCTTCCTTCTTTCCACTCTACACTATTTTTTCTTTAAGATAGCATCTCCCTTTGTAGCCCAGGCTGGCCAGAGCTCACTCTATAGCCCAGACTGGCCAGAGCTTACTCTGTAGTCCAGGCATCCGCAAACTCCCAGCAATCTTCCTAAGACTCCTGAGATCACAGACTTCTGGCGCCATGCCTGGCTAGCATTGCTGCTTTTGGTCTGCCGCCGTTGTAGGATTCTATGCACCATCTCTCATTTAAGACCTTGAGGCACTGATCTAGGGAGAAAAAAATGAAATTCAGTTTGTTATAAAACCCCTTGGAAGTCAGTTTTTAAGCTGTGACGAAGCTAGGTTAAATGGGAGCCAAGTGGGGCCAATTCCAGGGCTTTTCGAGGTGAAGCAATTTGTTTTTATACTTGTATCTTGCTTTCACTCTTTTAAATCTCATTTCTAGTCCCCTAGGCTCCATAATAAAGTCTTCAGTGCTATACATTTTTATTAAACATCTTTTTTGGGCTCCGATTTGCATTTCAGATAATATAATAAAATGTATGTGTTTCAAATATTCACTGCATAATTGTGATTAGAACATGTAATCCCTCAAAAGATGTTAATTGCAATTTAAATTCACACTGAATTTAATTAAGTGAATTGGGGTTTAGATGTAAGGAGTAGCTAAGGGAATTCATTTTTAAAAGGCATCTACATTTTTCCCTAAAAAAAAAAAGTAAACCTCTTTCAACTTTAAGATTAGAAAGATGAAGGAAATACTGAAGAAGAAGAAGCAGTTAAAGTCATTTAGGGAACCCTTAAAAGTTCGCTCACAGTTTGGATATTGACTCTAAGCTAACTGTGGGCAGAGATGAAGGGCTGGTCTTGGTAATTTTCTCATTTACATTCTCAGAGTCTTGGGCTTCATAAAGACTTCAGTTAGACCAACACGGCTCCGAACTGTGGAGCGTGGACAGGGATGGAGAATGGACCATGCTCTGTCTTCCTTGCCTCCTTCTGACCAATTTGTATTTTAGGAATAGTTAGATGTAATAGAAGCTCTTGCATAGCCAACTCATCTTCAAGTATCGCTTTTCTGTGAGGCTTTTCCATATTGGTGGAAAGAAAGAGAAACTGGGAAGAGGCACACATGGCTGATTTTTCTGCTTGAATGAAGAATATTGAAACTAAAAGAATATTCAAAGGTTAAGCAATCCTGTCTTCCAGCAGCTGGGAGCTGTAGAGTTTCCATTTATTATTTGATATTAGGCTACAGAGCAGTCTTTCAAAAGGCTGCCAGAATTCTTCAGGCCTAAGACCTGTTTTCTTCTTGAGTTTTCCTCTGAATAGATTTCAAATCAGAGTGCAGTTTTAAGATAGTCAAAATACAGTTTCAAAAGCTAAAGTATTTTGTGTTGAAGTCATTAATTTTCTTATATGTTTAGACACAGAAAATAGTTCATAAAGTTTGTAAATCTGGTTTCAGTAAATCACATTGTGAAGTAGAGATAAGGAAGAGGAGGGGAAGAAAGGGAGGATAGAAGGAAAAGGAAGAAGGAGAGAGCAAGGAAGGGAGGGAAAGATAGGAAAAGTGTTGCAGTTGTCCTCAAGCCTGCCTTATACTTCCTTGGGCTCTATCAACAAGGTTTTTAGTTTGATTAGGTGCTTAGTTTTTCACACAGAGCATCTCAGTCCTGGGACATCCGGCTGAACCTCCGGACCCAGCGTGCAGATAACCACCAGTAACAAACTAGAAACAATTCCAAGGCCCTCACGTGTTGCTCTTAGTAAATCTGTCCATGTGCAGCCTCAGTGAGAGGCACTGTGTCCTCGGAGTGAATTGGGGGTTGCAAGTGCACATCTGTTTTTGCTTTTTCTTTACAAGCAGTGGGTAAAGAAATGCATTTTGAAATGAGTAGATAGGAATGGGGAGATGACTCAAGGGAGAAACTGCTTGTCACACAAACACGATGACCTGAATTTAGATCCTCACAATGCAGGTTTGACAGTCACCTTAATCCCAGCATTTAGGGATGGAGAGATGAGTCCCTGAAGCAAACTGGGTAGTTAGACAAGCTGAACAGCGAATCTGTGTTTAATTGACAAAATGAGATGCTGTTTGTGACTTCATTGTTTAATCCATGTTTAATCCATTGTTGATGTCTGCAGTTTGACATCACACCACATAAATGTTTTCATTTATTTGCAATTTATTTTCCCCAGAATTGACTACTTGGATGACAATTCAGGTGCTCTTCCTCATAGCATACACCTATAATGATTCTCAGTGATGTGACTTTTCCTTTTGTACTAAGTTCACTTTATCATGGATAGTGAGGTATCAAGAGGAAGGTTTACCATTCATCCCCTCTCCCGGACCACGAATTGTGCTCTGACCAACTCTAATTAAATCCTGTGTGCCACAATGACTGTACAATCAGATTTTATGTTCTCCTATGATTAATCTTTGTATTATAAAAGCATCATATATTCCTGATGGGTAATCTGAAAAATATAACTGAATTGTTTCTTTCCCTATTAATAACCATATTAAATATATATATAGTGTACTTTAGCCCTTTATAAGCCAATACTTTTTGTTTTTAAAATGATGTTTTGATAATCTTTTTTAGTTACATTTTTGTTGGCTTCTTATTATTTTATTTTATTTTTTTAATACATTTTTTATTATTTCCACTCATACAAACTTGATAGGTAGACCAGTTCCCTCCCTCCCTCCTCCTCCCCCCGAACCTCCTGCTCCCCTTCCCTCCCTCCCCATCCCCCAGCGCCTCCCCCCCAATTCCCAGAGAGTCCTTTATTGTGTATGCCTAACTCTCCTCTGGGTCCTCCTCTCCGATGACATACAAGGACCCAGTGGCATTTCCCTGAACCCTTTCTCGTGTTCCCCTTAAGCATAGGAACACTACTGTGGCTGTCAATCCCTTGCCTCCAAGGATCTTGGTACCTTTAGCAGATGCTAGACTTTGTGAGGTCAATAGTGTGTTGGACATTGCGCAGGGCATGCAAAGTCCTATTATGATTGCTTCGGCCCTAACTAGTGTGGAGAATCTTGCAAGTCATTGCTCCTCTCATCCTTTTGCTCTTAGGCTTCTTATTATTAAGTAAGTTTGTGAAAGTGAAATTTCTGGGTCAAGTGGAGCATGAGAAAGAACACTGTTGAGACTAAGGAAGATGTGGCTGCTTACCTCACTCTCAGCAAAGTCAGAGAGGCTCAGAGCTGCTTCTCCCCTGAACCCACAGCTGTCTTACTCACTACCTCCTGGAGCCTTTCCTCAGCTGATAGTTCTCTTCCCCACAGTCCAGTGTTTTTTCCTCTGCTTCGAACTACCCCATGATATGAAGTTGAGAACACCACATAATACTTTGCAGAAATATGTATTAGATAAGTACTTTTATTCATCCCACCTCCATTTTTCTTGTTTATAGTTTTAAAAATATTTATTATCTTATGAGAGAGAGAGAGAGGGAGAGAATACACATGTATATCATAGCACATTGGTGGAGGTAAGCAGGCAACCATGGGTCTTTGTCATGTTTTAAACACAGACTCATGTGTTTGAATCTTTAGTTTGGGAAGGTCATGACACACTTAAGAGGTTTTTGCTGGAGGAAGGCCTTTACAGGGGGCGGGCCTTGAGGTAATAGTCCCGCCCTACTTCCAGGAGAGGTCTGCTCTTGCAGCTGGCAGTCTTGCAGCTCTCAGCCTCCACGAAGGATGTGACTCAGCCTGCCTCCAGCCAGGCATGCTACATCCTCCATGAAAGACTGTCTTCCCTTGGGAACCGTAAGCTAAATAAATCTCCCTGTAAGTTACTTGAGTTTGAGCAGGTACCTCACAGCAACAGAAAAGAGTAACTGCTATAGGCTTTTAAGGATCCCACTCAGGTTGCCAGGCTTGTGAGTAAGCACTTACCCACTGAGCTATCTCGCCAGCTCTGCTGCTTGTGTATTAGGGTAAACTTGAGAGGGCGACATGTAAGAAGGTGCTCTCTGCTTTCTTATGTGTTACGTCAAAGCAATACCTGTTGTGGTTGCTGGATAACTTGTTTAATCAGATCGCTAATCATGTACAAGCGAAGGACACACATACACAAACCTCACATGCACATGTACGTGTAAAAAATTATTTCTTAATATATAGAAATATTGATTTTCCTATGTAGAATATGTATCTTATATTTTGCAACCATAAAAACACTTATTATTTCTTGTTTTGGTGGAAAGAATAATGAAATTTATGAATTTCAAGTTTATTTCATCTTTCCCAATCTGCATGTCCATGTCTGTCTTGCATTACTTCACAGCTGAGACTTATAGGCTATCTATATATAAAAATAAGGTCGGATTCACAGACAAGTTTGAATTTATTTTTATTTATTAATTCATAATTACTTGTGTGTGCGTGTGTGTTGTGTGTGTGTGTAGAACCACGGACGAATTCGGGAACCACCATGGACCGCCTCCATTTCCTCCTTGTTTACTCTGCCCCAGGATTCACAGGCTCCGCCCTACCAGGACCAGAAACACAGGTCGCCTGGGCTTCTGCCCGGTGTCTATACCTGGAGTCTAGGATCTGAACTCAGGACCTTCCGCCTGCAAGGCAGAGGCTTAACCCCTGAGCCACCTCTCCAGCCCCGGAGCCACTTTACTTTTGCATTGATTGGCTGCAGCATTGGAGATTTCCAGAGAGCAGAGGTTTGGCTAATAATTATTTTTTCCAGGTTTTGAAGGTGATTTAAAGTTCAGTTCCAATTGTCAGAGATATTATGAGGGGAAAAACCCAATTATATTCCGTATATATTTGCAAATTAAGCAAGGATAAGGTCATTTCAGGCATAACTGGCTTATTCTGCCTAGCAACATATTCCTGGCCTTTGTTTATTTACCAGACGGTAGGTAGGTAGGTAGGTAGGTAGGTAGATAGGTAGGTACAAGGAATCCTGAGAGCATGTATCCTCCCAGATGTTTTCATCTGGGAACATTCAGGCTTTTTTCATTAAATAGCTGTTTATGTTTTTATGTTTGTTTGTTTGTTTTTGTAACCTGTACTAATCAGACAGAGGAAATTCTTGTCAATTCTAATTTTCCCTCATGAATATGTATAAAATTTTCTTAGTTTTGTTTTCTCCAGTAGAGGCTCACTGCATGGCCCAGGCTGGCCTTGAATGGTAGTTCTCCAGCTTTGGCCTCCTGAGGACTGGGGTTACAAGCAGGAGTTTTGCCATTTAGGGTTTCTTTCTTTTTTGATCTTGTGTTGTTGGTAAGATGAATTGCTGTAATTGATTTTTCAAATCATAAACCAACTTTACATTCCTAAAATAAATGAGATTTTGTCATGAAGTGTCGTTATGTATTGTGAGGCTCAGTTAATTCAGATTTATAAGAGTTCTGTGTCTGTTTATACACAAGGAGATTAGTATTTAGTGGTTCATTTATAAAGCTCTCCTCTGATTTTGTTGTGAGACTTGTTTGTTCTTTCAAAATGATTTGACAAAAGTTCCTTTATCTTGTATTTTCTTCATGACTTTTCACAGAATTAATAGTATTACTTCTATAAATGTTTGATAGGGGCTGGAGAGGTGGCTCAGGGGTTAAGCCTCTGCCTTGCAGGCGGAAGGTCCTGAGTTCGGATCCTAGACCCCATGTATAGACACCAGACAGAAGTGGGAGCGGCCTGTGTTTCTGGTCCTGGTAGGGCGGAGCCTGTGAATCCTGGGGCAGAGTAAACAAGGAGGAAATGGAGGCGTCCATGGTGGTTCCCGACTTCGCCCATGGTGCTACACTCACACACTCACTCACGCATACACACACACACACACACACACACACACACACACACACGCACGCACACATACACAATTGAATACATAATAAAAAAAATGTTAGATAATGGCCAAAGAGGTGGAACAAGACTGGGCTGCATCTAATGCCACAACAAACAAGCAAATGTTAAATAGAATTCACCAGTAAAACCATTTAATCTGTGTTGTTACCTGCCTATCTACTTTTAGCTTCCTTCCTTCCTTCTTCCTTTGTTTCTTTGTTTCCTTCCTTTTTTATATATATGCATGGAATGTGCGTGTATGTATACGTTCTCATGAGTGGTTATGTATATGTGCATGTGGGTGTGTGTGCTCATGAGTATGTATGTATATGTATGAAGGCCCAAGAGTGGTTGCTCTTTTACTTTACCATCTTTGAACCTAGCCTAGATGGTTCATTAGGGTTAGTCTAGCTAGTCAGTTTGCTCTGGGGATTCTATCTTTCAAGAATAGGCTGTTGCAGTATCTGTCCCTCGTTTCTATGTGTATCTAAACTCAGATCTTTTTACTTTGGAGGCAAAAACTTTAACCACGGAGTCATCCCACCCTCTTTTTTATTTATTTATTTATGTATTTATTTATTTTTAATTCTTTTTTTAAGAAGAGGGGGCGGTAAGAGTGTAAGAGCAAAAGGATGGGAGGAGCAATGATTTGCAAGATACTCCACACAAGTTAGGGCCGAAGCAATCATAATTGGACTTTGCATGCCCGGCGCAATGTCCAACACACTATTGACCTCACAAAGTCTAGCATCTGCTAAAGGCACCAAGATCCTTGGAGGCAAGGGATTGACAGCCACAGTAGTGTTCCTATGCTTAAGGGGAACACAGGAAGGGGTTCAGGGAAATGCCACTGGGTCCTTGTTTGTACGTCATCAGAGAGAAGGGCCCAGAGGAGAGTCAGGCATGCACAAGAAAGGACTCTGGGAATCGGGGCTGGAGGCACGGGGGATGGAGCGGGAGGGGTGAGGGGAGGGGGAGCAGGGGGCTGGGGGGAAGGAGGAGGAGGGAGGGAGGGAACTGGTGTATCTATTAAGTTTGTATGAGCTGAAATAATAATAAAAATGTATTATATAAAAAAATATTTTATTTATTTATTTTTTGTGTATGTGTGTGTGTGTGTCCCCGTGGAGGACCAAGAGTGACTTCGGAAATCATCCTGGATTGCTTCTGCCTCCTCCTTACTTTGCTCTGGGATTTCTCAGGCTCTGCCCACAAGGGTCAGAAGTTCAGGCCACTGCAATTTCTGCCTGGGATTTTTATGTGGGACCTGGGATCCAAACTCAGGACCTTCTGCTTTCGAAGCAGAGTCTTAACCCCTGAGCCATCTCTCCAGCCCCCCACCCACCCTCTTTTTTAAAAAGATTATTTCTGATAGTTTTATTTTATTAGTGTGTGTGTGGTATATGTATGTATGTTTCAGAGGACACTGCATGTGCCCATGGAAGCCCAAGGGTGATTTTGGGAATCATCCTGGATTACTCTGCCTCTTCTTGTCTTTGCTGTGGAATTTCCCAGGCTTTGCCTTCCAGGATGGGAAGTATAGGCCACTGTCATTTCTGCCCTGTATTCTGTGTGAGGCCTGGGATCTAAACTCAAGTTCAGCTTGCGAGGCAGAGACGTAGCCACTGAACCATCTCTCCAGCCCAATAATTTATACATGTGTGCGATGTGTTTTTATCATAACCCCCCATTTTTCTCTGCCCCCCCATTCCCTCCACCTTCCTATCCCCTTTGTCTTTCTGTCTAACCACTAAGTCCTGTTAGCCATGCACATGGGTCTGAGGCCATCTACTGGGGCATGTGCAGCCCACCAACAACCAAATTCCTGAAGACAAGCAGCTCTCCTCCTCAGCCATGACCTGGCAGTTCTTCCTCCACAGTGATTCAACCTCGTGAACCCAGCCACTCTCTATGCTGGGCTGTTAACTAGCTTGATCTTGTGCTGGCAGCCACAGATGGTTTGAGCTCAGGAATGATACAGTCAAACCATATTCAGAGTTTCACAGCATTCTTCCCCAGCCTCTGTCTCTTAAGTTCTTCTGCCCCCCTTTCTATGATGTTCCCAAGTCTTTGGCAGGGCGATTCATGTAGATGCCCTTTCGAGGTTTGAACATTTGACAGTAATTTATGTTGACAGTAACTGTCAACTGTGAAAAGAAGTTTCTCTGACTAAAATTGAAATCAGAAACTAAAATTGATCCTTATTGTAGTTTGCCTGTATTGTTGCTAATAAATGTATAACCAAATGACTTACAGGGGAACAAGGAGTTTTTATTTTCTCTTTAAGATAATTCAGTTATTTAACCCAGCTTGGCAGGAGAGTCCACAGCAGCATCAAGAGCTAAGGGAACTGGCCTCACCATATCCACAGGACTGCTGAGAGAGAGACAATCCCCACTTGCCAGACCAGCGTGTCTGGCCAAGTGTACCAAAGGATGCCAACTTCCCTAACTAGCTTATTTGTCTGCCTAGGGCTAACCCTATCTACCATGGGCTGTGTCTTCCCCATTAACTATACCCAATTCTGAAGCCTTGCTTGGGAGCTAACTCAATCATTGTATGCCCTGAGCTCAAACCCTTAGCCTTCAACTTGACACCTTTATCTTACATTAACAGTGCTGGTATTTCTTTTTGAAATGTTCTCTGACTCCATGGGAAGAGGGCCTGGAACCTCTGAAGTCTTTCCAAACCTTTCCCGGTGTGTGTCCTTGATAATAAAATTGTATCAGTTAAAATGGAACATGAATTCTAGTGAATTATTGAACCTAAGTGGATTATAGGAACCCTTGAATTGATGATTAGTTGCTCAAGAGTGTGGGAAAGGTGAATATTCCTGAAGTGCAGTTGCTTTCTTAGTGAAGCAATCTTGATACACAGCGAGTCTTTAGCATGTCAGGATCAATCATAGAATATTTGGCTCAAACACGACAGTGGCCTTCACAGACAAAAGTCAAGATCCTTGCTCTCTATTTATCCATTTAATTGACAGTTTCCCAGGAAGCTAGCTTTTGATTTTATATTCTTGTTTTCTGGTTTTGATTTTGGTTGTTTCTGCTCATATCTCTGCTGCTTTCTTCCTGTGCTTATTTTTTAATTTGATTCTTTCCTTAATTTCTGATGCCTTGGAATTTTGTACAATACCATCCTGTTTGTAGCTTGATGTTGGTGGTGTTGCAGGAGTTACATAGGACAACCAACAAATACAACAAGCTGATGTTCTTTCCTTTCTCTAAGAGCCAGATGGTTTACTGCTTGGTAGTCACACATTACAGGGACCCAACATTACAAATAATCTCAAACAAAAAACTCATTCATAAAAGGGAAGACTTTACTAGTGAAAGTTTGATTTCAAACAGATTTTTTTTTCATTTTTAAAAATTATTCGTGTGTGTGTGTGTGTGTGTGTGTATGTATGTGTGTGTGTGTCAGATGGCACTATGTGTGCACCTGTGGAGGCCAAAGGGTGATTTCAGGAATCATCCTGGATTGATTCTACCTCCTTTTTTCTTGGCTCTGAGATTTTCCCAGGCTCTGCCCATGAGGGCCAGAGGTACAGGCTACTATTATTTCTACCTGGTGCTTTTAACGTGGGACCTGGGATCTGAACTCAGGACCTTCTGCTTGTGAGGCAGAGTCTTAACCCCTGAGCAATCTCTCCAATCCCAAACATAGATTCTTAATCTGACTCTAAAAGAATATATAGTCTTTGAATCTAATGACATGTGACATGGGGCAGATAGGCCCTACCCATTAGTGACTTCGGTGGAATTCTTTTTGAGGAAAAATAATGCCTGATTAGATGACCTGCAGACGTCCATTGCAGCCCTGCAACTCTTCTATGAGTTATCTCCCAGCAGATTCTAGGAAAGCTTTTTTTATTGCTAATGAAAAGCTGATAAGAGATCTATTGCTGAGGGATTGATTTGTTGCCCTTGTAAGAAGCTTTGAGTTTCCCGTCCTAATGGATAGAAAAGAGCAGAAATGATGGCATTGAGTAGCCATTCTAAGATTCGTGAGAAACTTTATCTTGCCTTGACACAGGTTGTCACTTAGGTTTCGTGGATACCCTTCTAAACACAGTGCTAGGGAAATTCTTGGCCAGGTTCTTCCTCCTGGTGTGCTGAGAGCTTAGTCCAAGTGTTAATTGCGAGCCATGGTGACTCTTTCATGCTATTGATCTTGTATTTGGCTGTTGTGACATCTGTCACATAGACATCTGCATATAGTCGATGATTCATGTGTTTTTTGTTTTTCTGTCATCAGGGCCTATTTTTTTTACAATTTTTTTAATAAATAAATTTGAGTATGGATATAAATTTATTCCTTTTGGAATAAATAAGCCTAAAAGATGAAGAAAATTAAATTATGAGATTATTGAAATTGGACTGCAAAACATTATGTCAAGTATCATGTCACACTTTTAGGGGTTTTAATTTAGTTTTTTTTTTTTTTTTTTTTTTTTAATGTGGGACCTGGGATCCGAACTCAGAACCTTCTGCTTGTGAGACAGAGTCACAACCCCTGAGCCATCTCTCCAGCCCCTAATTTAGTTTTATTTTAGATTTTTATGCTAACATAATAAGCTATGAATAAATAAATAAATCTTACACATTTTCAGTCAAAGAGTTCTGTGTTTTTCTCAGCTTGTCTTTCTGGGTAGTCAGTAGTAATATAGCAAAGACTGTTTAGATAGATTCTTCTTGAAACTCGATTATGTTTAATTCATTCTGTGTTTAGTTAGACACCTTCATCATATCCATCCTACTCCCATGTGATCTGGAGATTGACCTCAGGTTCTTTTGCTTGCAAGGCAAAGGCTTTAACTACTGATCCATGGAGATGACTTTTCTTGAGACTTCACTACTATTCACCAAGACCTTGGAAGAGACCTTTTGCTTCTCTGGTGTTCTGTTTCTGGATTCTGAAGAAATGACCGGAGTATCTAAGGAGCCTGCCCACTTGAGTCTCCTGAAGTCATTGGATTCAAACCTGTTGAAGACTGGGAGAATTTAGGAGAATGAAGTTGAACTTGGCTGACTGAGTCCTTATTTCTCTCAATGATGAAGGAGGTTTAAGAAGTGTTGCCTAAGTATTTCCTGCAAATACCATTCAGTTTTGTTTTAAGAATCACCTCCATTTAGCCTCACAATTTCTCCTAAAACCAGAAGTAGTCTAAATCAATATATAGACTTATTTGAGTTGATAAATATGTTTTTAGGAAAACGTAAAAAACAATTCTTTTCAGCTTAGTGTGTCACTAGAAATAAACAAAAAACCTCCACTAGTTTAAGTACGTGGCATTTTCTAAAAAGCATTCCAACGAGAAAAGTGTTATTTGATTCTTTTCACACCTCAAGAAAATTGATTTTCTTCTCCCTTTCCCACTTGGTGCCTATCCTGAAAATGCAGATTACTGTGTAAGAACTATTGCATATTAGACACCAATCTTTAAAAGTATTGAAAGCAATCTGTTTGTTTTAAAGGGTCAGTCTGCACATTAAATGATTTTTGTTGAACAGTTAAAACATCTTTTTGCTTTTACCATTTTACATTAAGATTTTTTTTGGTCTGCATTTTAATGGTTATTTAAGAGTCCCCATGTGCCACAAAAGGAATCTGAATATATGTGCTCCCCCAAAAGAAAAAAAGTCTGAACATAATGTAGGTTGTTCAATCAATACCATCAAATGACTCAGAGCTGTAGTTGGCCCAATATGTAAAAATACAACTTGTGGGAAATTTCCTTTATTAACTGTCATCACCCACAGAATATATGTTCAAATAAACGGTGTGTAATAACTAAATTTGAGATTAATAGGCCCCTAAAGAAACAGCGAAGTCATTCAGAATAGTCAGTGAAAAATTGGCTTCAGGCCCGTGACACGCAGTATCGTCCCGCTTACTTGCTCTCCCCGGCATCATTCCATTCATCACTGTCGGCCGGCTCGGCTCTCATTAAAACACTCCTGCACAAAGCAACTTCATTTTCTTAAGAGAAGAGGACACCTGATTCAATTTGGCACCCAGACACAGTCACTTGAATATATATCTCCCCTTGGCTGAGTCCAGATGAATACTTACAAATAAGAACAGTAGCCCCGCTTCCCCTCGAGATGGAGGCTGTCAAATAATTTTGTTTTTCTGTAGAAATAAGAAAGAAACTTTGATTAAGCTTGGAAAACACCTTAGATATCAAACCTTTTACTCACAGATTGATATGTATAACCATTTATTAAAAATACGCAATTTGTCAATTCGAGAAATATTTTAATTTTAGTTAAACTTTTTTGTGTGTACGTGTGTGCGTGTGTGCGTGTGTGCGTGTGTGCGTGTGTGTGTGTGTGTGTGTGTGTGTGTGTGTGTGTGTGTGTGGGAGTGTAGAGACCCAAGGTTGATATCAGCAACCTGCTTCACTGTTTTTGAGTCTGGGTCTCCTTTTACTCTGTTTTTGAGTTTGGGTCTCTAATAAAACCCGAGCTCAACTATGGAGGTAGTCCAGCTAGCCAGCTCACTCTGGGAGTTCCCATGCTCTATATGGGAAGGACACTGTGATCTAGGAAGCTGAACTCCAGTTCTATTGCTTGCACAGCAAGTGTTTTAACCGCTGAGCCTCCCCCACTCTTCCCACACTGATAGCAGTATTTTGAAATCAGAATGAAAGTGTTCTGCAATTAATCTTTCTTTACATTGAATGCCTTGTGATGGGCCTAAGCTTTCACTTAGATTTTTTTGTTGAAAAGACATGTTCAGAAATGGTTTCAAAACAGCATTTTAGGTTTTATAGCTCTTGATGCTGAAACAAAACCAGATGCAATCCAATGAGAGGAGCCATATTTTCATTGATATCCTGTATTTGCTTTCATGGAGTGTGGTTCAGTAAATACTTACACGTGATATACAAATGCGTAGTTCAAATTACGCTTGTTAGAAAATTTACACATTGACAATAGAGATGATTAAGTATTCAGTAGTGAAGCCAGGAACTAATTTGAAAAGTTTCTTGTTTGAAAAGTATAGTTAACTTATAAAATGGATAATAATAAGCTTTCCCTTCCCCATCCTCCCTTCTTTCTTTCTTCCTTTTTTTAATTTCTAATTTTATTTTTAACAATTTCATCTTACAGATATGACATTTTTGCCTCATATCTCATTGGCCTTCCTTCTCCTATGTAAAACCTTCTCAACCAATCTTCTCTTCTCTCTCTCTCTCTCTCTCTCTCTCTCTCTCTCTCTCTCTAAGGGTTTTCCACATTGGCACATACTTGGGTACCTGGAGCAAGAACGATGTAGCAGTGACTGTGCGACTGAAGTTAAGTGGCACGCCATCTCACGACCAGCATTAACACCAATGGTCCTTCAGGGAGAGGTGGTGCCCCATGAGTTCTTCCCCCTCTTGTGATGAGATTTTAGCATGTCTTCTCTTGTCCAGGTCTTGTGCTAGGAAACTCAGCAGCAGTGAGTTCATGGATGCAATGTCCAGAAAGAATTCTTTGGCAGCATTTCTCCCCAGATTCTGTATTTATGACTTTTAAAATGTCTCTCTCTTTTCTCTCTTTCTCTCTCTCTCTCTCTCTCTCTCTCTCTATATATATATATATATATATATATATATATATGTATGTATGTATATATAAAATTTAAATCTGATAATTTATTTAAAATTCCAAATCTTATAGTTCCTCAAATTCCATGAATTCCATTTCTGTCGTATCTAAAACTGGTTTTGATGATTTTGTAAAAAACTTTTCTCTTTTATTCTTTTTTCTTTTTCTTTTTCTTTTTTTAGTAGTGAAAGGAACACCAGTAAAGATGTGCCTAGTGTTGGGGGAGGATTGTCCTGCAGGCTTGCACTTAGGTTTCATTTTTTTTCTCTGCGTTTTTTAACTTTTTCTATTTTTACAAGCACATGGAGTATTCATCCCAGCTTCCCTCCCTCTCCCCTCCCTCCCATCCTCTACTTTCCCTTTACCTTTCCCTCGCATTCCATCACACCCTTCCTCCTGTATGCTTTTATGGACTTCAGGATTCACTCTGAGTCTTTCTTCCTTTTTTTATTTATTTTTATTATTGTCTTTCTTCCTTTTTTATTTCTTTTTTGTTGTTGTATTTTGTTCTGTTTTTGTTCAGATAGGTTCTCTTGAAGCCCAGGTTGGCCTCAGCTTCCTGTGCAGCGGAAGAGTCTGACTCTGATATCTCATCCTTCCTTGCCCTCAGATGTGCTGGGATCGCAGCAGCTTTGCATCACTTAATTCTTTCTAGATTATTTCATTTATTTTGTATTTTTTGTTGCATGCACTCTTAAGAGCATCTTAGCGATAAAGAGTATTTTGGGTTTGGATATTTAATTTGAGGTCAGGGACTGTAATTCCATCCATGATGTTTTTTCCTTGTGTATCCAGGGAGCCTCCTCCCTGTGGCTCTGAGGCTGGCCTGACCAGAGACAGGTTCCCGTAGCCAGGGACGATCTTAGGCAGGCAGGTGGCTCTGGTAGTCATGGCCAGTAGTCATCTCCGTTCTGCAGAGCAGCACCAACGAGGGGAGAGGATGTTGTCCAACATGAACATTGTTACTCATATTCATATTTACATCTCAGAGGAAGCACTTTTTGCCTAATTGAATCTTGTATTGTTTTGCCCTTTGTTTAGTAACATGATTATATGAGTTAGGCTTCAAGTAACAGGAAAGCAGACTGAATGTGGCATAAACAAGGGGGGACTGAATGTTCTCATCTACCGAGATGCCGGAGGTCAGGACTGCTGGCTGCGAGGTGTCAGAAGAGTAGAGGCCTTTGTAGTCATGGGCTGAGTCTCACTGCTCTAGGGAGGAAGAAAGGAAGAGCAAAGCAAATTAGTGTGCCCCTCACCCACACCAGCGTATCTCAATGAACAACTCATTGGTCTGAGTTTTGTTGCATGAAAAATGCTGTCATTTCCCTTTTTCTTCTATACTACTGCTAAAAAAAAAAAAAAACCAAAAAACTTTCCTTTCCGAAGGTGTAAAGATGGTTTCATATTTTTAATTTATTTTTGACAAAATGAGAACATTTATTGAAATCTTATTGAAATCTTAAAAGGACAAAGCAGGTGAATTCCAGAGAAAGGATCACCAGAGAAAGAGCAGCAGTCTGGAGAGGAGTTACTGTTCTACCTCATGAGTCATTTGTGCAGGGTCCGTGTCTGAGTGACTGGCTGAACCCTCACACCTTGCCAAGGAGTGGACTTACAGTGTTTCTAAAGTGCTTTTCTCCAGAGGGGCATGTGGGTGCTGTACCATGGATCATTAGGGTCAGGCTCCAGGTATCTGTGTAAGGCACCCTGAGTCAGGAAGGGGCTCCAAGTACTTGTGACCTGGTTGTTAAAGTTTGGGTGTTTTGCTTTTTATTGGGGGCCTGTTGGTCACCATATTTTCCCTCTGACAAGCAGCAAGGTAAAGTCGTTGACAGGGGCTGCAGAGCTGTCTAAAGTGGAGCTGTGCAGGAGCCGGGCGGGCCCAACCGGCTGCACACATGGGCCTTGCACTGCAAGGCATTGAAACCTCCAGCGCAGTTTTGAGGAGAATGGAGAGTAGCCATCCAATGAGATCCGACCCAGACTGTGACACTGTTGAGAGGGAGAGGCCCCCTCAGTGCTAGTCTGTGGTTATAGCTGAGAACTCTGGGACAGTATCATTTGGAGAGTAGGGGCCACTACTCTTTATGATTCACTTGGATCTTCTGGGCATGCTTGAGCTTGTTGGTTTCATTTCCATCTCTTTTCTTTTTCTAAAAATTATTTCATGGGGAGAGAGAGAGAGGGAGAACACAAATGAACATATAGATGCCATGGTTCACAGGTAGAGAGAGGTCAGAGGAAAACTTCCCATTCATCCTGTGGGCTTCCAGGAATCAAACTCAGGTTTGCAAGCATACACTTTACCCACTGAACCATCTGCCTGGCCCCTCATTTTCATCTTTTTTCATTATGGAAAGAGCCAGTCAATTTGCCACAGTAGAGACGCAAAAACCTGGTTACTGAGAAATCTCTGAGACCATGAAATGTGATAAGGTGGGGAATGGCAGGAGGGGAAACAGGCTTCTGCTCCATGGAGCTGCAGCCGAAGATGTCAGGGAGGAGAAAGTTTGGCCCAGATGCTGGCTGCACGTGCTGCCTTCCCCTTCCTTAGCTTCTTCCTTCTGATTTCCGGAGTATCCTTATGGAAGTAAGAAGATGACATTAAAGGAAGTGGGACAGTGCTGTTGGTTCTGCAGTAGTGGCCCTTAGTGCCATCTGTCATCAGAGGTGTTCACAGGCTATAATCTGGGTAATTTTTTTTCATACTTAAATTGTTATTTTATTTCAGTGCTTACAATGCTAAATATTTTTATTTATTTATTTTCACTCTTTTGCAATTTCATACATTATAATCTGGGTATTAATTGCCCCAAAAGTCTTTATGTTTAAGGCTTGGTACCCAGCCAAGTTGTTATAAGGAGGTGGTAAAACTTTCAGGTGTTGGTCCTGGTGGGAGGAAGTTAGGTCATCAGGGACATTCCATTGAAGGGCATAAAAATGTAATTCTACCCCCCCCACACTTCCTGTCCATGCGAGGCAAGAAGACGAGAAGTTTTACTCCACCTCACATTGTCTACCATGATGTTCTGCCTCACTTGGGACCCCCAGACAATGGAGCTGACAGGAAACTTAGAAGCTATGAGCTAGAGTCAGTCCTTTCTCCTTGTAAGTGGTTTGTCTCAGGTTCTTTGTCAGAGTGAAGGAGAGCTGTCTGTACTCTTTTTGTTTGGTGAATCACAGTCACCTCTGCCCCTAATTCTTTTAGACTGCTGCTGTGAGAGTTGTTACTGTTGCGTTGCAAAGGCATGCATGCTGAGACATTTGACTCCTGTGGAGTTGAGATAACCTTGCCCCATCATTGAAGTACACTCTGTCCAAATGGTCCCTACTTTACATACTTACCACTATGGCTTGTCCTAAGCAGCCACATCTTGGCTTCTTAGTCAAAAGGCATGTACTGCCTCTGATCTCCATGTACACCTTCTCTATCTCTGCCAAGAAAGTACCTAAGGAGATACTGTAGTATTTGTATGAACTCTGACAACATGTCCCTCCATGGCCCCTCAGGTAACATCCCGCATGGGATGATGCAATACTTCTTTGCAGTTTTTCTTACCTTTATTGTAGGCTTGCTTATAAATATCACTCTCATCTCCAGCTTGCATGGAAGGGAAGCAGATAAGCTTCTGCCCTGCAGGAGAGAAAGTCCAAACATTGATTCTGGGACTTTCCCCTTCCTAGTCTTATCTGAAAGTTCTAGTCTTGTTTTTATTTATTTGTTTGTTTATGTAGTGTATGTGTAGGTGTGTATGTATTAGAGAGCACTGTGTGCCTGTGGAGCCCTAAGGATGATTTCAGGAATCATCCTGGATTGCTTCTACTTCCTTTTTGCTTTGTTCTAGGATGTCCCAGGCTTCACCGTCAAGTGACTGAAGTGAGGGCCTCTGCTATTTCCTCTTAGCATTTTTACCTGGGATCTGAACTTAGGTCTTTTTGCTTGTGAGGTGGAGTCTTAACCCCTGAGTCATCTCTGCAGCCCTGAAAGTTCTAGTCTTTACTTAGACAAGGAAAGGGAGCCCTGACCCTCTGGTCCACATTTGATCTCTCTCTCTCTCTCTCTTAACAATGCTGTGTCTGGTATCTTACTTATGTACTTGCTATGCATTCTTTTTAGCTTGTAACATGATTTGGAATTCTAGGATAACTGTAAAGATCCCTTTTCAACATCTTAGCAAACATTTTCTTTGTAGTATGAATGGGAGTCAGAATATTCTATAGCCAAAGTCAGAAGCTTCATAAATTAACTTTGTAATGAATCATTCATGATCAATGTAAGTAATGGCTTTGATTTGATTTGTTTAGCAGACATACAAGGGAAGGACAGAGATGACCAGCATTAAGAAAAATGTTAATATAATGTCATAGGAGAAGACTTTGGTTGTACCTAGCAGTATCCATATATTTCAAATGCATTTTTAAAAGGGACTAGACATATTTATGTAACTCCAGAGCATTCAACATAGCCGGTCCATTACAGTTACAGGAAATTGTGAGTTTCAAGATTTCCATAAAGTAGAACTTCATGATATTCCATTCAGCATGAGAATGATTTCTTTCCATCCCAACTGTTTTCAGGTTTTAAGAAATTTTATTTTGAATAATTACAAGTATACCGTGAAGAAAGTTAGATATTCTTAAATAATTTAATTCTATATAGAATGAGTCATCAATAAAATCCCTTTCATTGGGTAAAGTTGGGTGAATACCAAAAGCAGTGTATCATCTGTAAATGTAATGTGTTGCAAGCAAGGCATCTCAGTATTGACAAGCCCCAGCAGTGTGAACATCAATCTTATTATCCATCAAATGTGGTTACTTCAATTATACACCTTGATCGTGGAATTCATGAGTTAATAAAGAATGGTGTCAGACATTCAGTTCACACCAAAGATGTATGTTTTCCTTTAGTCTTTTATTCCTTTGCTTCAGTAACATTCCCAGAAGGTGGTCCATGGATCAGCTGCTTTTCTAGGCACAAAGGTGCACCTCTTATTGTAATGGAGCATTCTAGAAGGTGGGTGGATTTTGAAATAATTCTAGGAGGTAACAACTATGTTACTTCAGCTTTGCATCACAGAATACCTGAGATGCACAACTTTAGAGGAGGAAAGATTTCTTTCGGTTCATGATTTCAGAAGTCTCTGGTTGTTGCTTTGAGCCTGTGGCAGCCCAGTGCAGAGAAGCCTCTTTACATGAAGCAAGAAAGGAAAACAGGAAGGGTGAGGGTTCCAGCAATCCTCCTTAGAGCCATGTCCCCTCCATCTAACTGCTGAGCAGAATCTACTTCTAGTGGTACCATCATCTGGGGACCAAGTCTCAAACATGTGGGCCTTAGGGACTCCCCAAATCACATGTACAGCAGTGGAAAATGAAGTGTTATACTTAAGAACCATAGGGCGTTTCCAAGTGTGGCTTTCAGAAAGCAGAAAAGAAGAAATTCATGTGCTAAGAGAACTCAGTATAACCCAGATGGTTCCTACCTTTAGAACAAATTATCTGTGATAGTTCATGCCTGATTTCAGCTCCTGAAGCTTGTGTATTTCGTAGTTTTCATATGCAAGCACAATGGCCCACTTGTTCCCTATCTTCAGAGCCCAGCACCAGCGTCACACAGCTGTCTCTGCTGCTGGAAAGCACCTGCTGTTCACCTTTGCAGCCTCCCAGCAAGGGTGCTGGGTCTCCAGCCAGTGAGCCACCAGCCAGACATAGCAATGACTTTTGCAGCAGGAACTGGAAATTCATATTAAAATAAAACATTCTGTTTCCAACACAAAGGAGTTCAAAAAGCAAACAAGAAATGGCTTTCTGTCTTGCTCCCTGACAGTCCTGTTGAATTATAGAAGGAAAACATGGCAAAGAAAATATGGAAGCCAAATAGGGTTTTGCTTGGTTGTGGTACAAAGAATCAGTTTCTTGGGTTCATCAGTCCTTCGATTCTGCCAAACATAAAATAGAGTTCCACAGTAGGGTACTGGCGAGTTGGCTCCATGGATAAAGGCACTTGTGTGGAAACCTGATGATCTGTGTTTGAGCCCATGTAGTGGAAGGAGAAAACTGACTACCGAAAGTTGTCTTCTGACATCCACACACATGCTGTGCTATGCTCATCCCCCACAATGAATGAGCGAACAAACAAATAAGTAAAATGTTTATTTAAAAAAAAATTAGTAGGGGAGGTGAACTTTGGGATTCCCAGACATTTCTGTTTCTGTAACTCAGCTAATCTCCATGCTCATGTTTAGTGTGAATTTTATCACACGCCTGCCTGTGAAGACATTTGATGGCCATGGGTCAGAGATGCATGTACCATTTTAATACTGTGGGGAAGATGGCATGACAGAGATAAGCTCAGAATGTTCTAGCAGCCGACATCGGGTCATTCCGGCCACCCATGAATGTAATTGTGTTTGTATGCAATCTGCGTGTGGTGTGGGGGGGTGATGATTGGAATTTTAGATCATCCCCAAGCTGACTTGTTATGGTAATAACAAGAGTTACCCAAGGATGATGACAGGGTTGTTTCTGGCCAGAAAGCAAAGAGGTAAGAAACAGCATGATGTCATAAGTTTGGGAGAGTCACAGGTAGCCCAGGAAGGTAGGGAAGGAAGCAGGGTTCTGTTCATGGAGTATCTAGTGTGTCCGCCAAAGAGCAGGGACAATGTAACAATAAAGGATTCTGATCTTTATTATTCTTCACAACTCTCAAAGTCATAATGCCATTGTACAATAGAGCCCAAAATCCTGGGTTCAGCGTCTGGGTTCACCTTGTTTCTGGAGTACCTAGAACCCTGTCAACCACAGTTAGTTCACTGTATGGGAGGAGGCAGAGCCCAGAGAACACAAATCCATCACCACACCTAAACCACAATTAAGATCACTGTGCTGAGCAACAGGTAAGGAGATGGTCTGTGGGCTCCAGGTACCTGAGATATCCCTTCCTGCCACCACCGCCATGTCAGAAAGTTCAAGAACATAGCCGGGTCAACGGATTATGAGAGAGAACTGGATAGAATGAAGGATGCCTGAGCACCTCCAAGAAGCTGACTTCTGAGTCTCTCCTCTAGTGATTCTTGTTTCTTTCCGTGCTAGGTGAATCCACTCACTGAGTGTAAGGTTAGGAAAAGGCACTGAAAACAAAAAAATTTGAAAGAAAGGAACTTCAAAGGAAAACCTTCCTGTCTTTCAAAAAAAAAAAAAAAATCTGTTCTAAATACAAAATAAGGTCAAGCTAGAGATGGTCAGGGTACCTGGAAATACGTATTTGTATGATTTGTATGTCTTACCACAATTCGCCGTTTCGCTATGCACGAAACTTTCTTGGTATCATCTATAGTGGAAGATGTGCTAAAGACATTGTGATAGTTTATAATTGTCACTTGTAATATTGTATTTAGCTGAGTCTTCTCCCCCTCCCTGCCTCACCCGCACAAGATGGAGCACCATATGCTACTGTCCCTGTCAGAAGCAAAGGGTCCCCTGGTCTCTGCTCATTGCCTGTGTTGGTGCCACTGAGGAGCAGGGGTCCAGTGCCATCTTTTATTGATAGGGCCAGCAAAGGAGCAATCTAATGAAATTATCAAAGCGCTGAATTAATTATGAACTAGGTAGGAGTGCCCAGATCTCTGGAGGCAGGGATCTCATTACCCATTCACTCTCTTTGCAGCCTCTTCTGGAGCAGAAGGCTTTTCAGCTCCAGTGCTTACCCGGGCGCTGGACTTGATTCAAACTTACCCGACTGACATCCTCGTTTTACTATAGCGTGGATGATTAATGTAATCTGCTGTGGGCCTGCCGGACATGGAACAGGAGTTTATTTACCCATTCTTTTGGCCTTTTCCTATCCCCCCCCCCCTCTGATTTTCTCTCATCAAATTGGATGTCATACAAGTTTTTCTTTTGTGTAATGGGAGAAGCTTTCGGGACTGTGTAGCTTCACGGAGCACAGGGCCAGACTTAAAGTTAAGAGCTGCGTAGCATCTACTGTGCACCTCAAGGATGCTGTGGTAAGCGCAGAGCCACTTTTCACTTGGAATTCTGAGTGCCAAACTGTGCTTTTCCTTCTCCTTTCTGCCTTAGAAGCAATGGTCTAGTCATAGCTTCCCTGGCCTCAACTGCCTGGCGCATGTAGGAAGAGTTCTGTGGCAATAACCCGGATACCTGGGAGATGTAGTCCTCAGCACTTAAGGCTCACTGGTAGGGCACAGTGAACATTTGCCTTACTATTCTTGTCTTTTTTTCCTTCTCTGTAAGCGGGGGAGGGAGGCAACTAAATCAGCTTCCAATTACCCTACACCTAGCTGCAAAATCCAACAACCAACTCTGGATTTACTGTGGGTGGTGTTGCTTTTAAACTGTCAAGTAGGTCTGAGCATCTTGTGGCGAGTCTTTTCTACTTGATTTTTGAGACCTGTTATTTATGAATTCCCAAGCTGCAGCCCATCTGTCTCAGTAAACTGTAGGCCACTGACAATTTTTGAAAGCAGTGACTAACTTGCTCTATAGGATCAGCATTTGAGGTATTTGAATAATGGGGAAGGGAGAATGCCAGCCTTTGTTTTTCCTGTTCTTGTTTCCTTTCAGTGAATTTTTTTTTTCTCCCCCATTTATTCTCTCCATAGGCAGCTGCAATATTTAACTCAGCCTTTGGAAGTTTTTTGGTAAGTACATATGATTTAATTTTGTCTACTTTAATTTTTTTTAAGATGTTGTTTGGAAAAGGAGTTAGAAGCAATCCAGGATGATTCCCGAAGTCACTCTTGGTCCTCCACAGGGACACAGTGCCCTCGGACACACACATACACACACACACACACAAAAGAAAAAAGAAAAAAACAGAAAAAAGTTAAGAAAAAGAAAAAATATGTTGTTTGGATGAAAGATTTAGCAAAAGCTGATATTCTTTTACTTGCTTATACCTTTAATTATACCCTGAAGAAAATTAGTAAATGAGAAAAGAAAGGCAGATATTTTTTCACAATATATTTTGGAGGCTTGGATGCAATATTCCATTTGATGAATTTAAGGAATCAATTAAAATGCTATATGTTTTCTTACAGAGGTTATGTCAATATATTGATCTTTCTTGAGGTCTTTCAGATTATGATTATTCTGTGTCATGGGACTAAGTATTTTGAAAAAGAAACATGGCCCAGCTGGTCATAAAGGGAATGCTGATTCAATGTTGATGTGTCATTTATTTTCTACATTTCCTTGACAAAGAAGCTACCCTCTATCCTGGATACTTCTGAGGAATTCTTGTGAAAATTAATTGATATGAGGTTTGTAATTAATGAGTAATTTAAAAGAAAATTCGTATTCTTAGAGGTCCAAATATAAATTATACATAAAAAGATTCAAAAGTAGTTCAGCTTTCATAAGCAGAATCAATATAATTATAATTATGTTATTTTGGCATTTTAATCATTACTTTTAAAATTAATGTTATCACAAGGACTTGATTTGCATTATGAAAGAATGGAGAAAGAAACAAAATTTTCTGTTAACATAATGAAATTATTTAGAATATGTATTTAAATGTACAACTCATTTATAGATGTGTAGTATTTGAGCTTATAGATAACTAGGAATAAAAACAGTATATTATGAACTTGGTTTCTATAACTAGCTAAATGCCAACTATGCCAACTAATATACTTTATGTCCCTTATCACTGTTTTATATATATATAAATATAAATATATATATAAATGTATCATCTTTTAAGTATATTGTTATCTACAGGTAATTCCACAAAGTGCTGCACAACTTTTAAAGTCTGTCACCATCTAGCACTTGTAATGATATAGATTTCTATAAAATATATGCTTACATTTTATTCAGTTTTTAAAAAACATTTTAATTTTTTTTTGTCCTGTGTTTTTACTGAGTTTTTATGAAAAGTAAAAAAGTATTTTCATAAAGGATCTCTTGGCTGGACATGGTGGCTTATGTCTATTTAGAAATGATCTCTGACTGAATATGATGGTTTATGTCTTTAATCTCAGCAGTTTGGAAGCTGAGGCGGGAGGATTGCTAAAAGTTCAAGGCTAGCCTGGGCTATCTAATGACATTGTCTTAAAAAACAAAGCAGACATCTACTAGACTACTATTTTGTACAGTGATATTTTGCCATCATTATATCATGTGTTCAGTTAGTATCCTCTGTATTGTCACATGTTTATTAGAATAATATGTATAGTATATGAATCTTCTGGAAGCCAATCTTTGTATGGCCCTAGATCACAAACAACTATTGTGAAATATGACCTTTTGGGTCTTTTTCTCTGGGAAATAAAATCAAGGTAGTTTGTGAGTGGCTGAAACAAAATCCATCACCCTCACTGGAGAGCAAGCTTGCCCAGTATGGTTTGGCAGGTGCTTCTGCAGTTTTCTCCCCAGCCCCTCAAAAGAGAACTTGGTACTCAGTTATTTTAAATCTTTTGCTTTTCTTTCCTTCATCCTTCCCTCCCCCCCAACATAGCTAATGAAGCAAAATATTTATCTACGTCCTGCCACACACAGGTAGTTTCTAGTGGCTGTTGAGAATGCAGAGAAATGCAGGGTCGGTCGCACTGGGTTGAGTTTGTGATGCCAAGCGAAACATCACATCAAAACCAAACCAATGCTATATACTTAAGAAGCCAGAAGAGCCGTGGTACTTGACATATATGAAGATCAGATGAGCAGCATGGGCAGTGTGCAGTTTGAATTTAAAGACTGGGCCCGGAGTTGTGGGCTGAACTTAGCAAGCGCAGGCGAGGAAGTCCTGTGAGCCAAGGCAGAGAGGCACAGGCATGCCCTTTCTCTTTTTCTGTTCCTGTCTCCACTTCCTTCGCCAGAATTGAGGATTTCTGGGTAGGTTTTGAGGATAAACTGAGGATGGGGATTGCCCCAGTATAGTAAGAGGATTCAATTTTTCTCTATTCTTATTAGTACAGCAAACCTTGAATGATGTACATACAGTTTGTGCTATATCAGAGTTAGGTTCTACTTTTCTAATATGAAAATCCTCACAAGTACTAGTGATTCACACTGCCAAAAAGGTCGTTTCTCTATTACATAAGTTGCAAGGGGAGTCTGTCCAAATAGTGTGGTGGCTGTGGGTCAGGACTTCTGCTTTCTCCTCTGCCATCTGCAGTATGCAGCTTCTTTCCTTGCGGTTGCTTCATAGTCCAAGAGAGCTGCTGGAGCTCCAGCCAGCACAACAGGATAACCAGGTAAAGTAGTGTATCAGGACAGAGGAAGTCACAAAGAGCCAAGTTTCTTATTTATTTATTTATTTTTTTAAATAGCATTCCTTGAAGTCCAGCACCATACATTTTTATTGCTGAATTTAATCATGTGACCATACTGTACCACTGATAGGGAATGTGGCAATTTTCTGAGAGGGCAACAGCAAGAGGCAGTTACTGCTTTTTGCATGTGAGGAATAATTAGTAGATGGTGTAGATCCTCTGCATGGTTGCTGATAAAATCTGACAGAACTTCTTATGGGGACAAGTGGTTTGTTTTCTCTAATGATTGTTCGGTTACAGTTCTCACTATAGCTTGGCAGGAGAGTGTGCAGTATCACCAAAAGCCAAGGGAACTGGCCACACCATATCCACTTAACAGCTGAGAGAGGGACAATCCTTACTTGTCAGACCAGCATGTCTGACTATACACAAGGATGCCTACTTTTTCAACCAGCTGTTTGTATTTTATTCATCTGTCCAGGGTCTAGTTTCACCCACCATGTGTTGCACCTTCCCCATAAACTAGACAGTGTCCTGTAGATTGGCTCTGGGCTTAACTCAACTACTAATTGTCTACAAATATGCCCAGAACTGGAACCCTCAACCATCAAGTTGACAGCTATACCTGACTATGACAACAGTCTTTCAGAGGTTTGAAGCAAGAATTACTCTCGATTGAAAGGCAGGAGGAAGTTCCAGAGGGGTGTTTGAGTTGAGATTAGGAAGAGGATTAATTTTTACAGGAGGGAAATTCTTAATTATAAACTGTGCTAAAGGAATTGTGTTTTCATTATTTAGGAAGGTTTCATATCAAGAAAATTGATCTTTAAAATTTATCATTGTAGATTTTACTATGGCTTTTGGAATGAGTTTTTAATCCTTTTTAATCCTTCTTTAAGTCTACTAACTGACTGTTAGTCTAACTAGGTATCTCTCTATAATACATGGTAAGGATCATATTCGTCCTATAGAACCATGGTGAGCATTAGGAATAGCCTATAGAAAATGCTTGTGTGATGTGAAAGCAACTGTGAGCTGAAATGCAGATGCAGTATTGATCTGACCTCTGCTGTGACAGGTTTTGTGTGTGGCTCTAAGCATCCACCAGGTAGAGAAATTATGTTGGTGTAAGTTCCTGGTACCAAATCAATGGTTACTCTTTGGGAATGGCCATCCTTTTGCATATGCATATAGAATGAAATCTCGAAAGTGTACTTATTTCACATTACTTCAGAACTGTGAATAAAAGGCTTTTATTAGACAAATTTAGGGGCAAGACCTTTAAGGGTATTTTTGTTGATTTTCCAGCATCTAGGCCTACCAAATAAAATATGGTATATATTTATAGTTAGTTTAATAATGTCCCAGGTCTAATTAAAACACAGTGATTTTAAGAGCTAATTGTTACACAAACCCTTTTTTTAATGTAGCTAGACTGGTAATAACTAATGATAGATGAATTCAATTTACATAAATTTCAGACTGAGAGAACATTGCAAAATCATGCCATGGAGGATTGCTTTAAGTTAAAGAGATAATGTCATTACTCCCCCCTCATTTAAGTTGCTCAGTTTACAATAATTGTGGAGCATAATAAGTGATTTGAGATTTCCTTCTTGATGGGGTTTTAATAAAACTTGATAGCTCAGTGTGCCCTGAATAATTAAAATGCCATTAGATGTATATTCATATACAAACTATGAAAATCATGTATTTCAAGGTCAGTTTTCTTATATGTTAACTTCCTTATCAAAAGCAGCTTGTTGGGTTTTCAATATGGAATTTTTTTAAAATGTCAATTGAAAAAAGCCTGTGTGTGAAAACAATTCAAAATGAAATTTTAACTTATATGATGTGTTAAAATTTTAGCATTTTTTTACCCAGAAGTTGAACTTGAATTTCATGTTTCCAAGATTAAAGTGTAGAGTGTAGACTATCTTTATTCCCTTTGTTTTCTTATTTTAAAAATATTTTTGTATCATCATTTTATATTTCCATCCATACAATAAAGATTAAATAATTTTAAAAACACTTTATGTATTTATTTTGCATATGTATTAGAGGGCACTGTGTCCCTATGGAGGACCAAGGGTGACTTTGGAAATCATCCTGGATTGCTTCTACCTCCTTTTTGCTTCACTCTGGGTTTTTCTCAGCTTCCACCCATCAGGCCTGGAAGTGCAGGCTACCCTGATTCCACCTAGTATTTACATGGGACCAGGATCAGAACTCAGAACCTTCTGTTTGTGAAGCAATGTCTTAACCCCTGAGCCATTTCTCCAGCCCCAGGTTAAATAATTTTGACACATATTCTAGCATGTGCATCATATGTATTTATTGGCAAGATGCTCAGAACATATTGTCAGATTTTGCAAAAAAAAAAAAAAAAAGGAAGGGAGGAGAAGGGAGGGACAGAGGGAAGGAAGGAAGGAAGGAGAAAAGGAAGGAAAGAAGAAGGGAGAGCAGTAAAAAGAAAAAGAAAGTTGGACAGTTGACTAGTTTTCCTCACAAAATATTGCTGATTCAGGGCTGGGGAGGTAGCCTAGCTACCATAAGCGCTTGCAGCACAGGTGCAAGAACCTGGGTTGGGTCCTCAGCATCTGCTTTCCCAAATGTAAGTGGTGATGCATCTTGTAATCTAGTGCAGACTGGGAGATTCCTGGGGCTTGCTGGCCAGCCAACTTTGCTGGCACCAACTTCCAGATCAGTAAATGAACCTGTCCCCCAAACAACCTGGGCTTTATTTGAAGAGTGAAACCTAAGGTTGACTAACGTGCACATACACATGCAAACCTGAGTTGTGTGTGTCTGTGTCTGTATCTGTGTGCATGGGTTTACGTGTGTCATTCCCCCCCCCCCATACCATAGCAGTGTGGCACAAAATAGGAAAGTAATCTGGAAAATAAACTTCACGCACTCTGAACTGAGTAGTTCAAAGGTGCTTTCTAAATACTGAACCCAAAACCTGAAACAGAAATATGTGGCAAGAAATAACTAAGGACAGAATATAAAAGGCTGTAGGAAGAGAAGAGCTTCCTGGGACACTGTGTTTGCAGCCTTCAGAGTCTATTAAAGCTCTTGCCATGTCAGCATGCTGTTTGTTAAAGGAGACCCACTTGTTAAATTTGAATTTACCTTCAGACCAAACTTCAAATCAGCACTGTAAATAAAAAGCTCTCCTGTCATGAATAGAAGGGGGGGATAGTAAATCACAAGGGAAAAAAGGTTTTCTTACTTTGTGGGTGAACCATGTAGCCTACACAGTCTGTCTCACGGCCATCCCCTTTTCTAATTAGTACTTGCCCTGCCCACTCTGCACCTGAAGTCGTTGGAGAAGATCCAGGAAGCTTCACCCATTCTCTCCATGCGTCCTGGTAATCTTCTCCCTTTGGGGAGGACATATAAGGAAACCCCCAGACCAGTCTTGGACCATGTGAGCATGTTCACGTTTCTCTCACTGCAGCCGTTTCTATGTAAGGCTTGTCCAACATGTCACATGTTCATCCAAAGTGCCAGACATGTTGGTAGAACCAAAAGCATGCTAGATCACTTAGGGAGAGGGAACCTTGTATTTGAATTTGTTCTTTAGAACCAATTCTTATCTGAATGAAAAAATGGTGTTGGTACTTAATAAAAATGTACAGAATGTTTACCTAGTCTATTTTAGCAGCAGAGCACTCTATGCTTCCTGACAGGACTTGTGTAGCAAGCAAATGCATTAGTCACAGTGACCATTTTTCTTGCAAATTTGTGACATAGATTTAATTACAGGAATGACCAGCAACTTACAAATCTAATTTTGGTGGAGGCTGAGGCAAATTTTTTTTTTCTATTTTAATAATGATGGATTTTTTTAAAGCAATGATTTCATTACTATTTAAAGAAATCTACTGGTGTAGAACTAGCCAATTGACTGCAGTTATTTTATTACCTTTAACAAATGCTGTGGACTTTCACTTTTATTTTTATTAATTTTTAAAATGTCATCATTTCTATACTGGAAAAATTTTCCTCCAAATCCTTTTGGGCAAAAATAAATAAATGTAATTATTTTGGATGTTTGTAAAAGGGCTTCTTAGAAATGTGACCCCAGCTCCTGGTTAAAATCAGGATTTAAATTTCTTTGATTTGAATGTAATGTACTGGAGAAATGCTGAGTAAGTGGCCTTCCCTCTGGAATCCCAGCCACTCCCAACTCATGATAATGGTCAGGCAGTTCTCATTTTCCTGCTTCAATTTTTTTCAAACCCCAGAGTTAACATGGGGCAGCCATATACACTGATGAGTCCAACTGGTTCCATCTGTTCGACAAAGATAAGCCAGAGGTCTAATCAGAACAGAGCCCTGGGGGCCATGGTCGCAGGCCTTACAGTGGAGGTGGAGAGCATTCAGACAGGAAAGATAGGACCATACAGCTGTGGCCACAGGCAGCAGCATGTGGTATGTGTAATCTCTATGGGAATAAAGAAAACTTTTAACTTTTATAGTCTCTACTGTATGGCAGGAAGTTTCACATAAGTAAGTAAAAGGAAACGCCTCACATAAGAAAGTAAAGAGAAACTCCTAACTTTTATAGCATTTGCAGTGTGGCAGTAAGTTTTACATCACATGGTACTCTGCGGCCAGCAGTCCTGAGCAGTGGGGGAAGGGACCAGCCAGAAGCTGCAGGAGGAGGCTTTGTAGTAAGACAGCTGTAGGTGCCACAATGCAGCACCAATAGGTGTGCAAACCCTTGGTCACATAGAAGGCCTTAAAACCAAAGTCGGAAATGTGGGAAAGAGATTGGTAGGGAAAGAGGGTCCAGGAGGGGCTAAGAGAGAGATAAGGCAGAGTAATTAGAAAGAGAGAGAGAGAGAGAGAGATTGAGAATACACGAAAATTCTTATTAAAAATACTTCATGGTTAATCTATTTTTTTCTACTGTAAGTGTATTTCACCAATTTGGATTTTATTAGTAGAACCTTGTACTAACCAAGTACTAACCTTGTTAGTAGAACCGTAAACCTTCAGGTAGCTTTAACAAGAGAGAATTTTTCAGACATTAGTTTTCATGCATTTCTGAGTTCTGACCAGCAAAGCCATGTATGCACTGATTGCCTCTATGAGAGGAAAGAATGTTCTAGAATGTTTTTTTTTTCCCTGTTGTTCCTGTTCTCTTCCCCCAATCCCCGCTTGGGCTGCTCCTAAATACCCCTCCCCTTTCACTTTTTTCCAGGAAGTGTCCTGAGTGCAATGATCCAGCCCCTTAGTGGTTGAGTCTGGCTCAGCACTCAGCATTGTGACTCTTGCCACGATCTACTATGAGCATCAGTCACTGGTTCCTTTCCCTGCTAAGTCCTGCTGCATCGATCTTGAGCCTGCAGCTGGCTGTCTTTAGGATGGGTCACAGACTGCATGTGGCATGTCTTCCAAAGACCAGTGCCTTAAGGCTTGGTCCCCGGGGTGCTGTTCTTGGAAGGTGCTTGGAAGGTCTTTAGGAGCCAGAACATTGTGGGTATACCCTAGGTCATGGGGTGGGCCCCTAAGAAATGAGGCACCCTGGCTTTACTTTTCCTTTTTTGTTCCTGACAGGAGGTGGGCAGTTTGCTGTGCTGCTCCCTCCCTGCCTGGGCCACCCAGAACCCCACCAGACAGTGCCTCTACCAGACTGTAGACAGGAGCTGCAGAACACGGGAACAAAGAAAACCTGTTTCCTTTATAAGCTAATGGTCTCAAATATTTTGTTATAGTGATGGCAAGCTAACAGCTTGTTTCCTTTATTTAACAATTATGGATAAAGTTGCTAAGTTTTTGTCTAGGCCTTCTGTAGACATGTTTTTTATATAAATCAACAGTAAAATGTTCCTATTTGGAAGACTATGGACTTGGGTGAATGTGACTTTAGTTAGTAGAGGACATTTAAAAATTAATTATTCTAAAAACTTTGAACAATTTAATTTCAATTTTAATTTTTTTTCAGCGGTGGGGATTGAATCCATGTTAGTGACGTGCTCTCCCACAGAGCTACATTTTCAGCCTCAGATTTTAAATCTTAGTAATTGAACAAGTTCTATCACTCGTGGGAAGAAAATCTGCTTGGAATCAAGCAGCACAGGTCTTCAGTTGAGATGAGCTTTAGTTCTAAGGTGTCTGGTGTCTTCTGTTTTCTTTTTTTTTAAATTTTTTTATTATTTATTCAATTGTGCATGTATGCATGTGTGCGCGTGTGTGTATGTATGTGTGTGCATGTATGTGTAGAACCATGGGCGAATTCGGAAACCACCATGGACCACCTCCACCTCCTTGTTTACTCTGCCCCGGGATTCACAGGTTCCGCCCTACCAGGTCCAGAAACGCAGGCCGCCCCCGCTTCCACCTGGCCTCTATACGTGGGGTCTAGGATCCGAACTTGGGACCTTCCGCCTGCAAGGCAGAGGCTTAACCCCTGAGCCACTTCTCCAGCCTCTGTCTTCTGTTTTCTGAACTCATAGTTTGTCTCTCTTCCTTCTTTTCCCTGAGCTTCATATTTCTTTACTTTTCCTTAGGAGTGATCGTGATAAGTAGACTAATTAACTTTAAAATGCTCTCTGTGCTTACAGTTTTACCTAGCAGCAATAGTTGGACTATTTGATAAAGACTTTTTTTTTTTTTAAACCAGGCGATTCTCTTGTACATAGTTAACTTTTTAAAACCATCCTTAGTTTTTACTTAAAAGTTTAAGTTAGTATTTTTATCCCTTCTCACATTGAGATTTTCATCATTTCTAGGAATTAAGGTAATGAATCCTGCCATCTTCTTGTTATCATCACAAGGTTGTAAGATAAATTATCATCTTATTTTGTCTTATGCCCCTTTATAGCCCAGTGTTCTGGGACTCTTTGTTGGCTAACTACCTAATTAGCTGTCTGTTCTGAGCTTGTCCCTCTCCCCACCTGACCCTTTAGTAGCTTTCTAGTAGTTTGCCTTCATGTTGTCATAAGTTGACAACCAGAGAACTTAGAGCAACAAGAGGTTTTATTCTTTCTTAATGATTTTCAGTTACAAGTTTTAGTCCATCTTGACACGAGAGCTCACCAGGAGCTAAGGGAACCGGCCACACTATCTATGCAGGATTTCTGAGAGAAGGTTACTTATTCTCACTTGTTGGACAGCAAGACTGCCAAAGTATGCTGAAGAATGTCAAAACACCAATCCAGGTCCCTTCATATTATCTGCCCGCGCAGCAAGTGGTCCCATCTGCTGTGGGGTGCAGGCCTGTCTTTCCATATCAATCACACAAGCAGCAGGCTTGCTCAGGGGCTTGCCTTAACTGTACTCTTCACAAGAGTACCAGAGCTCAGCCTCGACTTGTCACGCTGACACCTGTGTACCTAATTAGCACAGGTATTTACTGTTGATTCCCACCGTTCTTCTCCTCCAACACTTGGGCATTTGCTGACCCTTTTTTTTAAAAATTAATTTTTCTACTTTTACAAGTATATTGAGTATTCATCCCAGCTTTCTTCCCTTCTCCCTCCCTTTCTCTCTTCCCTTCCCTTTATCATTCCCTCCCACTTTTCTGCCTATATGCTTCTATGGACCCCAGGGTTCACTCTGGCTTGTCTATCCCGTGGGGGCTCAGGTCTCCATGGTATATCAAGTTACCTCTCTTCAGGCCACCCCACTGATGTGTGCATTTCCCTTCACTCATCTAGCTTTAGACCCAAAGGTTTCTACTGTAAGTTCCCATTCTATGTGTATAATAACAGCTACCTACAGAGCAGTTTGATGTAGTCTTCCTTCCTATAGGTTTATTGGCTGTCTTCCCTGTTGATCTGTTTCCTTCCCTTTTTTAGGTTCTTGTTCTAGTTTACAGTAACAATGATGTGTACCATTCTGACAGGCGGGTCTTGAATCCAATCAGAAAGCTGTTGGTTGTCTCCTTGATACTCCTGCCAGTATTACACTATTGATCATCTGTTGCCATGGTGATTTATATTGCTACTTATAGATCTCATGCTGTTGATGGGGCTTGTGATTATTTCTCTCCCCCAGTAACTTCTACAGTATTCCTTGGTACTGTGTAAGCTATACATTTGCTGACCTTTTGCTCATATTGTTCCCTACTTTCCATTGTGCTAGCTGTCTCTCAAACCCTCTTTCAAAAGAAATTTCTCCCATTATTTTCTAATATTTTTATTAATTAAATGTCATCTTTGACAATTTTCCACATGTATGCTTGTATTTGGCAAAATGACTTTAAATTTTTATAAACCTCAATAAAACAGACTATAATCATAGAAATTTATGTTGTTTTTTTATACATAATGTTTATTTATAAAGAATGAAAACTAATTCTCACACTTAAATTTAATATTGGACAATATGCAAGATTTTCTTGTAATAATGACCCTTGTAAAGTAGATTAGATCATAGATGATGAATTATTGATCCATATACTGTTATCATTTCAAATAACTCATTTTAAGTATTAAAATTTTGGGCTGGAGAGGTGGCAAAGGAGTTAAGACTCTGACTTGCAAAGAAGGTCCTGCGTTCAGATTCTAGGTTCCGTGTAAAAACACCAGGGGGAAAAGGCAAAGGCCTGCACTTCCAGCCCTGGTGGGTATAGCCTGGGAAATCCCAGAGTGAAACAAGAAGGAGGTAGAAGCAATCCAGGATGATTCCAGAAAGTCCTCTTTGATACACACACTAGATAGATAGATAGATAGATAGATAGATAGATAGATAGATAGATAGATAGATAGATAGATGTCAAAGTTTTCCATAAAATGCTATATGTACTAATGATCACTATGTATATTTAAATAGATATTTATGAATAAATAAATTTTTTACACTGTTATGGATGAAAGTTAGTTTTTATTTTAGAAACTTGTGAAATATAAAATCATATTGACAAATGAAAGCTAAATTTTGGACACGATCAAAAAATATCCAATAATATACCAGGGTAGAGGTAAACTATAAATAAGTAAAAAATTAGAGAACCAGTTCAAGAGCCAGACATGATAGGCATAGTCTATAATCCCATCACTTGGGATATAGAGGTAGAAGGATTAGCAGTTGAAGACCAAGCTGAACTATATGAGACCTGTGAAGTTAGGTCAGATCATAGTTAAATGGTATTATAAGAATTTAAAAACAGAAAAAGGAAACAGAAATAAAGGCCAGGTAGTAGTGAGAGGCCCCATAATCTGAACTTGCAGTATGACCAAGCACAAATACAGTTATTGCTGCCCTCTCTCCTGAGCTGAGTAGGTTCCTAACAATACTGCTCTGATGTGATCTCTTCATCTGACCACAGGTTAAAAGTGGTTAAATGAGATCCAAACAGCCATAAAGATGTGACTGGCTGCAGGAGCTTGGGAGGATGATTATATGATAGGACATATTAATGTGTATATGTACACAGGATTGCATTTGTCCCAGGCCTTGAACCCACTGTGTAGCTAAGGATTACTTGGAACTTATGGCCCTCCTGCCTCCACCTCTCTGGTAATGGGAATGCAGGCATGTGCCAGCACACCCAGTTTTCTGTGGTGGCACTAGAGATAGACCAAGGGTCAGGTGCAGGCTCTCAACAGCCACAGCCTAGCTCTGAGAAGTAAACTTCTGGGGGTCGTATGCTAATCTGACTGATTTTTTTAAATAGGAAAATCAACTTCATTTTCTTAAGAAAACCTCTCAAAATCCCTTTGTGGCATCATCTGTACTTTTTACACCAGCCTAATTAAAGCCATTGGAAAGTCCTGGTCAGTGACTGCTGAGGTGTATGGATTTGGAACAGGGTAGATGTTGTTCAGTCTTTTGCAATTGAAATCAGCATTAGGAAAGTATATTTCTTTTTATTAAGAAAGGAATAGTTTGTTACAGTTTTTCTGTATTTATTCCTTACCTCTTTAAATCCAGTAAGAAAAATCATTTGTAAGGGTGTGAGAAAAAAATGTAAATATAGAGGTATCCATCTTTGACTCTTTAATTCATAGGTATTTTCCTCAAAAACAAATAAATACTGATTCCACATCATTACCCATGTCTAAAATTTTGGATCTGTAGCTCGTGTAGTTTGAAGTCAATTTTGAGCATTAAAAATTAGATTCCAGTTTAAAAAATTTTTGAATCTGAACTCCCACCCATCCAAATTGAGTGTTTCAAAAAACAAGTTTTAGATGCTCAGCAGTAGATAACATGGGGATGGGGAATGACACTACTTGTAATATAGTGTTCCTGGTCTTTTTATGTGAGTTTCCAGAATATACTTGAAAAGTAGCATCACAGTCTTCCTAAGGAGCAATCGCAAACAAAACAAAACAACCCCTCCCTTATCTCAGGAACAGATCTTCAGCATTTCCATTTGTTTGTTTATTCTTTTAAGAGTTTATCATGACATAATGAAAATCTTAGCACTGTGTACCTCTGCCTTAGCTTTTCTGTGTTACTGACGGTTCATTTTTGAATGGGAAATCGAAGTAGTAGCAAGCCATCTAGAATATATTTTTTGATATATATATGTATATATATACACACATATGCATATATGTATAAATTTAAGCAAATTAGACTGGGAAACTTTTCTCTGGAAAGGTGAGATTGGGCACCACATAGTCTTAGGGGAAAAAAAATTTCACTTTTTCTGCAGAAAATACCGTTGATAACACCAAAGATCTGAGAGTTCTTTTGTTGACTTTATGGATGAACCCTAAGAGGAATCATGTTTCAAGAGTGTTGCTGTTTTCTCTGTGAATTGTTTACATCCTCTCACCTTTAACAAAAAAAAAAAAAAAAGCTCTTGTCTTTAAGAGATACAGACTGCATATACTTTATAAATTTATAGTGATCTTATATAAAATCTGACTCTATCCCCAAGTTACAGAAATAGACCCAGTGAGTCCTCAGATGCCATGCAAAGTAGATCACTCATTAATTATGCGTGGAAAAGCAACCACAGGACACTCACAGACGCTGTGGTCCACACATCCTCTCTGCATGGCATTTGAATAAGAAATGTATTTGGTAGGAAAGTGAGCTAGTTTGATTCTATCAGGCTGAGGTAAATGTTGTGTCTGTCTCTGCACCAAGGGTGTGCTGCCCTTGGAAGCAGACATTCCCAGGGCTTGCCAGGGGTTCATCTTTCCTAGATGGTGCTTAGGTAGGTGTTGGCAGCAGCTGCTTTACCTGTGTCCTCATTCTGACTCTTCCCCCCTGCAGTTCACTGTCTGACATTAGGACCACTCTAATGGCTCACCGTGATTTTGCGTGTCTCTGCCCTAAAGGAATTTCCTTTGCCCTTTAGGTTAGGAACTAGGGAGTCTTTGGGATTACCAGTTTTTCATCACCTCTAACTTCATGGTACCCACATGTTGTGTGTGACTGTTTAAAATGAAATAAAGGAACTTGAAAACTAAGCTTTCAAGCCCCTTAATCACAACAACTGCATGAAGCCTTTGGGCTTGCCCCAGACAGAGCATAGCTGGATCATTTTCACCACTGTAAAATGTTACACTGGATAATACTAATGAAAGATGTTTATTACATAAGCTATCTTGCAGTTATACATTGTGAATGTAATTTGGTGTCAATTTTCATATTTCTTTGTGTGTGTGTGTGTGTGTGTGTGTGTGTGTGTGTGTGTGTGTGTGTGTATCAGAGGGCACTCTGTGTCCCTGTGGAGGATCGAGGATGACTTTTGGGAATCATTCTGGATTTCTCTACCTCCTTTTTGCTTCCCTCTGGAATTCCCAGGCTCCACCCACCAGAACTGGAAGTGCAGGCCATTGCCATTTCTGCCTAGCATTTTTACATGGGACCTGGGATCTGAACTTAGGACCTTCTGCTTGCAAGACAGTCTTAACCCCTGAGCCATCTCTCCAACCCCATGTCTTCATTTTTGTATGTTTAGTTTCAGTAGTAACCCATCTCACATTCTTGTACCCCTCCAAGGAATTCAAAGCTGCCATATACACAGGGAGAAGGCTTTGTTGTTAAGGGACTTGTCAACTAAGTGTCTGGGCACTGATATCTTCTGCTTCCTCACAAAAAGCAGAAACTGCACCTGCCGAGGCTTCCTACAGAGGCTGTTTGCTTCCAACTCTTAGGAAAGCTCTGTTATACAGCCAAAAATTTTTTTCATGGTTAAGTTGCAATATCTACAATTTTGAGTACCAAATGGTAGATTACATTCCCCCACTACCACTTCATGTTGCTTTGTAGGGAACACTCAAGTTCAAGACCTCCATTTCTAGAAGAAGGATACTAAGGGCATTCCTCACAGTCTCAGTTATAGTGTGCCAGCCTATGCCAGCATAGTTGTAGGCTGACTCCTGTTGACTTTACCACAAGGGGCAGGGATGGGTCTTGTCAGGTCTCCAATTGGGATCAAGGGCAGAGGTGTTTTTTACATATTTCCTCCTGTTCTTTGGAAGCAATATAGACATTAATTAGCACGCCTAAAGGATGGACACAGAGCTTTATCATTGTAATTGTATCACCATGTTCCTGACCTATCAGCAGCCTGTTCTCCCTTCATAATGAATGGGACCATTAGGGCATATTAACATGTCTAAGGATTGGCAGGGCTGTATTGGTGGTGGTCTTCCCACCTATTGTTGACCTTGCAGGCACAGTCTGCCACCATTGGTGTCATCACCCTGGCAGTATACAGATGTCATCCCCCTGTTACATAAGGAATTAGATTCCATAATAAACTTGACTTGGTTTCAGCTTTTCCAAGATTCCCTCTTGACCCAGCCTGATTCAATTCCTACTGATCCCACTCTGGTATCTATCAGGATAGTGAGGTAAGCCCACAGGTTATGGAACCCCACATTGCACTATCTTGTTCAATCCTAATACTCTTTTAGAAATACTTACTGACCTATGTATAGGAGATGCGGTCTTTAAAAAACAGTGCAGTGTTGTAGCTAGAAATGCCACAAATTGGCTCCTCTTCAAAGATTGAATAGGATTCTTTTCCACTTGTGCGATTTTCTCTCTGTTTAACAATTATTTCAGGGAAGCGTTACTTTTTTTTTTTTTAAACAGTCTTCTCGAACCCATCTGCCCCAACACACACACACACACACACACACACACACACACACACACACACACACACTGGAATGACTGTTTTTCAGTGAGGTTGGTGTTACCTGGTGGCTTGACTGGCTTGGTGATGTCCCAATATTTGGATTTCACTGGGCAGATTTCAAAAGAAATGTAGAACCACTAAATGTTTTCAGTTCTTAATAAGGACTACTGTGTGTTGTTATTACCATATCAGGAAAGAGTGGGCATGTAAGCATAAAACTCAAAAGCATGTTTTTCTCAATAGCTCAGGTAGGGTTAACTTTACTCAAATATGTTCAGCACACTATATGCTTATTTCTCCCATTTGTTTCCATAGGGCAGTTGCCTAGTTCTAAATTTTTGTTGACAGTTTTCATTTTCTTCATTTTTTTTCTACTTCTCTTTGGTGTTTTGAATTATGGTTTTGACATAGAATCTGCCCTATGCAAAAACTATCTATCCGATGAAATCCTCTGTATAATTGGGGCTGGTCACAACATTTGACATGCAATGGTGACATATCGAATGTTACTTTTATTTAAGAGAGGAGAGGGAAAGAGAGAGAGAGAGAAAGAGAGAGAGAATAAAAAGAAGAGAGAGAGATACAGAATATGCAAACATACCACATTGTGTGTGAGGTTGGTCAGATGGCAACTTTCAGAAGTAGATGCTTTCCTTCTACCTATATGTGGGCTTTGGATATTGAATGTAAGTTACCAGGTTTACACATAGTTGCTTTACCTACTGAGCCACCCACTGGCTTTGAATTATTTAAAAGTTAGTCACCAGTCTTAATCATCCTAATTTTTATCATTGTTTTTATTTGTCTAACAAATTCATAGTCTAAATTAAATTAGCCTGTGTTATATACTACAGGAACTCAACATGGTTATTGCCTCCTACACAACTGAAGAAAGGGGCTGGAGAGGTGGCTCAGGGGTTAAGCCTCCGCCTTGTAGGCAGAAGGTCCCACGTATAGACGCCATGTATAGACGCCAGCCGGAAGTGGGGGCGGCGTGTGTTTCCGGTCCTGGTAGGGCAGAGCCTGTGAATCCCGGGGCAGAGTAAACAGGGAGGAGGTGGAGGTGGTCCATGGTGGTTCCCCAATTCTCCCGTGGTTCTACACACACACACACACACACACACACACGCGCGCGCGCGCGCACACACACACATGCACAATTGAATGAATAATAATAAAAAAATTTAAAACATTAAAAATATTAAAAAAAGAACTGAAGAAAGAAAAAAGATTAAAGAGAAAATAACTCGTTAAGTGGATCTAGGAATTATTTTCAAAGAAAAAAATCTCTTTAGGAGCTGTTATTATATAACATAGTAACTTTTAGAATTATACTTTAGAAAATCCACTTTAGGGTGTTACTTCAAAGTATATAATACTTAAAAGTTTTGTTTGTAAAATTTTCTGTGTGTCTGGGAGACTTACAAAATATGTTTATATGCACTCAGATGCATAAGCATCTTATTTGCATAACATTTTATATAGTTGTTTGTATCATTGCATTCCTGAGAATTGTGTGCCCTGTTTCAGCTTCATTGCGTGTCCTCTCAGCCCACTTTTTTTCTTTGCACATGTGTCCCCTTTCGCTGCTCAAAGTTGCTTTGAACAAACTCTAGTCACCTCACTTCAACCCAAGTCTCCGTGAGATGAGAGCTCCTTCAAGTGCCACTGTAGTGCTTCTTTCTGGCTTACATAGTTGACTGGTGTGGTTTTTCCATGTGGGGTTTTTCCATGCATTTGCACATTGTACGATAGAAGGACCAAGAAATTCATGGAACATAGAAACGATGACTCGGTGGACTTCAGAATCGTGGACAGAATGTGAGTCTAGATAAGAAATTTGTGTTTAGTGAGGTGATGGAGTTTGATTAAGAGCTGTCCATTAGCTGCTGTATAAGGTAGACATGGCTGATAAGCTGCTAGCAAGTATTCTTGGTTTTTAATCCAACCAAAAGTGACCATGATTTCCTCTCCTGTTTTTTTTTTTTTTGAACTGTTGATTTTATCACTTCCACAGTCTAGTTTTCTACTGCCTACTACTGCTTACTATCATTCCCCTGCAATCCTATGTATTTCTTCTATGTATTTTAGTGACTTGACTCTTTTTCTCTTCTCTTTCTTCATTTTTTTTTTTTTTTGGTCCATATAGTGTATGTAAGATTTCATGTGTGCACACGTATGTGTGTGGGTGCATGTGTATACTAATGCTTTTGGAGAGCAAACATAGACATTTTGTGACACCATCTCATTCATTCATTCATTAGCATGACTTAAACAGGAGTTCATTGATTAGGTTAGACAGGTGGGCCAATGAGCTTCAAGGATCCACCTGCCTCCACCTCCCCCTGGGGATTGCAGATGCATGCTGCTGCTCTGTCTCTAGGGGGCGCTAGGGAACTCAGGTCCTCATGCTTGTGTGCAGGTGCGTTACTGACCCAGCTGTCTTCCCAGCCTGTAGCTTCACTTTTCTACCAGTTATATTTATTTTATGAGTTTATTGTGTTAAAAAGTTGATTTTCATCTTAAAAAACAATTTCACCTTTTCTGATAGTGCTTAGGAGTAGTGACAGTGGAATTATGAGTGAATATTTAAGTGGAATAATAATCTTAATTTTATACTGATTTCAGGGAAGATAATTTTCAAAGTAAAAACTAAAGTATTACCATCCACAAACTCTTATTCATTAAAAGAAGGCATAGACACCACTAATATAAATGAATAACTTTGACTCTTTAAAAAAATTCCTTCCTATCCTTTTGCAAATAGTATAAGCAATTTAGCTTTTAGGCCGAAACTAATATCCTGTAACCCTTTTTGACGTGTGAATCATAACATTAAAGCTAATTTGAGCTAATTTCATAGAGAATGAAAATCAGACTCATTTGAAATGCTTGATTCAAGCCTGCAGCAGACTTTCACATTGGAGCTATAAACGCTGAAACTGAGAATCTTGTATAGAAAGTGGAGACATAGACATGTACGTATATGTGAATATATTCATTCCTTGGACTTCAGCTCCATGACACTTTTGTAATTATTAGCAGCGGGATCTGTGCTTCTAACAGGGGACACCGTTGGAATGTTCTGTGATAATTTATGGAATTGATTATCCCAGCCTCAAGTAGCAGCCCAACCAAGGGAACAGCAAATGGTAAATCTTTGTCACAGTCCCTGGAGCGGCATTTCTGTTGGAGGTTCTGAGTTATGTGGGTTTCAACCTCTTTTCCTCCCCAAGCCCTGTCTCTGACTCCTACTCCTCCTCTTCTTCATCATCATCATCCATTCAGATAATGTCTGCTCAGAAATCACAGGTCCCAGGGGGGGAGGAGGAGAGTCCTGTTATAAGCACACTCACTGCAAACCTTTCACCTTGCTGTCAAGGTGACAAATGCTTGTCCTTAAGGGGACACTGGGGGTTGAATCACCAGTGTTCCTCTCACTTATCTTCTTCCTCACAATTCCAAGCTCTCAGCCAAATTCGTAGGGAAAGAATACTAGACAGTTGGATTCCCCAGAACCTTTATGTGCCTCATTTAGAGATACATTTTTGTAACTCAAAGTCTTAATAGAATTTTGTGCTAGTATCTAAGTAATTAGAATTTGGTTAAAACTAATCATACTAGACATTTTTAGTTCAGGGGTTACTCAGAAGGAAAAGACTTGGGACAAATATATAAATTCTGAGAGACAGCATTGGGAACTCTATGGAATTGTAATAAGATGAGCAAATGACTTATTTTTTTTCACATCAGTATATGCTTGGGGTAGAGATATTGGCACATCATTGAGTGGCACCAAAATTTATGTTAATCCTGGAATAGGAATTGACCTGGCTTTTTTCATCTCTTTACTTTTTATTTATTTTTAAATAGGCATTTCATGTGGCACAGTCTGGCCTGGAGACACTAGGCAATTGAGCCTGATCTGGAACCTTTCTGGTCCTCCTGCTTCCTTCTCTGGAATGATGAGGTCAGAATGGTTAGGTCAGGATCCAGTCACTTCCCAAAGTCCATGAATTGACAGCAAACCCCTAAACAGTTAGTCTCTGTTCCTATATGGACCCTGACAGTTACTAATACAAGAGAACATCCAGAACAGGAAGGGGGTGGAATTAATTCAGATATATAACATAGTTTCAAAGTATATAGACAGTCTTGCAAGCCATCGAAAGATGTGTGGTTTTAAACCTGAGCTCTTTGGAAGTTCTGAGCACATTCTTTTCTGCATGCATGCCTCTGTGTGTGTGTGTGTGTGTGTGTGTGTACCAGAGGGTACTCTAATGTGGGTGACTTTGGGAATCATCCTGGATTTGCTGTACCTCCTTATCGCTTTGCTCTGGGGTTTTCCAGGCTCTGCCTTCCAAGGCTGGTAATGCAGGCCACTGCCATTTCCACATTTCCGGCTGACATTTTTGTGTGACGTCTGGGAATCTGAACTCAAATCCTTTTGCTTGTGAGGCACTTTATTCCCTAAGCCATCTCCATAATCTGCACATTCTTTCTTAATCACCACCCTCCTGAAAAATGTAGAAGGAAGGGCAGAAGCAGGACCACCTTGAGGAAATAGTTGTGCTAGTTGTTATCGCAGGAGATGGTAACATGTTGAAGCGGGATGATAACTGCTCAGTAGTGCTCTCTGGGGCCTTTAGGTTGTCCCTGTGTTGCTTCCTGTCTCTCCATGGGGGAGCTTCAGGGATCCTTATTCCTCGAGGTTCAGCTTAAATATCACTTCTAGCCCAGGAGTGTCTTCCTGTGCACTGCCCTGCACATAGTCCTGTTCCTTCTAGTGCTTTAAGTAGGAATTTTAAGTGACTACTTATATTCCTTTAAAGCCCACCTCCTGCCTCCAGGAGCTCAGCGCTCTGAGAGCCAGAGATCTTATTTATCTCCCACCACACCTCACAGTCTGGGGCTGTTTCTGGATGACATCTCATGTAAAAATCTTAATCCATTTAACACAAATTTAAAATGCATTGAGGCCCCTCAGTTTTCTAAAGCACTCCATAGTTTCTTTTTGCTAACCCAGGTGGTCATGTGTGGACAGTCAGGCTCTGCATCATTGTGCCTTAACCTCACTCCAGAGGGCTGCCCTTCAGGGATTGGGGAGGGGATGTTGGGTCTTTCTTTGCTGAGTGACTTCTGCCCTGCAGTGCTTTCTGATCTAAGCTTCCTGGGTTCTATGCCCAGAGAGAGAAGCCCATCTTCCTTCATTTCTTTTTTGTACATTTTCATCATGTTCATGTGTGGACATATATGGGCTTACATGTATGTTTATGTGTATGCATGTCATAGGTAAATACTGGTGTCAACTTTGGTGGTGGAGGGTTTGAGTTCTAGACACATTCGTAGAGAAATGGTAGTGGAATTAAGTCCCAAGGGAACCTACAGGAGATTGCATAATTGATAAGAAGGACCCAGCCTATGGTGGGCAGGACTAGGCTCTGGACAGGTGAATAAGATGGAAAGAACTGGGTAAGGAAATGGGCATGCTTTGGTGTACTTGGCCAGACACGCTGGTCTTGGCAAGTAAGGATTGTCTCTCAGCAGTCCTGAGGATGTATAGATACGGTGTGACCAGCTCCTTGATCTTTGGTGTTGGTATGTGCTCTCTTGCCAAATCGGACAAGGAACTGTAACCGGACTGTTGTAAGCCAGACTAAACCCCTTCTTCTTTTAAACCTTTAGGTCATGAATTATTAGCAGCATGCAAGCTAACAACCACAGTACACATGCGTGGGTTAGTGTGCATGTTCATATACATGGAGGTCAGAGATCAATATTGGATGTTTTTCTCAACTGCTCTCTTCCTTATTTTGAAGTTTTCATATACAGGTATGATTAAATTTATGCTTTGTCCCCTATTACATTTACTTTTTATGTTTTATCCCTCTCCCCTCCCATCCTACCTCATCTGTTCTTCTTTTCACCCATTCTCTCCCCACTCCCCTATGCCCCTGCTTCTGAGATCTGTTGGACTGACTAGGACGCCTGCAGTGGCATTTTCCAGGAGTTCCTTTGAGGCATGATTGACCTACAAAGGGGTCAAGTTAATAATACCTCCCTCATGACCTTACCTGATCCACACAGTCTCTCAGGATGACATCGAATTTCTTTCTAGCCTTACTGGTACTCTGTGGTGAGCTTTTGATAGGCCAGCTGTTGTGGAGATCTAGGGAAAGTAGATATCTGATGCATTGAGTTCTTGGTGTGACATTGCTAATATGAAGGGAGCCTTTTTTCTGGGGGTATTTCTCCCTACTCTCAGGCTCTTCCATTCTACAGCCCCTCTTCCGCAAGGTTTCTTGAGCCATGGGATGGGGATAACTTCAATGCCCTGTTTTGGGTCAGGCTTCTCACAGCCTCTTTAGTTTTTGAGACAGGGTCTCTCACTAAACCTGGAGCTTACTGAGTAAGTCAGGGTGGTCAGCCTGCAAGCCCCCACTTATGTGAGTACTTGGCATCAAGCTCAGGCCCTCATGCTTATGTGATAAGCACTTCACTGAATGAGTCATGTCCCTGGTCCCTTTTTTAATTTTTATGAACATGAAAGATGCTTTGTTAGAAATGGTTTCTGAGTGAAACAAAAAGCTTGTAGTTTTTCCATTTATATAGTGTGTGTCTTGCCAATTCACATTTCATGCTATTTCTGTTGGGTTTAAATGTATGCAGCATTATGTTATATTGACTCAGTTGCAGATGCCAAATTGACGGTGGAAAGCTGAGCCTTTCCGTACATCTGTGAAAAGTGGTTTAGTTGAGGCAAGCCCTGAGCAAGCCTGTGGGAGATTATCTGAGGCAGAAGGCACAGTCCCTGGAGGGTGGGACCGTGTCCTAGGTGGCTGGGCAGGATAGATAGAACTGGTTCAGGACTGGCACAACGGACAAGTGAGAAAGTATGCTCAGCTCTCAGCTCTTTGTGTGGATGTGCTGTGGCCAATTCCTTTGGTTCCTGATTGTTGCAGTCAGCCTGCATGCTTGCTGATAAATGACCATCAAGCAGCTGAAGGGAGCAAGAGGTTTATTTCCTTACAGTGACTGGTTACAGTTCTCAGTCCAGTTTGATGGGAGAGCTGCACCAACACCAGGGCCGAGGGAACTGGCCACACTATCACCACATAACGGCTCAGAGAGGGACAGTTCTTACTTGCCAGACCAGCATGTCTGGCCAAGTGTCCAGAAGGATGCCGACTTCCTCAACCAGCTCTCAGTATTTTATTCACTTGTTCAGGGCCTAGTCCCACCCACCATGGACTGGGCCTTCCCCATCAGCTAGATAGTCTCTTGCAGGTTTGCTCTGGGCTTAACTCAACCATTACTTCTGCCCGAAGCTCAAACCCTCAACTGTCAAGTTGACAGTTGTCTAACTGGCCTGTGTCTAACTATGACACTGATATTGATTTAAATGCTCCTGTCATGCTGATGAACTGTAACTAATAATTGTGAGCATGAATAAAGTTCATGTTCCCTTGAATTATTTGTCACGTATCCATGTCAACAACAAAGGAGACACTACAACATATATATATATATATGTATTTATACTGTAAGTAATTTTTCTGATGGATATTTTGTAATATACTTGAGAAACAAACTCAAAGCATTATACTTCATTCATTTAATTACAGGTAGATCCTACTAGTTCTCTGTGTGTGTGTGCGTGCGTGTGTGTGTATGCACATGCACATGAGCATATGTGCATATGGAGGCCAAAATTGATGTTGGGTGTTTTCCTTGACGGCTCTCCACTGTTATTAAAGCAGGGTCTCTCGCTGGCCAGGGTTGGCCAGTGGGCTAGGCTAGCTAGCCAGCTTGTCATAGGGATTTCTGGTTCTCTGGGATTATAGGCAGCTGTTCCACATGCCAGACTTTGGCGTGGGTTGTGGGTGTCCGAACTCATGTTCTCACACTTGCAGCTGCAGGCTGTGTGTCCAGTGAGTCATTTCCCCACCCCAGATACTGCTTCTCAAAGAAGTTTTCTTAGTGTTTCTTTATATTTGTAGCATCTTACAGGACTCAAAGTATCTTCTCAGCCAAGAAAAAGGTACACATATGGTGTAATATTTTTATAATATTTCTGTTACAGAATTTTATTTAATGAGCAAGACTGAATTAAAAACCTCTGGCTCATCCATGGTTCTACACACACACACACACACACACATACATACATACACGCGCACACACGCCCAACTAAATAAATAAAAAAAAATTTTTAAAAATCCTATGACTACAACAATCAGGAACCAAAGGAATTGGGGTTAGAGTTAGTAGTCCTATCAGTGAACTCTGCATTTGCTTAGAGACCCAGTCTTGAGGAATATGGCAGAGGAGCAATTGTGCATAAACATCATTGATGTGCATAAAATTTTAGCTTCCTTCATGTTAGATAGGCTAAAGTGGAAATTCTAATAGAAACAATGCAATTTTAGCAAACCTAAAAGATAAATGTATACTGTAAAGTGAGACCAATATGTTAGTTTTTTTCCCTTCCCTTTTCAGAGGAAGTTCTTTCATGATACATAATTAATAGTAATATTTCTAAGAGGTGCACACCATAAAAAATGGCACTGTTTATTTAGTGACTCGTCTAAATTTAGTAAAATAAAAGAAAATACTTTTAAGAAACTCATGTGAATTATTCTCTTCTTTTTGGCAAATTAATTATATTCTGTAGTATAAATATCTTCTTTTTTTTTAGTGAGATGGACAAAGTAAAGATAAAAGGTGACTAGAGATAGCAGCATTCTTCCATGCTGACTGAAGCAGGTGTTAGAAATGCAGATGAAGTGGCTTGACTAAAGCCTATCCAAATTTGAAGTGAAAATACCAATGGTCTGCACACAGCGTTCTGCTCATGTGAAGTTTCGGGCAGTTAAATTATTCATTTTATTGTGTGAACTAGTTCAGGAGTTAGGGAAAAGGTGCCTTTTATGTTTAAGCTGTGTCTTCCCTTCTTCCTTTCTTCTGCACTTGACAAGCAAAACGAACTTCATTTTGTAAGTTTTATTCCAGCAAATGAATGATCCACGTCTCTCTGTATAAGAAGGCACACTGAAGAGCGGGTAAGCATGTAAATCAATAGGAACCAGAAATAGGTTGTCTTCCACATTTGCTCTCTAAGTAACAGCCACTGTGAAAGTAGCTTTGTCATCATCATCCTCATTATAAAGTATTTTTTCAAGTGTGATATGATAGTTATTCCGTGCTGGGTTAGAAGAGTTTTTTAAAGGAACCATTTTTTTTAACCTTATAATTCATAAGTCTGGGTTAGAGAGATAGCTCAGGGATAAACCTTTGACTCCAAAACAAAATAACCTGATTCGGATCCCAGATCCCATGTAAAAAAATCCAGGTGGAAATGGTGGCAGCCTGTACTTCTGGCCCTGAAAGGTGGAGCCTGGAGAATTCCAGAGCAAAACCAAGAGGAGATGGAGCAATCCAGGGCGATACCCCAAATCACCCTTGGGCCTCTACAGGTACATACAGTGCCCCTCCCCACACACAAGAAATAATTCATGAGTGTGTGTGTGTGTGTTCACACGTGTGCATGTTCATGTTCATGTACACATGTATGTGGAGACCCAAGGTCGATGTTAGAACTTTTCCTTTACTGTTTTTCACCTTTTTCTTAGAGGCAAAAATCTCTGAGTCAAACTCAGAGCTCATTTATAGGGCTAGTCTCTCTATTTGCCTTGCTCTGGAGAGCTCCTTGTCAAAGAGTTTGCTTTGCAAACAAAAAGTCCAGAATTTGTACCCAAATATCCCACATCTAAGTTGTCAGATAGATATGGTAATCAACCTCTAACTTCAGCCTTGGAGGGCAGAGACTGGGAGCCCCCAGAGCAAGGTGACCAGACTTACCCGTGAGCTCTGAGTTTATGACAGATCCTACTGTGGAAGAATAAGGAGGAACAGTGAAGGAGGAGACGAATGTGGTGGCTTGGATCGTCCCCAAAGGCTCGTGTTTTAGAATACTTGGTTCCCAGCTGATAGCACTGTTTGGGAAGGTTACAGAACCTTTAAGAACTGGAGGAAGCAAGTCCTACCTACCTGGGGGAGCTTGACATTGGGTAGCCCTGCCTTGCTTCTGTTTTCTAATGCTTTCTGCCTCCTGATGGCTGCTGTGACCTCAACTAGCCACCCACTTCAGCCATAATACCTTCTGCTATAGGTTTCCCACCATAATGAATTAGATCTACTCTAGAATTAATAGTCCTCTCTCCTGTAAGTGCCATTTTTTTTATATTTTAGTTGAGAAAGAGAGAGAGAGAGAGAGAGAGAGAGAGAGAGAGAGAGAGAGAGAGAGAGAGGAAAAATACATGGGCAAATGTCAGCAAACAATTTTTGGAAGTCAGGGACCGGGCTCAGGTTACCATATTTGTAAGTAAGTACCTTATCCACTGAGCTTTCTTGCCAGCCCCCTTAAGATGCTATTTTATATAACTTCTTTTTTTGTCTATTCTGAAATAAAATGTTTACATGTTTATTGAACTTGTTTTTATAGGGAATTTTCAAATGTGAATTTTGAAGTATGTTTTTTATTCATGGAGAAACATTGCTTGGTTTGTTTGAGATGAGATCTTGCTGTGTACCTCTGGCTGGCCTGGAACTTGCTATGTGCAGCAGCTTGACCTCAGACTGCTTGTATTTATCCTCCCTCATCTGCCTCATGAGTGCCGAGATTACAGTTGCCACTGCGAGTGGACTGTGGATGTCCAGAGTGCACCTGACTATAGTCTTTGCTGGATCACTTAACAATCCAGTTCACAGTTCTCTACCTCCCCAAATGTCTGTTTTGTCCATCACCAAAATAATTGAATTACAGGAAAAAAAAAAAGCCATCTGAAAGTACATTTGCTCTTAGGTTTTTTTAGTTCAGAACTTTTGTTCTTAACTGTCCAACCCTTTAAGAATTACAGTGAGACTAGGAGTTTCCATTAATTCCACATTAGATTAGCCTTACCAATAGTCTGTAAGATAAAAAATAAATGTAAACTAAAGTTAAAAAATGTTATAGAATTCTTTAGCCTAAATTCTTGAAATCCTATTAATGTCTAAAAGTTTATATAAAATTCTATAATTATGATTTAAGTAATGTTTTAATTTATTCTCTGACAAGTTCATGACAGCATGCAGTGTGCTTGATTGGATCCATGCCCACTCCTTGCTCCTCCTCCCTCCAAATCACTCTCTCCTCTTCCCTTTACCTCCAACTCCCCCAAATCCTCCTTCCTCTCCCTCTAGTTCCCCCCACATCCTAGTCTCACTTTCATACTGTCTGTTTTCTTTTTTTAAACAACCCACTGATCCAGTGAGATTCAAGTATCAATTTGAAAGTTGCATTTTGCACAATTGTTCAAAATTATTTGATTGAGACAAGCCTCCGAGGAAGCTTGTGAGGAAGAAGACCCAGCCCATAGTGGGTGGAACCCTTCCTTGGATAGGTAGATAAGGTGGAGAGAGAACTGGCTGGCAAACTAGAAGCCTGGCAAGCTAGAAATTTCGCTCCTTCTATAGATGAGCTCTTCCTATAGATGAGCTATGGTCATTGTCCTGGACTCCTGAGTGAATGAATGCTCTAGAAGAAGTGTACTTTAGAGACTCTTCAGCATGAGATTTTGGTCAAGTATTATATCACTGCAAGACACCAGACTCCCAAGTCAATTGGGCACTGCGGTGCATGGCTGTGAACCATCAACTCTGGACACCGATACCGGCTTCTAAGAAAAATGCCATTTTTTTTAGATCTAGTAACCAAGCCCCTGGGATGGGGTCCCTATCTTCCTATCCCATTCCATGCAGTTGCTGCTGCTTGATCGTGTGCAGGTGACCACAGTTGCTGTGCGTTCATGTCCAGTGGACAAAATTTCACGGCACTCTTTCCCCTGGCACTTGTAGTTTCTCCACCACTTCTTCCACAATGTTCCTTAAGTCTTGGGATAGCGACCGGGACAGACAGGTGTTGATACAGAAGCCCTTTTAATAACACTCAGCACTTAGACCAGTTATAAATCTCTTCATGAAACTGTGTCCCATTGAATATAATTATAATTTTACGTGTGTTGCTGTAGAGAGGGTAGCTGTGATTCTCACCTAGTTTTGAAAGATCAAGAATTGAGACTGTTGAATACTAACAAACTGGTAGCAATTTTCTATATTTTAAGAATTATTTTGACAGAAATACAATTCCTTGTGTTTTATGATTTGATGATCTGGTACAAAGTGCTTTGCAGTATGTATAGTATATGCCACTTTATGGAAAAGATGTACTTTTCTCTCAGATTACATTTGTCACAAGCTTAGTTTTGCTCTTGTTTAGAAGTTCAAGTATATTTTGTTATATATATAACATTTATATATATATATATATATATATATATATATATATATATATATATATAACAAAATGTACTTGAATTTCTAAACAATACTTGGTTCTCTGTTGCCTTTAAAGTTACTTCATTTCTTGCCATATGTATATTTAAATAATCCCACTCCTTGCCATGTGTATATTTAAATAATTCCACTACCCCATGAAGCTGACAGCATTTTCTGAATTGATTTTTCTATCTGTAGTGTCTCCCATATCGCAGTCATCATTAAAGGCCTTTCCATCATTGCTGTGACTCCATTAGTTATGACAGCAGTTCAGAATCCATTGCTCAGTAAATTTCATTATTATGATTACCAATTCATTACAAAATGATCAGAGGAAGAGGAGGGGGAGGAACTGACATGAGGACACAGCAAAAGATTAGCTTGGAGAGTGGAAGTCACCAGGTGTGCTGCATGTGCTGGATTGTAGCACTCTAGAGACAGAAGCATGGGGTCATCCTGGGCTGTATAGTGAGGCCCTTACTCAAAATAAATAAAAGAATATTTCAAACTTTGAATGTTGTGGTTAATGAACAAAGACCCAGACAATAAATTTGGAAATAGGAGGGTGATGGAGTGTTCTTGAAATTTTCAGGGGAGGGGAAATGACTTTGGCTGAATTTATTTCAGAACCAATTAGAAACTAAGACAGCAAATTTTGAAGCTCTTGTTCACATCATAATTACTTATGTCATGAGAAACATGATTTCTTATGTTCCCTCACATTCTCTGGGCATTCCTTGATAGCCAACTATTTCACTGATCACACAGGATGGAGGTTGAGGTAGAAAGATAATCCCTTTGTTGTTGCATGTGAGGTTTGCAGACAAGACTGGTCATCATCCAGGTCATCACAGAGTATACCTCTGAAGACCACACTGAGGCTCAACCTCTCACACAGCGTGCTCTGAGTCCCCCAAGTTCATGCAGCAAAGAGGGATCATATGGATGAAGTTTTTGCCTTTAATATGTAAACAGTTCCTACAGGTTAAGAAACAAATACTCATTCTCTTTGAAAAATGAAAAAAATCTTAAACTTGCCATTTATGACAAACAGCTATAGATAGGCAGCAAATCTGAGAAAAAATCTGGACAAATAAAGACCATATTTTCTGTCTATAAAATTAACAGTTGGGTTTCATAAGACATGTAGACAATGGAAAGTGTAGAAATATTCATTGTTGGTGAGTGTTTAGACACATGTAACCTTTAGTTAGTATTAGTTATGTTCAATGTCCCCCACAGGCTCATGTTTTAATATTGGGGTTCAAAGCAGATGCTCGGGCTACCTGGGATCTTTTGGGACATAGAGTGTAGGTGAAGAACGCAGACTACTAGGGCTTAGCTTCGGAAGTGTCAGCCCCCAGTTCCTGTCTGTCTCTGTGCACTCTGCCATCATGCGAAGTGGCAGCTTCAAGCCCCTGTTGCTGAGGATGGTACTTCTCTGGTTGCCATGCCTTTCTTGCTAAGGTGGACCCAGCTCTCTGATACCATAAGCTGCAATAAACTTTTCCTCCCTTAAGTTGTCAACATCGCTTGTATTGGTCACCATTGTGAAAAGTACTTAATGCAGAAAATTGGTAGTGAGAAGTGAGGTCATTTCTGTGATAAATTTAACCACATAGATTACAGATCTCAGATATGTGGAAGAGTTCGGAGTTACATGCTGAAGAGAAGTCATAGAATGTTGTAAACAGAACTTAATGTGCCATTCTTGTGAGATTTCAGGTCAGAACATCAGTAGAAATTCAGACAGAAAAGGCCTGACTCAAGAGACTTCAGACAGAGTTAGAACTTTACTGGGAATTGTGTGAGAGGCCATTTATGTTTCATTCCGGCAGAGAATCTGGCTATATTCTTCCTGTGTCTCGAAGACTGTAGTGAGATTGAATTTACAAGTAGCAAAATGATTTATTTGGTGCAGAACATTTCCAAACAGCATAGCATTTATCCTGGGTAATACTCTCTGCTTTAAACCACAGTGAGAATGCAGAGATCAAAGTAGAGCAGAAAGATCGAAAGAACTGGGCAGGCCAGGAAAGGAGCTTGGAGACAGTTGAAATTGAGGGCAAAGTAAGCATAGGCAAAGTGGAAACAGTTATTACCGAAATTAGCATCATTCAACTCGAATAATAGGAAAGATGCCTAAAAAACATGCCGTTGAAGGCTTCAGGGTGCGAATGTGCAAGCTCATTGGAAAGATTTTCCTTTGAGAGGAGAGTTCCTGAGAGATAGATCTTTCCTAGTGCAATGCTCAGAGGCTGCGGCAGCTATGATCTGAGGAAAAATTGGTACCAGGAATTAGGGCTGTCTCGCCGATAAATCTGACCAGGTGGCCAGTCGCCTCTCAAGCTGGTAACAGAGCTTGTCCTCCATGTGGTGCTGGTGTGTGGAAGGTCAAAGCTGTGGGGTGGCGGAGGTCTGTTGCAAGCTCCAAGGAAAGCCAGTGAGGTTGGGCAGTTTGCTCTAGGGTGGTATTCTCGTCACAGTTGTGTGGGAAGCTGTGAAGGTGAAGCCTAAGTTGCAATGAAGATCCAGGATGTTGGGACATGGAATGTCTGCCAAGGACAGCCAAGTGGAGCCAGACCAAGAGAGAGACTAGGTCAGGGCTTCCAGGCTGGGGCATCCAAAGCCCATTGGGGCCCATGTCACACCACATGTCCCAGATAACACCTGTGAAACTGGCATTTAACATCTGCTGGGGTTTGGTTTTGCTTGGTTCATCTTCCCATACCATGCCTCCCTACCTCCCTTGGAATAGGAAGTTTTATTCAGTGCCATTGTATTGTAGAAGGATATAACTTCCTTTTTGACTTTGCAGGGCCTCATAGCTAAGAGTTTGCCTTGAGTCTTAGAAAGAACCTGGGACTTTCTGACAATCTTTAAAATTATGGGGACTTTTGATGTTGTACTCAGTGCAGTTTTGCATTATGAGATGGCTATGAGGTTTTGGGGAACAAAGATCAAATGTTATGATATGTCCCCCATAGGCTCTTGTTTTAAATGCTTGGTGTGTGGCTAATAGGTTTTGGAACCCAGGTGCTAGCTTGGAGAACACTACGAGCAGATCTGGAAGATTATACCTTCCCCTCAGGCTTTCTGCTTCCTGGTCCATGCTGTGTGAATAAGCCACCACCGGCCACCCTGTCACTCACGGAGCAGCTCTCTTGTGCCTTTCCTGACATAGTTGACTATGCTCCCTGAAATCCCAAGCCAAAGCATATCGTTTCCTCCCTTCAGTTGTCTCTCTCTGCCAGGTTTTAGAAAAAGTTCTCTAACACAAGTGGATGGGACACAACATGAGGATAGCAGTGAATGCAGGGTAGTGAGGATGGAATTCATGGAAAGGATGAAGAGCAGAATAAGTCCTATGGTGTTGGGTTAAAATGGAGGTCACTAATACGGTCTCAGTTTTCAAAATACAGATAAGTGTGCACACACAAACACCTGTATCTAATTTTTACAGATGCCATATGTATTATATTTATATATTGGATATAGATGTTTGCGTGTGTGCGGGCATATATGTATCTGACTTGTAACCAGTGAAAAGGCCTAAGATCAGTTTCATCCTTGTACAGTAAGCATTACCACCATTCCAGATCTGTTTCTAAAAGTGGTTCTTCTTCAGTGTCATACCTGCTATTTATTCTTAAGTAGATCTGAAGAGACAGATGTTGTGGGGGGGTGTGCAGGGTCTTGCAGAGAGGTTGTATGACTTCAGATATTTATTCTGTTCCATACAATTCTCCATAATCATATCCATTACATTTTTACATTAATACTATACAATATGTTTTTTTAAATGTATTATAAATTTTCTTTACATGTTTGTAAAACAAACAAAAATATGCTGACTCAAAGCACCCCTTTTGTGAATAAGCTACATGTCATTTGATGTTACTAATTTTTCAAAATTCCCTCCAACTTAAACATGGAATTCCAAGCATGTCATCAGAGGAAGAGAGTCGTATTGAGGCCCAGACATGGCTTCTCACCTCACTTCTGTTTTCATGAAGCTGTATGAATTTGATCAAAGGTCTGCCTCTTCTTTTGTCATGTTTCCATGTCAGGGTGTCATAGTTAAGCACAAATGTCAACTTGACTGTTAAGGGTTTGAGCTCTGGGCACAGTTGTAGAGAGTTGATGGTTGGGTTAAGCCCAGAGCAAACCTGAAGGAGATTGTCTAGCTGCTGGGGAAGACCCAGTCCATGGTGGGTGGGATTAGGCCCTGGATAAATCACAGAGAGCTGGATAAATCACAGAGACTAGATATGCTAGATTGGAAAGTAAGGATTGTCCATCTCTCAGCCGTTATGCAGTGATGGTGTGGCCAGTTCCCTCGGCCCTGGTGTTGGTGTGTGCTCTCCCGTCAAGCTGGACTGAGAACTGTAACCGGACTGTCCTAAGGAAATAAACCCCTTGTTCCCTTAAGCCGTTTGATGGTCATTTATTAGCAATGTTGCAGGCTGACTGCAACACAGGACTTTTCCCATACAAGAAAAGCTTCAGGCGAGTCGCCGACAGGCACAGGCCTGAAGGAAGGCACGCCTTCCCTCTTCTTAGTTATTAATTCCTTCTCCCCCAAAGTGGCCCCCAGGTCTCTTGGGCATAGGGAAACACAAAGCTTGTTAATAAAGGGTCGTAAAGGAAAGAGTTGTCTCTGTCCTTTTGTTCATATTTGCCCTCTCTCCTTGTATCTCATTCCAACCTTTGTTTCTGTAATGAAGTCATCCATCATCTTCCAGGAAATGAACCAGACCAGACGGTGACCAGAATTTGGGGGGAGGGGAAAGGGAAGCACAAAGTGGAAGAAGGGAGGATAGTGAGGCTGTCGAGGTGCCAACAGCTGACTTAAGGGGAGGAGCTGTTCAGCATAGAGGACAGTTGTCACCTGCTGTTCGCAGTCTTGTGATATGTAAGAAAAATACTGATGACAGCCACATGTCTGTGGCTCACTGTTTGCCATGTAGATTTTAAGTCCACTGAGTTTTGAGTCCATGCAGTATTTGCAACTTCTCTTCTTTTGAGGAGTATTTTTTCATATTGTTGAGCCTTCTTATACTTTATATTACAAAGAGTTATTCTTCAAATGTCACATTGCATGCCTGCTTTTTTTTTTAAACAAATGCTTTTCTCTTTTTTAACTTTATCTATTTCATTCATTTATAGTGTGTGCAAGGTAAAAGAAAGAGAGAGGGGGGGGATATGTGTCCCTGTGGAAGCCTAAAGGTGAATTCCTGGATTTCTTCTGCCTCCTTTTTTGCTTCCCTCTGGGATTTTGCAGGCTCCACCCACCAGGGCAGGAAGTGCAGGCTATGCCATTTTTGGCCTGGCGTTTTTTACATGGGATCTGGGATCCAAACTCAGGACCTTCTGCTCGTGAGTCAGAGTCTTAACCCCTGAGCCATCTCTCCAGCCCTGTGTGCCTACTTTTTTATTTTCCCTTTTCTTTTGCACTGTCTGCAAGGAAGACTGATGATGTGTGCTTCAGGGAAATGTTGTATACACACAGGGTACACATTCTTGTTGAAGCCTCCAATGGTGGCTCTCTGAGCTGTAGCCAGTATCAAGTTCAACAGGATCTGAAGCTTAGCTTGGTGTTGTTGATTCCATGCAAATGAACTTGGGAAGCATTTTTCAAGTCTCTTCTCTTTCAAAAGTCAGAGCTGAGATACTGAGCCCCTCTCTTTAGTTCCATTTCACAGCCCATGCACAGTCACCTGCATCATGTACAAGGTTCCATTGTTTACAGTGTCAGTACCTCAAGTAGTAACCCAACATCCTGTTTTCCATCCTCATATTTGTATTTCTGCTGATGCCTTAAAGTCCAGAGGGCAAGCGACCTGAGCCTATGCTGGGCCGGCTTTTGTCACACTTCCAAACTCTCCAGCCACTGTTCCATTTCATGTCTTATAGAAACACAAAATCTAGTATCATTCCACGTCTCACTTCTGACAGCACCTCACCCTCAACCCTGCCACACTTTGGTAGGAGTGCACTTCCCTCCTGCCTGTGTGGTCAACCCTGGCTTCCCAACCCTTGCTTTCCTCAAACAACACTCACACCGAGACCCTCATAATAGCCCTGTGCTCCTCCTCATTCCCATAAGCTCTCCTTTCTGGGGATCTCTATCTCTCTCCCTAGCTGTTCCTCAATTTCCTTCATGAGTTCTCAGTTTGGCAGGGCCTGTAAGGGTTAGAGCATGGATGGGTAGGCTCCTTGCCTCTGTTCTGCATCCAATATCATCTAGAAATTGTTTTACTCCTGATGTTTTATTTAACACTGAAATGTTCACACTCCTGGATTGAGGTCTTTAGCTATGACTCCTGCCTTAAATGACACACTTGAATATTACAGTGCCTATTGAGCACTTTTAAAACTTACCACAGGCAAATTAGAAGTCTTGACTTCCCTAACTTTAAACGCTTTTTCCTCCCTATTTCTTGTTTCACTCAATGGCCTATCATGATACGGATTTAGGAGTGTTCTTGATGTCCTCTTTTCCTTCACCTCCCCACCATGTACACACACAGGAAAACGTTATTGGGTCTACCTTCAGCTTTATTTGGAGTCTCTCCCCTCCTCTTTATCTCCACATTCTCACTATTCACATCTAGGAGGTCACCAGCTCTTACTGCAATTGTCTTCCTGTTGCCCACAGGATAAACCCTAGACTCCTTACGGCAATTGGTAAGGCCCAAAGATCTAACCCTGTTTCTTTCTGGGGCTGTATATTTCATACCCCTCATACCATAACCTCCTTGTCCAACAACACACAGCCACATATACATTCTCTCCCCAAATACACTTTTCCTTTTTCTTCTAGGGGTCTCTGCATTGGCCGCCATCTCCATTTAGCACATTCTTTCTTAGATCCTCTTAGGTTTTGTTCTTCTTTGTCCCAAGGTGGAGCCTCCCATGCCAGTTCCTCAGTGGCTTTCCTGAACCTAAGCATGCCCTAGCACATTCTGCCACATTTTCCTGCCATACTATTTTCCCAGCCAAGTTACCACTATCCAAAAGGATCGTGTTGGGCCCTCTGGGTTTGTCAGTGTCCACTAGAAGGTAGGCTCTGAGAGGGCAGAGTCCTTGTCTGCTGTTTCACCTCCAGTGTCCTTCTGCTGATATTGTGCTTACGGCCCGCGAGTGCTAAGTATCTGTCGAGTCAATGAACCACAGGATTCAGAATAGAGACTCCTGGGCTTGGGATTCTTGCCAGTCTGTGATTGCTTGTTCCCTATCAAGTTGCCTTATTTCCACTGTGGCTACTTTTTATTTCCCAATCCCTTTTTTGTTCTTTCAAGATGGACTGGTCTTTTGTTTCTGTCTTTAAAGAGCTTCTACAAAACCACATTTCATCTTCCTTATCTTTTGATAGCACCAGTGATTTTTTTCTGAGCTCTGATAATTTCAGCATGTGTCCGTCCATAAGCCTGTTTCTTATTACATCGAATTAAAGGCCTTCCTGATCACAAGGCCAAAGCTTGTCTGTGTTTCTTACAACAAACGTTCCATTCTTGGTAAAAAGGAGTTTCATATAGATTCTTCTTGGTGTTTCTGGCTGTTTCCATCTTAATCTTTTCTCTTGACTTCTTTCGTGATAATGTTTTTGATATTCTAACTATTTCTTCAACCAGAAAGATCACTGATACGTAAACCATTGCAAAGGCCACATAGTTATTAAAGTGTGTGTGAACATTGCAGTATGTATGTGTACAATATTTGGACCCAGTATGTTTTTTATGTGACTCTTGTTTATCTACTAACTGGCATTTCATTGCCAAATAAGTGTCACATTTGTAGGACCCAGATTCCTGTCAAGAGAATTTTCTGTGTTTTCTACATTAGTCACCCCCAAGCATTTGTTCTTGCATGCACAAAATTTCAGAAATCTCAGGATAGTCTTGAGAATGTCTATTCCAATTGGATCACTTGAGTAACTTCTCCTCTTATCATTTGTTTTTTCCTTAGCTTTAGTTCCTGCTCTTGTTTTGTGTTGTTAAGTGGTGCTCTAGAGAATTCTTTAGGGTGTTTCTTCAGATCCCCTGTTTTAAAAGCACATCAGATTTACTCCCTGTAAAACGGCCGCCTTGGATCCTGAAGCAAGCTTCTGCATGCTGTGTGTAATCTAAGGTTCATCACTAGAGCCCAGTGATGAATGGGCTCTGTGGGGCTGACTTCTATGGAGCTTTAGCCTGGGGCAGGCAGATCAGGAGCCCCACGACACAGATATGAAGGAGGAAGCTTCTTGCTCCCCTACTCTCTCTGATACAGACTAGACCAGACTCCCCGATTCTTCAAGCTGAGGGCCATGGTCCCCACAGGGAAGACCAGGAAAGTTACCTGTGTTCAGCTGTGCACATTACTGCGGCTGTGTTCCACAATAGAAATTCCTGGGTGCCTGTGTTGTTGTTTGTAGTTGTGAAGCTAAAAGAAATTCCCAGATGTCTGAAAACTTTCCTGACATTATTTTAGTTGACAAATAGTATACAAGTGGTCCTGCTTCTAAGTCCGTGTTATTTAATCTGCTGTAAAGCATCTCTTGGTTCTTACATCAGTCCCGACTTTATTAAAGTCAAAAGTAATGTTTAGGGAGGATAAAATCATAAATATGATTCATAAATACTTAAAAAAGCAGCCACAGCGCTCCTGGTTGAATAGAAATCCCACTTAGAATTGTAGTTTATCTTTGAAAGAAAAACTTCTGGGATTGAGGGTAAATCAGTTTTAGAAAAGAAATCAAATATTATAGAATTTGAAAATCTAATTGAGCATATATCAGATTAATGCCCTGTAAAATCCTGAAGTCTGAATTCAGTTAACAGAATGTTTGACTTAATTCTCTTGTTTATTTTCCTTCTTTTTCTTCTGTTATTTATGCTTAAATCTCAGTGACTTTTCCTTTTATGGGCTTAAATGTTTAGTGGTAAATTTCTAAGGGGCCTATATCTCTCCGCTTTATTTCTTTCCCCAGAAAACTTTTGGGGAAGCAGTAGTCAGGAATTTTTCTATGTATGCAATTATTCTTTTTATGTATATATACATGGTTCTACAATGTTAGCAGGGTACTTGCAAATAAGCAAGGATCTACAATTTTGTGCATAAACAGCAAGGTTGATAAAGGCATTTTTGTATATTTGTATCCTAATGTGTTTTTTGTGTTTTAAAAATAATGCTGTAGTTGATTGAAATAAATTCGATTTTGACTTTGTACCATACAGCAGTAATTTCTTCAAAAACCTGTCAGCATGCAGTATATTTAAGGTGATGTCAGCAACAGCTCTTTCTTTATTTGGAGTAATGCAATCTCACGCTATCAGCCTCTTCTACATTCACGAGCTTTTGACTTTCATAACATATTGCATAAAAATAATTCATTTTAGTCGGAGCTTTTGGTGGTACGTCCATCAGTGGAGGGAACATTTTTATTCAAATGTACATTTTCCACTGAAGCAGGCTTTACTGCGAGTATCTGGGCTTCTTTCCATGTTAGGAACCCTTTGAATGACTTTGGTTTAATTACTTATTCCTTTCTTTAATATTTGATATAAGGACCCTTTCTTTGCTGAAACAATTGTGTACAGTGGGGTGATTCAGTTGGGGAACATATGTCAAGAGATTCTAGAATCAGATTCTAGAATCTAACTGCCTTTATCATTCTCTTCAGGTGGATATGTCTAAGCAAACTTGTGGATAGCATGCCTGAGTCATAGAGAGAAGATAATTCTTGTTCGAAAGATAAGATGAATGTTGGGCAGGAGATAGAGTGTTCTTGAGTCATTATGTCAAATTCAAAGGCTACCTTGGCTTACTTTTATGAAGATGTCTTATTGATTTTTTTAATCAATGCCAAGTCTAAAAAATGCAAATTGAGCAAACAACCCAAACCAAAGCAGAGCAATCAAAACTCAACCAAATGGAATATGGTTATTTACAGGTGAGGGGGTAGAAATGTTGAGTAACTGGAATTACCTTTGTGTAGGATAATTGTTCTGTACCCTACATGTACATTTAAGCAGTTCCTTTAGCACAACAGCATGTTTGATACTAGTCTGTACTGGGAGAAAGCACACATCAGCGCTTGACTCCATTTACCTATAGGTAGCCATGTTCATTTGTTATTGAAGCAAATTGTACATTCATTATGAAAAGTGCCTGGGGGCTCCAGGGCTGGGGAGGCACCAGATGTGGTCAGATGAGAAGTTCACTCCCGGAATGAGCTTCTGCTTTAAAACAAAGACATATACAGAGCATGTATGCACAGATGTATGAACTGGGAGACAATGGAAACCGTATAGTTAAACAAGGAAGCCTGACATAGAGAAAGAGAGGTGACATGGTAATGAGTGAGCATTAGAAGTGTTAGAGGGGAAGATGGACGTGATTGGGAAAGAAGTAGAGATGTTGGCTGGAGAATGGTATTCCCTTTAAACATTTCTGGGAGTTCAACAAAGTTTACCTATGTTTGATGAGATATAATATTTTAAAATATCCCTCACTTTTTAAATATAAATAGGAATACCGAGAAATATCTCATGGATAAGAAAGGGGACTCAAAAAGAAGATGCCTTTAAATCTTTTCCAAGTGTTTCCAAATTTGCATTTGATCATGTGGTTCATAGTTATAATAAGTGTTCACAACTAGACTCTGTAGACATCCTTAATTAATATTTGCCAAAGATAAAGTTGGAGGCTTTTGTCTGGTATTCTCAGGCAAATGCAGTTGTGACCTAGAGTTGATCATCTACAGTTTTTGATTTCAAGTATATTTGTACTTGTTTCAGTATTTTCATGAAAAGCCACCTCATACTTTTGGCCATTTTAGTATTTATTAACCATGTTATGATGGAAAGGAAGACTACAGTAAAAGACCCATTTATTTGTTTTGGTGGATAAAAGCTTAATGAGATAGGGTGTTGAAGTAAAGACTAAAGGATCAAATTAAGTTGACATTTACACTGCAGCTGTAGATTGTGAGAAATTGCAATGTAGGCTAACTTTCACTAGTCCCCAGAGTCTGCAGAACTGGCCCTGGATACTAACTTCAAGAACATTTGCTATCATGCTGAGTAGAGTTTCCTAAATAGTTCAGATAATTTTTCTGGATTTTACGAGGTAGGTGTTTTGTGTGTCTTTGGAGTAATTTTAACTTATTATATGTAGCTTTTTGAGACTTTGCAGTTTATTCTTTAGAAGTGGAATTTGGAGTTATCAAGTCTACCCTGAAAGCTACACATAATTTCAAAAGCTGCCCCTGATTCACATTGGTAGGTGCCAGTACAGCCAGACGCCCATGCACCATATCTTCCCCCCGAAGACCTGCACTGATGCTTCATAACTATGTTACTTTGACCTTGGACTTCTTTAGACTTCATATAGGATTTCATAATTATTTATGCCTATTTAACTGTCCATATTCAGTGCTGCATTGGTGCAATGCATTATGAACTCTCATAATTCCCTTTTTCTCGGTGTGCCCTGGACCTGTTCATTCTACATGAGTGGTTTCCTGCCTTCTGGGTCCTCAACCCCACATGCTGTTCTATAGAATAGGGCAGAGAGTTCATTTTTCCAGGGTCTAATCTAGTTTGGAAAGCCAATGTCCAATAAACTACTGGTTGCATGACAGGCTTAAATAAAATACTGTGTGAAGAGAGAATGTAGCAGGCAGATCATGGTCTCTAGTTAGGTGACGGCTTTAAACAAAGAATGCTGTGTAAAGACAGAATACAGTAGGCCACCTTGACGAGTTCTTCTTCCACCATGTGTAACCTGTGTGATCGTGCACATTGGCTTTCACCTTTCTGCGACACATGTTCACCACTATCAGTGCAGATAATAAAATGAGTTGTAATACTTTATTAGTAATTGTTGCCTATCATTATTATTTATTTAGCTTATTTAATTCATCTTTGGTCAGAAGAAAGGTTCAGGGAGAACATCTGAGCCATTAGTTTCTATGCAGAGATTTGAGCAACAGCAAGATTCTGCTAAGGCAGAACAGTTCAGAGGGTGATGGCATGTTCAAAGGCTTTGAGGCAGGATTGCTGTGATGTTTCCAAAGAACTGGAAGAAAGCCTTTACTTCTTGAGCTGAGATAATGAAGAGGAGAATGGATAGAATGAGACAGGAGCTGGGAGCCTGCTCTCATGACCCTTTCAAAGAGGATTTAAGGGTTGATGTAAAGATTTTCATCAGGGCATGACTTTGAATTTCAGGTTTCAGAGGACTATTATAGCATTAGTATGAGAACTATGTAAAATTGTTCATCAGGAATGTAAGATCTGGGTGTAACTTGATGCTAGATGCATACTTCACCCTGGGCTCAGTCCCCAGCTCCAAAATTTAATTTAGCTCATCTCTGAAGGCATGTTCTGAGACAATACTGGTGGCTATTTTTGCCAGTGCCTTTTACATGAGCAGTAGTCCTTCAGGTAATAGTGAGTGATGTAATTGACACTATTAATTTCTAGTTTTTCAGTAAACCTGAGGGTCATAGTTATGTGACTGTGTTCATGTGTGCACATGTAGATACCTGTGTACATGAACATTATATACCATTACCTATACATATACATACACTTAGCTCCACACATACATGTATAGATCTCTCTAAAAGAAGAAGAGCCATGTTTTTCTCTCCTTTTCTTCCTCTGACCATTCTATTTCAACATCTTTTGAGAAGGGACACACATGCTAAGGGATGAGGGAAACGAAGCATGTTTACTAGTCCTGTGACCTGTAAGGTATAATGACACATTGTGGTGTTCACTCTTCCTTTGAAAGTGTAACATACTGTGTTGGAAGGACATTACAGTGTGACCCAAGATCCCAGTCATGATGGCATATCACCAGGTTCTTGCATTTCTACCTGTCAACAATGAACAAGGCAGTTGCATGTTCAGACCACAACAGATCGCAGTGAGCGTCCCCCAAGCCAGGCTTACAGACAAGTTGCATCTCCACCATGACAAAATTCCCATAAGATCTTGAATTATTAATAAACCCTAGATTCTGCGAGATTCAGCAGATATGTTCAGCGTTATTGATGGCAAACTTTATCTCTTTTATTTCTAGGACACATAATGAAGGCCGGGGATCCTCCAGTCCCCACTGTTAGTGTTTAGGTTAATTTTGTAGGGGCCAGTGGGCTTTTGCCTTAATGTATATAAATTCGTTTTTTCTCTCTAGCAGCAGATTGGAAGTAGATAGAGAGAGAAAATTGGCACTAATTTATGGACCTTTCTAGCCTTCTCAGTGGGGTACACCCTGTGAGGGCAAGATGCTCTAATTACACTTACCTCACCTAATGAGAGCACGTAATGACAATTACTGATTAGAGTTAGGGATGTTCAGGGACCTTTGAGAAGATGTGCTACCGACTTTCAGAAGACAAGTTGTCATCTGTTTTGTATAGCTCAGTCCCTAGCAGTTGATGAATCCCTCTGAATTGCAGCGTGGTAGGCTTGCCCCAAATATCTGAGTGGACTTTGGGCTGGGGGAGGGCCGAGATACACTTTATCTACTTTTCAGTTCAAATTGGGTCAAGGAGTTCAGAAATGCTGCTGGCTTTTAGCAGTGTTTTTACGCTTTTTCCTTCCTTGGTGATGGCCACATAAACTGTTTTTTTTCTGTTGGGGTAACAGGAATAACTCATCGTTCAGAGCGCTCTTCTGCAAGACATTGATTTGCCTTGTCACAAATGGACACCTGACATTGTTTTCCTCTTCACACATTGGCAGTGTTGAGACTTGGAGGAGCAACATCAAAAAGCTTTGGCACGTGTGCAGAATATGTAGATGAGAATTGTAGTGAACTTTGAGAAGTGACCATTGTAGGTAGATAGGAATAAATTCTGCTTGCTGTCTAGTACAACTAGAGGTAACAGTCACGTACCCTACAATTCCACAAGATAGAAGGAAGAATTCAGAATTGTTGTTGCTACAAAGAAATGATAAACATTTGAGGAGATGGATATGTTTGCCTTGATTCAAACATTATACAATATATTAATGTATCAGTATATCAAATGATCATCCATAAATATGTACAATTTTAATATATCCATTAAAGTAAATGAAAAAAGTAATGATGATTAGTATTTGCTGTACCAAAGGTATGAGGTTACATGTACTTTTTAAAGCAAAGTACAGTCCAGATGGTACATTTATTACATATGTCATTCATTCATTCATTCATTCATTTAGTGTGTGTGTGTGTGTGTGTGTGTGTGTGTGTGTGTGTGTTAGAGGGCACTGTATGTCCCTGTGGAGGACCAAGGGTGGCTTTGGGAATCATTCTGGATTGTTTCTACCTTCTACTTGCTTCATTCTGAGATTTCCCAGGCTCTGCCCACTAGGACCTGAAGTTTCAGGTTGCCGTCATTTCTGCCTGGCGTTTTTATGTGGGATCTGAACTCAGGACCTTCCCCTGAGCTATCTCTCTAGCCCACATAGGTCTCTGTTCTGCAGTATCCTGACACTCATCTAGCAGGAGGAGCTGTTTTGTAGATACAGACCTCTGCTGTGCTCTGATGTCTGGTCCCTGTGTAGTCTGACTGGTCTGGAACACACGAAGTATTTATTCCAGGCTGGCCTCCAACTCATGATGATCTTCCTCTCATACCTTCCCCTTCTGTGGTCTTCTGGGACAACAAATACAAGCCACCACCCTCTCGATGGTAGAGCCAATGTGTGTCCTTTATGGCATCATGTGTGTCTATCTCTTGATTACAATAGTTCAGCTTTGTTCATTTTCTTTCCTTTTCTAGTAACATTGGTTTCTCCTGAAACTTCTGTTATTTTTCTATTTTCCACTATTATAATCAGTTTTTTATTTGAAATTCTTTCTGGCAAATCTGCAGTTGTACTTAGCAAAAGGGTACTACCAATGCTAATTGAGTTGGGCTCAGTAGTTTCAAACAATCTCCAAGTGATATAAGTGCTGATGCAGGAAGGGAAATGGCTCCTGATTTCTTGGCTCCTCCCACTCAGGACTGTCCCAAGATTCTGACTGAAATAATTGTCTTTGCCATATTTGCATTTTCTTCTTGCACATTCCCCCATGCCTAGCATATTTTAAACCTTTAGTCATAATTAGCTTGAAGAATACTGTTAGCAAGCTGGGTTATCCAGTGTACATAAAAACGATTACTATGGCACTAGACTTGGTAAAACCAAAGAATTTCATCGAAAGTTGTTTGCCAACAACAGGATGTGTATATAGCTCTATGCTACTGGGAAGCTGATGGGTTCAGGGTCATCTCTTGATTTGAGTGAATACAGTAATGTTTTCCAAGATTTGTACTGTTTTAGGCTGTCCTAGTTATATCTCAGTTGCTAGTATGAATATGTGACCTCAACAGTTTAGGGGAGTCAAGGGCTTATTCATGGTCATGATTCTCTAGTACAATCCATTTTGATGGCAGGACAGTTTATACCAGCATCAGGAGTTTAAGGAACTGGCCACACTAGATCTACCAAAAAAAAAAAAAAAAAAAAAAAAAAGCCAGGAGAGGGGCATATCAACCAAAGTCAATCAGTTCTTTCTTCTTTTCATGTATCCAAGGAATGGTCATGCCCACTATGGGCTGTATCTTTCATTAGCAATTAGATTATCTCCCACAGGCTTCCTCAAAGACTTGGGTTAGCTAAATAATGCTTTATAAGTGTGCCTGAAAGTTTAATCTCTCAATTCTCAAGTTGAGACTCACAAGTAAGATAATACTTAGGCCTATATTTGTAATTTCATGCTCAGCATGGTTCTGGATCTAATATGTTGTTGGTTGGTTGGTATGAGTGAGATTAGACTGTGTTTATTAGCTAGCTAGCAGTCGTATTGTCAAAGTGAGGCTCTGTCTTGCCATGGCCTTGCATGATTACATTCTTGGGATGGCTCTCAAGTCCTGGAGAGAGATTTCTAGGGCACATACTTAAAACTGTAAGCCTCTTTTTCACAAATGCAGATCTGCACATTGTGGCCTATAGAGTCAGGACTTGATTTCACTACCCCAGTCAATAACTAAAACCATAAAGCATGGTTGTCTTCTGTCAAATTCCAGTATTGCTTCATGTCATCCTGGTTGTTTGTAACTAAAAAGCCTGTTTTCATTTATTCATTAATTTCACTTGTTCATTTAGCATACATTCTTCTTGATTTTTGTGGGAAGGAATAATGTATGAATAAAAGAGCATATTTACCTTGGTTATTCTATCAGTGTGGCCTTCAAAAGCAAACTGGGATATTTGCAACACAACTTAAAGTTAAGAGGTAAAGGACTAGGGAGATGGTCTCTTGGTAAAGCACCTGTCCTGTCCTTATGAGGATCTAAGTCTGGGAGCCTCCAGTGCTGGCCTTAAACACCACCCCACCGCCTCCCCGGCTTTCACACTGAGGAAGAGTGATCTGGATTCCAGCCCTTACCTTGGTGGCAGGTGCCCTAGCCACTGAACTGTCTGCCATGTCTCCGTCTCCTGCCTCTTCTCTTAACTCCATTAATCCAGATGACAGGGTATCTATCCTCATGACCCATCACTTGAAGGCCCATTTAATGCCATCACCTTGGTCAAAGCCTTCTGTGTCCAGATTTGGGGTAGGTGCAAGCATTCAGTCTGTTGCAGTATTCCAAGCACAAACACGGCAGTGGCTTAGAAGAATGTCCAAGTAAGAACAGAGAAGTCGATAAAATTGTTCTGTACATGAACTTTTTCTTTCTTTTCTTCATATTAAGAGCAAGCTTCTAAGTGACTATGGCACTAGGTTTTAAGAGAAGTGAAATAACAACATGGTGATATAAGGTTCCAGAGCTGCCCTCAGCCTTCTAGAAAGGCTGGTCCTGGGCTGGAGAGTCCTCTAACTTCTGAAAGCTGGAAACCAGACCCCTGCTGCTTGATAACCACATCTCTGACATAGACACTTGGGCTAACCTTTTTTTTTTAAAGCATTGTAAGATGCTCCACAGAGAAGGCACAGATTCCTATTTGAAAGGTTGTCATACTGGTGTCAATTTGGCGACTGAAGACACTGTAGTGAGAAATTAGTAGCTGAGTTAAGCCCAGAGTAAACCTACAGGAGATTGTCTGACTAATAGGGAAGACCTAGCCCATGGTTGGCAGGACTAGTCCATCCCTAAGCAGGGAATAAGATGGTGGGAGCTGGTTGAGGAAGTTGGCATCATTTGGTCTACTTGGCTAGACATGCTAGCCTGGCAAGTAAGAATTGTCTTTCTCTCAATAGTCCTGTGTATATATGGATATGGTGAAGCCAGTTCCCTCGGCTCCTGGTGTTGGTGTGGACTCTCGTGGCAAGCTGAATTAAGAGCTGTAACTAGACTATCAAAAGAGAAAATAAAATCTCTCGTTCCCTCAAGTTGTTTTGTGGTAAATTTATTAGCAACATTCAAAGTCACTGTCACAAGGGTTTTGGTCAAACTGCCAATTGTAAGAGAGAACAGTAAGAACATAGCTCATCCCAGAACCTACTCTCCCCCAAAGAAAAAGCCCCTGAATTCAGCATATGTTATACAAATATGCATCTCAGAGTATAGCTAGTGATCATGATTAATATAAAAAAGACAATTTGGAAGCAAAATCAATCTATTACAGTGTCCCAAACATGAAAATGTCCCTTTGTGGTATCACAAAATACCCATGTTTTGTTAGTTGTCATTTAGAAAGTCTAAGTGATGTTGTTGTGAGTGTTGAATTCACATGGCACACCAGCATCTGGTTCTGAACAAGCCATCCTATATCGCTGAGCCCTCCTCAAGAGACTTTGGGCATGGTGTTTGATCTTGCTCACTTTCATTTCCTCCTGTAATTCGGTAATTATGTTAGCTTCATAGTGCTCTTGGAGAGTCTAAGTGACACTCTGTGTAAAGTACCACATTTTTTTTTTTAATTTACTTTGTCATCTGTTGCCCCTGGTGAACTTAACTACTTTGCATGAGATCATAGCCCAAGTTGGTATCAATCATAGCAATCCTCCTGCCTCAGCTTCCTGAATGCTGGGATTGCAGGAGTGTACCTAGTCAGTGGTTTGTTTTGCAATCGCTTTTGCAGCTAAGTAGCTTTGAATCTCTCTTTTCCCAAAGTGGCTCTTCTAAGCTCTGAACCATACAACATGCTATTCAATGTGTCTCCAGGAACTGCACTGCCCAGTAGAAAGCAGTTAAGCGATAAAAGAGACAGAGCCAAAGGTAAGGCTTGTGGTACAGTCTTTGCCTAGCTGCCAGAGGCCTTAGTGTCAATCCTCAGAGGGAGGTGGAGCAGAAAAGGAGGAGGAGGAGGAGAACTTGGAAGGAAGTTTATAAGGGGATAAGGGGTGTTTGAGTTACACTTTGAAGGACGGAGAGCATTTGGACGTGTGGAGAGAACAGTGCATTTCAAGGAAAGGAGACAGTGTGTGATCCCTGAAGTAGTGGAGTTTGTCAAGCTGTGGACCCAAGTCTTCCAGGGGCCAAGAAAATAGAAGGCTTTGATAACTGCAGACAGCTGAGAGGCCAAGACAATAGAAGGCTTTGATAACTGCAGACAGCTGAGCACTCGCTCAAGAAGTTAGATGAGACGTCCCAGTGGGGCAGTAACAAAGTGTGTGTGTCGGGGCTAGGGGCCTGGGGGAGACAGAAAAGACAGTAATGGGAATATGCTATTTATTCAAATTTGGTGAACACAAGCTATAGGTTTGAAATTTGTCCAAAATCAGTTGAGGGGGGAAAAATCAAAATACTAAAGAAGTATCTATCAATACAGAACAAACCATCTAGTTTTGAAAAAAAATGACAATCTGTGTTATGGAATGCCACAGGAAAATAAGGATAATCAGTGATTAAAAATATGTTCACCTTCTCAGGAAATACACAAATTAAAAAAATGAGATCAGTTTTCTGATTGTGCATGTGCATGTGTGTGCGTGTGTGTGTGTGTGTGTGTGTGTGTGTGTGTGTGTGTGTGTGTGAGAGAGAGAGAGAGAGAGAGACTGTCAAGGGTGATGTCAGGAATCATCTTAGGTTACTCTACCTCCTTATTGTTTTTTTCTGGGGTTTCCCAGGCTCTGCCTTCCAGTGTTGGAATTGTAGGCCTCTGCCATTTCCATCAGACTTTTATGTGGTGTCTGGGGATCTACTCGGATCCTTTGTTTGCAGGCAGAGACTTCAATCCCTTAGTCATCTCCCCAGCAGAGAAATTTTAACTTTTAATGAAATCCAGCTTTCCGGTTATTTTCTGTGCACAGACTGTGACTTCAGTGGAGGGCCAAGGATAACTTTGGGAAGTCAGGTCTCCTCTTGTTTTTGCTGCTCTGCATGCTCCAGGTCAGTTGACTGGCATGTTTCCCTCCAGTCCTTCTGTCAACAGCTCCCATCTTGCCAAAGGAGCACTGAGAATGCAGATGCGAGCCATGTTATGGGTTCCAGGGGTCGGATTTGACCATCAAGCTTAAAATGGCAAGTGCTTTTGTTGCTCAGCCATCTTTCCAGCTCTGTAATGGCTTTTTTTTTTTTTTAAATAAAGAGGCATTATTATAGATTTATAATTGCTTAGGCCTTCTGACCCCATCAAGAACATCTGTCCTATGTTGGCAAGCTGACTCAGTAGGAAAAGGAACTTGCACAGAGGCCTAATGACCTGAAGTTCTAGTCCCAAATCCTACAAGGAAGCAAGGGAGAATGGACTTCTGCAAGTTACCATCTGACCTCCATAAGTGTGCCCAGTTGGGTGTATGCCCATACTAGTACTGAGACACATAGGAGCACACGTGCGTGCATGTGCACATATATATCACACTAAATAAACAGAAAACTTTTAGAAGTGCCCCTCTTGAAACTCTTAATAAATTAACTTCAATTTTTTTTTTTCAGCATGTCATGTTAACTCTAAAAGTTCTGGTCTTCTTGCCGTTCATACCGATGCTTCACATAGTGTGAAGAGAATTTTTAGGATTAGTGGATCTTACCACGTTCATAACTCTTCTTCAGTGACTTTCCTTATTGAGCCCCAACTGTGAGCCAGCTCCCTCTGATCTCTAGGGAGGCCAAAGGGAAACAACCCCAGCTTCCCCCACCTCTCTCAGCTTTGTTTTACTGGAATCAATCTGTAGTCTAATGAAGTCGTCCTGAGAGTCAGTAATGGCAGCACAATGTTGGCGCTGTCTCAATCTAGGGACGAGTCTCCAGTATGACACAATTAAAGATGGAAATAGATCACTGTACACAGACCTTGAACAAAATGAGCCCTTCTGCAGGAAAGCAATTACTGAAAACATAAATGGAAAGTTGTTTTATACTATTCAAGGCTTACTTGTATCCTGTTGTAATTGTGATCTGCATATCATGGTAATGAAATCCAGGCATTTAGTTTTTGCAGAAGTAAAAACATAACATTCTGTAACAAAGGCCTTTGTTGGGCTGGAATGTTTTCTGACCCCATGAATTTCGAAGCCTGAATGCTTTCTCTGAGGCCAGGAGACATTTTCTTTCTGGATTTAGAAGTTATTTTCCAGGGTAATCTCCTGCAAACACAGATGGTTCTTAAAGGGTCATTGAGACGTCTGCTTTTGTAAATTGGAGAACTAAGGGTTGAACACTTTGTGACAAGTGGAGAGTGAATGTAGAAAGAGGAATAAATGGTGTCTAGGAGATTGATGGTATGAGCCTGAATCTCAGGGGCTAGCTTCTGGAAAGAGCCATCTCAGGGCAGTTCTAAGAACAATTGCCTAGGGCTGCAGGTGAGCTAAATGTATGGTAGAAAACAGATCTTGTTCCTTTGGGGGAAGGGGAAAGAAGGCCTGACTTCCCAGAAGAGCGATGGCTTCTCTTTGTCTGACAGAAGAGAGAGGCAATGACAGAGTGCAGAGCAGGTGATAGCAAATCTCCCAGTGAAGAGCTTTCTCTGGCAGGTGGAAGGGTTCAAATGGTGGAGTCTATTTGGGATGAGTTATCTGTAATCTCTGCCCATCTCTGGAGAGAAAGAGAATGACTAATTGAAGCATCCCATAACAGTAATTGAGACAGATTGAGAGGGGAAATGAGTGATTAACCTTGAACCTCCTCCTGACACTGAGCAGAAATGCTACAGTGGCTTTCTGGGGGTTTCTTGGTGGTTCGGGTGCACAAGCAGCCACATGGCTCCGATAACTAACTTTAAGAGCAGTGGGTTGCTGATACTTGTTGTTGTTTCCTCATACTATGAATGAAAGGTGGTTACTGGAGGCCGGAAGCAAGAGGCAGATCTATTTAGAGGTTAATAAGGGATGCTTCATTTTCATGTGCCTGATCCAGACCTCAAACTTGCTTTTCCTGAAGAAGAACCCCCAACATATATAAATTTCAGTTCCTACAATACTTCTGTTAATGATGACAAAATTCTAATTACAAATGAACTATCCTGCACAAATTAGAAACTAATGAAATGATAGCTAACATTTCTTCACTCGAGTGAATTTGAAACTGTTTAACTTAATAAATGCTCAGGTCAGTAAATACGAATTAAGATAAACATTGTATTAATTATGTTCTTGGTTATTTTAATCATTCATTAAAGTGTAAATGATGATCAAAGGAAAAAGAAAAAAAACATGATATAATACGAATCAGTAATAATATTACTAATAGTACAGAGGTTCCAGTTTATATATTTATGTGCATCAGTACAATTGTGTATAGGAATCAAATGGATTAGATTCAGATTTCCAACTTTCTGCACTGTGATTCAGTTCATCTTTGTATCTTTCAGGAATATCTACTTTAGAAAAAATTCGAATCCTTTGTTACAGAGGTTATGCTTGTACTTTTGTAGAAACTAAGTAGTCTAGGTCCTGGACTCTCCACTGTGGCACAGTTCATCACTGTGTCTCTCAATATCTACTACAGTGCCCTGTGAGTAGCAGGTGTTCAGAGCTGCATGTGTTTAGCTGAAGCTAAGTATGTATGGGTGAACTGAAGTGTTCTTAATTCTGATCAAAAGAACATTGAGAAGATCTCTCTTAAAAAAAAAAAAAAAAAAAAAGGAGGGGCTGGAGAGGTGGCTCAGGGGTTGGGCCTCTGCCTTGCAGGCGGAAGGTCCTGAGTTCGGATCCTAGACCCCATGTATAGACGCGGCGGGCGGAAGCAGGGGCGGCCTGCGTTTCTGGCCCTGGTAGGGCGGAGCCTGTGAATCCCAGGGCAGAGTAAACAAGGAGGAGATGGAGGCGGTCCATGATGGTTCCTGTATTCGTCTGTGGTTCTACACACATACACATACATACACACACACGCACACATGCACAATTGAATAAATAATAAAAAAAAAAAAAAGGAAAAGTATTACTTAAAGATAGTGGTTTGGGGCTGGAGAGGTGGCTCAGGGGTTAAGCCTCCGCCTTGCAGGCGGAAGGTCCCGAGTTCGGATCCCAGATCCCACGTATAGACGCCAGGCAGAAGCGGGGGCGGCCTGCGTTTCTGGTCCTGGTAGGGCGGAGCCTGTGAATCCCGGGGCAGAAGGAGGAGGAGGCGTCCATGGTGCTTCGCGAATTTGTCCGTGGTTCTACACATACACAGACACACAGACACACACACACACACACACACAGACGCGCGCGCGCACATACACACGCATATGCACAGTTGAATAAATAATAATAATAAAAAAAAAGATAGTGGTTTGCACATTGATGGTAAGTTACTTTCATGAGGCCAAACTCTTGGCTTACTCAGAAATTATAATTTGTAGTTATCTCTTTGTAAGTATAAATATGATATCACAGTCCTACTAGAACAGTATTAACTCAGACAACCTAAAGCCTCTTTGAAAAATCACATGTACTTGAGAGAAAGGACGCTTCCCCCTTAGTTTTTATTCTTGTTGATTTTGTTTTTCTCCTTTCAGTAGGATTGTAGGTTGACACAGAGAAATTAAAACTAAGTGTCTGGTTTTAAGAAAGTGTTTATTTGCCCAACAGCTGGTCCTGTAGGTAGTGTTGTGCTCAAAGTGCCTTTTAAGAAGCAGGAGGTTAGCTCATCCATGTTCCTGCAGCCACCCCCCACCTTCCCACCCCCGAAATACGTGAATATGGCAGCTATTTTTGTAGTATGAGTCATTCAATGAACTTTGAACTACATAATTTGACAAGAGCTGGGTCATTTCTGAACCTCTCAGGAATGTTACATTCATCAGCTTGGACTGAAATGTTTGACTTGGTTCTCAGCTGGAGGCACTCGGTGAAAGGAGTATGAACTCCTGTTACATACTCTCTGGAAAGAGTCAAAAATATGGATTTAGAACAAAGCACCTGAATATTAACATCAAAGTTGAACATCTCATGTTTTTCTCCCCACTGAAATCTTCTCCAGTTTGAAATTTTTTGTCTTTGGAGAAATGTATTTTTCGATTTTCCAAGTGTCTTAGTTTTTCAGCTTTGTAGGCAATTCAATGAGATGGACTTGTCTGATTTTAGACTGGCTTGTTTTTGTTTTAAGCACAATTAATCCTCCCCACCAGCAGCAATTACAGAGCTATGATAACTAGCAACTTTCTTATTGGAGGTCTCGTTTCCCAATGATTTCACCAAGGCCCCCGATGAGTAAACTGGAATAAACAAAGCTGCAAACATCAAGTAACACAGTGGAAGCTGCTAAAGTAGTTATCCATGGATTAAAGATGGCCACTTTTAATTGCAATAAGGGATATGAAATTGCTGTGAACAGCACAGCTCCCTGTGAAACACTGTTGGATAGCATATATCTGAACAAATAGCATCCTAATGGTTTTGCGAGCTGCAAGGTAGAAGGAAAATAATTTGGACAACATTCCTAAATTCTGCCATTCTGAGAGGCCAGTTCAGTCTCCACAGGAAGCGGACATTGAGGTCAGAAGTTGGGTCAAAGCCTTTTAATTGGGAGCCTCCGTGCTGCCTCTGGGCTTGGGTCAATAGCCCAAGAGGCTCTTTCTGTAGGCCTGGAAAGGTTATATTATGGGGGGCTCAGGTGGTAGACTAGACTGCTCTAATGCTCCATTGTGAGTGGCAGATTATCTGCTTTGTAGATTATCTGATCTGCTATCATCAGCCCATTGGGCTTTCGGTTGCCAAGGACAGGCTGTGGGTTGAGGTGCAGAAAGGTAGATGCAGTGGACTCTGAGATCCCATTGCAAATTCAGATACATGTCAGCTGAATGCTGCTTTGTTTAGTGACTTCGGACTGTTTCGCTTTGGTATCTTACTCTTTGTCATAATGTGTATTCTTTAGAGTTGACCAAATCTCACTTATTTTTCTCATCACCAAGGAATCTCTAGGCTACTTATGCAAACTGAAATGATTCGAACTGCTTTCCCTTGCTCATATCCTCTGTGAATATAGGGATTAGCATTGCAAAGTCAGTCAGCTTCCTCTCTGGCAGTTCATGAAGTCCTTTAGCCTGAACTTGGCTTCTGGTAAGAAGCTGTGGTTTAGGCAAAAGAAAGGATGCTTGTCCACCCAAGACACGGTTTCTGTGGATTAGGAAATAAGGGTAGTGGTGTCACTTTTTTAAAATTAAATATTAGCATGATTTTCCCAAAGGGGGTTAGAGAGAGAGAGAGAGAGATATCCAAGCACACGTTATTATACTCTCTGTGGCTAAGTGGGTAATATCGCTGATAAATTGTTGATAAGTGGATTCCCCAGTGTTGCCATTAGAATACAATCCTACAGGCTTAAGAGAAAAATGGCATGCTCTTAAATTCTAATCTTTGTTCTTCTGGGAAGACCAGTCTCCTTTGGGAAGTACTGCTCCCAACATTAGTCTCTGCCACCCCCAGGCATTCTCTTTCTGTCAGCATTTGCAAATTTCTCTAAGATACAGAGAACATGGATTTAGGACTTGGGAAGAAGAATATTTTCTTCAGGATCTCTTTTGATTTATTCTTCTCCCATCTCCCAAATTTTTACTTTTTCTATCATTATTAGTGCATGTATGTATGTATCGTGTGAATGTAGGGCATGAGTATTCTACAGCATGTGGCACTGAGAAAACAACTTTGTGTGATTGTTCTTCTATTTCCACCTTTATGTGGGTTCCAGAGGTTCAGCTCAGACTACAAGGCTTGTACAACCAGGGCCTTTACTGCCATCTCATTGACCCCCCTCCCCAATAAGTCACCTTGGATTTCTTGGTTTTATCCATCAGTAGCCTTCTTATAATTATGATATAAACCTGTAAACTGAATTTTGTTGGCAATTTTAAAGTCTTTTCGTATTCAGAAGATATCAATTCTGAGAATAGAAGCTATACATTGACACTTACTGGTGGCCAAGCACTATTCTGGGTATTTGAGATACAGAACAACTCAGCTCTTTGCCATCATGGAGTTCACGCCCGTGATATGGTAATAAAATGAAAGCATTGCACTCTGGAGACTGAGGCAAGAGGATTCAGAGATGGAGAGTAGGATGGGCCACACACAGTCTCAATAATCCAGATAGAGATAATTGGTTTCTGTCTCCTGATACGGAGGTTCTTAGACGTGTATAGTTAAAGACTCAAAGAGAACATTTGGTTCTAATGCTTGACCCCAGGGTCTCTGAACAGAGCTTTTAAAGACTTTTTTACTTTCTTGGATGTTGGTTCCCGTATGGTCCTTCTTGATAGGCTCTTGGATAGCCTCAGGAAGGCTGATTGCCAGAGGAACAGGCATGGAGCAGAGAGCTGGAACTTCCAGTCCACCTCTGGACTTGCAGGAAGGGTAATAGGACTGAAGGTTGCTCGCCAGTGGCCAATGACACAAGCCATCAGTCCTGTGAGGTGAAGTCTCAGTGAAAACCCAGAAGACAGGATTCACAGATCTTCTGGAGAGCTGGCCATGTGGAGGTTTTGGTAGGGCAGTTCACCTAGAGAGGGCAGAGAAACCGTGATGGATTGAATGTGAGTTGTCCCCTACAGGCTCACGCGTTTGCATTCTCAGCTGTTGTTAATGTTTGGGAAGGTCAGGGCACCTTCAAGAGGTGGAGCTTGCTGGAGGAAGCAGGTCACAAAGGTTGGGGGCCATGATATTTTATAGTCCCGCCCAGCTTCCCCTCACAGTTTGCTCTTGCAGTTTGCCTCTTGCTCTGTCTCGGTTCCATTATGACTTTGGGGACCTGAGTGGCTCCCAGCTTCTGCCGCTAGCCATGCATTTTCTACCATAACAGACCATATCTTCCTCCAACCATAAGCCATATCAATCTCCCGTTCTTCTCTTAAGTTGCTTGAATTTGAATGTCAGTCTCACAGCAGCAGAAAGTGTAACCATATCAGAAGCTCTGTACCTTCGCCCCTATCTCTCCATCTGTCTTTCTCTTCTGCTGTTCATCTGTGTCCTTAGTTGTCCTTTAAGTAAGTGTTTCTGTGAGCCACTCTCACAATTAACCCATTCAGAGGAGGGGGTTCCTTGAGCATCTCAGTGTGTGCCAGTCAGTCCCATACACAGGTGGCATCCATTAGAAGTGGAAGGCAGTGTCAAAGAACTGGGACCTCCACCTATGGGATCCACCACCATCGCTGGGCAGAACTATAGGACTTGGGTTGAACTAGCGGACAGCCAGGTGGGGTCTGCTGAGCACTGTCAGATATGGAAGGTGACAGCCCCCAGGTGCAATGTCGTGTTCTTACAGCAACCTCTTGGCAGACAGTGGAAACTAGACAATGGAAACTAAGCAGAATCATGATCTTTAATTGTGTACCAACTGCTGACCCCACCAGATTCCAGTGTGCAGTTCAACCCCACAGTCAGAGAGAGGGCTCTGGTTAAGCTAAATGAATTACAAAATAAACCCCAAAATCATGAATATGGGAGGGGAACCAGAATGGAGGAAGGAACATTTATAGAGTGGGAGATAAGAGGGTATTGGGGAGAGTAGTTAGAATGCACTGTGTGCATGTGTGAAGTTGTCAAAGAACAAAATGAACTTAAAGAAGAAAAAGGGAAATTTTACATACCATAATAAATATTTAGGTAGGACCCTGCTTGGAAATCAATTCAACTACAATTTGAAAGTATATTTTTTAAAAGAAATAAAAGTGATTTTCTTATATGTAAAAGATAGTGAGCAAAACAAATTAGCAAAATGTAGTTTGTTTCTTAGAAGGAAATACTAAAGAAACAAAAAGAAGGGCTGGAAAGATAGTTCAGGGGTTAAGATTCTGCCTCATTAACAGAAGGTCCTGAGTTCGGATCACAAATCCCATGTAAAAAATGATGGCAGTCTGTATTTCTTGCCCTGGTGGGGTGAGTCTGGGAAATCCCAGAGCAAAGCAAGAAGGAGGTAGAAGTAATCAAGGATTATTCCAGAAATCATCCTTGGTCCTCCACAGGGACACATAATGCCTTACACACACACACACACACACACACACACATACACACACACACACACACACACACACACTTGTACACACACAAAATAAATAAATGCAGTTTAAAAAAATAAAAATAATAGAAAAACGAAACAAAAAAAGTTTAAAGGGAGAGGGCTTGTGTGCTGGACAGAAGGCGAGGCAGGCTGGTCAAGGAGCGTTAGAAGAAGCCTGAGAGCTCTCAGGAAGTTAGAGACCTATGAAGGACCAATGAGGAGTTCCCAGTAAGGAGACCAGAGCAGCCTGTGAGTGGTGGGGCCTCCCTCCAGGTATTCCAAGTCCCCACTGCTGCCAGGAGTGGAAGCCACAATGCTTCCTGAAAGCCAGTCTTTCAGCAACAAGCGCCTTACCTTGCCGTTGGTTTTTTGAAGCCATTTAATAGTGCTACTGCTTGTGGTTTCTCTCAAGATAAGTCCTAACTTCTACTGCAGTTCTTCTTGAACCCAAGGATGATCTTGTTAGCTTTTGAAACTTGTTTGCCAGTCATGTGAAATTGTTTTTATAACTTAACAGTGTTTATTGTATTCTACTCTTCCATAAAAGTGTTCTTCTTGGGCTGGAGAGATGGCTCAGGGGTTAAGACTCTGCCTCAAGCAGAAGGCCCTAAGTTCAGATCCCAGGTCCCATGTGAAAATGCCAGGTAGAAATGGTGGCCTGTACGTCTGACCCTGATTGGAAAACCTGGAAAATCCCAAAGTGAAGCAAAAAAGAGATAGAAGCAATCCAGGCTTATTCCTGAAGTCACCCTTGGTCCTCCACAGGGACAACAGTGCCCTCTGCTATACACACACACACACACACACACACACACACACACACAAAGTAAATAAAATAGAAAAATTTTTAAAAGTGTTCGTTCAAGCACTGTCAAAAGAAGATAGGAGTAATAAGTAAGTAAATCAAGCCAAAGCCTGAGATTAAAGGGATTTTTTTTTTTTAAAGTGGAGATATCCATAGTGGAATTTTGCAAATCAACAAGAGAGTTTTTACCTAGCATACACACAGTCCCTGACTATCATCCCAGGATACTGTGAAAAAACTTTTTAAAATGTGCTTCCTAATGCTTATTGGCTGAATAATGATCAGCAAACCCACAGAAAAATCGAGAAGCTGTTATCAATTTAAATGAAGTAAGCCATTGTTTACAAACAATAATTACAAGTCTCCATTAATAATAACTCTGACAATAGTAGCCGTAATACTTAGTGCATACAAGGCCCTATTTTTATGTGTATATTAGGTCTCTATTTCTGAACAATCCACCAAAGTGAAGGGCAGTATAGGAAGGTATTTACCCCAGGCTCCCGCAGCAGAGCCCCATTCTCAGCTCATCTGGCTAACTAAAGTCTTAGCTACTTTACTTCCCTTTCTTATTTTATGATGCTCCCTTTGCTAAGAATCCCTTGGTTCCATTCTTCTCTTCTGAAGTCCTGCTCAACCTATGAGCTCAGCTTCAAGCGTCTTTGGTCCTTCTTATTATCCTGACTGACTTTATTTAGACTGGCTGAATTGTCCCTGACTTTGAATGCAGGTAATAAGGAAAATTAATACTCGTTAACCTTCTACTAAGAATACCTTGGGAAGGAAATAATATTATGTCTGTGTTACATGAAGGCAAAGGAAATTAAAGAGGATGTGTGTCTTTCCTTAGAGTCTCCCAATACGTATCGATATGGACCTTAATCTCTCTGACTCCCATGGAGTGCCACCTATTGGAAAGTGGTATGTAGGACACTGTCTGTAACAAAAGTGATCTTATTACCAGAGAAAAGCATAAAGGCTGAGGATTCTTTATGGATATGAAAGTACAGAATGTTGATCTGGCCTACTGACATTTTGGAGGCTCTTACGGTGTTGAGGCCAAAGCCTGAGATTAAAGGGATTTTTTTTTTTAAAGTGGAGATATCCATATTGGACTACTTCTCAGGCCTCTGGTACAAACATCGGGATTGCCAAGTCTCCAATCACTGGCTGGTCTGCTGAGCATGCACTAGAAGCTAAGAAGGCTCTCTCACCTTCTCACCCCTTTTCCTTCTCCTTCCTGAATCTTCCCAAACGTTGGTCATCAGTAAACAATGGACTGATCTTGTTCAAATCTCTTTATGTAAAATAAAGTTCTAGAAGTAGATGAGTGGCATCTTCACTGTTCACCCAGCAGGGGGTATGACCCCACCCACTCAGTTAGCCTGTTGTTTTTTTTTCTGTGTCCTATGTGACTTTCTGCATCTGCATTTTATCTCACCAAAGACTCTCTGCAGGTCACCATGCTGGACACAGTATTCATTTGAAAGTTATGACTCCTGCATTCTGTAAATGTCTGTCTGATCATTCATTGTGGACTTTATTACATTATAAGAAAATAAGTAGGCAGTTTTCTCAGAGCAAAAGCCTTAATCAATCTTTGAATCCCTAGTTCTAGAAAAAAAAGTACTGTGCATTTAATACATGCCCTAAAAAGTATTTGATGAATAAATTCTGAAGTTAATCACACAGTAGGCAAACATGGTTACCTTTGCTTTTTCTTCCTGTGAAGTCTGTAGATTACTTCTCAAGTCATCAGGAAAATGCCAAATTATCCTTTGAGTTCATTACGAGATCTTTCTCAAAGCTACAGCATGACAGTACTTTATTTACCTTCTGGATTTTCTCTTTTCTCTTTACATGTAAGCATTTGAAAATAAAAGTAAGAAGCATATGAACTAATGTTCTCATCTCTGTGGTGACATTCCTAACCAAAACAGCTTAGAAAGGGTAGATTTCTTTTGGCTGTCAGTTTAGAGGGCACCATCCATCATGGTGGAGAAAGCATGGTGTCAGGAGCTTGCAGTATGACTTTTCTTTCTTGTCAGGCCAGGAAATAGAGAGTAGCACGAAGAGCGGGCTTTGCCTTCAAGAGAAAGGTAGCTTGTTGGCACTGGACAGGCTGACAAGCTTGAAATCAAGCATGCAGCGTTGATCTTGCTGTGGCTGGGTTGTGGCCAGCTTCTGTCCCTGCCATGACCCTTCTGCCATACTGAACCTGGAATAGTAAGTTGTGCCCTTGTTCCCCGAAATTGTTTGGGTCAGGTATTTATTAAGGCAGCAAAGTTATGAAGTAAGACACAGACACACTCTCCCAAATAGTGCAACTGCTGGTGCTAAGGATGGAGCGTTCAGGCACATGAACCTGTGGGGACGTTTCCCACTCAAACAGTGTATCAAAAAGATGAGGGAGAGAGAAAAAGAATGTGAAGAGAGGCTTCAATAATTTTTATTTTCTTTTTGCAACATAACATACATACCCTTCTGAGTTCTGTAAAGGAAGATAGGGAGAGAGGAGAGAGAGCAGGAGAGAGAGAGAGAGAGAGAGAGAGAGAGAGAGAGAGAGAGAGAGAGAGAGAGAGATGAATTAGGAATTCTGGTACTGTTTTCCCTGCATGAGAATTCTGAGTTCCTTTCTCTGTGCCCAGCAGTGTAAGGGGGAAATACTGGTGATGCTGACCTCAGGTGCCATGCCAGCGTGCTTCTGGGACTCCCAGTAGGAAGATAAGCTGACACCACTTGGGCCGAACATCTTTCAATCCAGTAGTGTAGCAGGGAGCATATGATTCATGGGAGGAGGAGGGGGCTGATAAGAAGGCCAGTGTCTGCCTTGGCACAAGTGGTGCAACTGATGGGCCCAGCTCCTCACCAAGGACTTTGAAGGAGACATAGAGAAGGGGAAAGATGGCCGAAGGTGAATGCATAACAAATTTAGTTTTGCTTTTTGCAAAAAAAAAAAAAAAAGAAAAAAAAGAAAAAAGATGATTTCTTTCTCATTACTTGTGTGCAAAAGAGAATGGTCGGCTCATTCCGTGCCTTAAAGGACTTTGTTACTCTGAATCTTAGAACACGCCTCTTGGGAGCATGCATTTTGTAACTGTAAATCTACAGTGGCAAAATTGTGTTAATTTGGCTGACTAGAAATACTAACCATATTATTTCAAATAACTGCCAGACATAATTCTCTCCCATGCCCTGTGACTTTATTTTAATTGATTTTTTTAAACTTTCCCCCTCTGTGATTTTTGTGTATTCTGACACTTATTTATTAAATGCAGGAAGGAAATTGTCTTGCAGATTATTTGTAAGGTTTTTATCTTGTTTCAATGGGTGGGTTAACTCTTTTTTTTCCAAATTCTAGTCAGTTTTTATTTGCAGACCTGAATGTGCTGACACAGCTTTTGGGGCGGATTAATAGCATTGCTGTCCACATCAGCAATCTATGCAATTACGTCGTATACTTAGCAATATTGCTGTTTGTTAAAGATTCGAACATCAGAATTGAAAGCAATTGATTGCTGTGAGGTATGTTCGTGCTAGAGTTTCCAGGCTGCGCTACGGGATGAGTTACTCATGGTGATTTCAAAGCTTATGCCTCTAGCATTACTCATTTCGTGTTCTATCAGTAATGAGACAGCAGGAGTCAGACTCATTTGTCTGCTGCGGAGCCCTTGCATCATTTGAACCTCAGGGTGCAAGTTCATGGAAACGTCATTTCTGACAACCTTCTTGTCAATATTGCCAGTAAAGATATAGTCAGCGAAGCCAACCCCCTTGCCTGTGTAGGTCTGTTTTCTCCTCCGGATTTTGCCCTGTTCACAGATATTTGAAAGTGAAAAGTGTTCTACTCTGCTCAGGTGTATCTGCAGAAAAACTGATTATAATAATGTTAGCCAACATTTTTTGGTTATTTACTAAGTGCTGTATATTGCAAGATCAGTCACTTGTCAATTACACAAGAGGCAGACTAGTTGGTGGTGAATCAGTGCCCTGGTAAGCACTGCAACAATCCAAAAGAGAACAAGGATTAGCCCAGGCACGGTAGCCTGCCACGTGCCTCGACACGGCCTGCTTGAAGCTGAGATGCCTAGCTAGCAAGGCTTCCCCAGCCTGAGAATGAACATTGGCAGTTCTTTGATTTCCATGTGACTCCTGATTCTGATGGAAGCTCTTCTTTCCCAATCCCAGTTTGCTCCAAGATGATGTGAATATTATGCATTTTGGCCAACTCTCTCTCTGTAGAACTTCCACCTGCAACATAATTGAGCGTACACTGGATCAAGTGGCATTCCATAATGCCATTTTAATCCGTGGATCGGTTTAGAGAGGAAGGAAGAGGGTTGTGTTTAGTGTTCTTTTGTGGATTTTAAGGCTTGCTCCTGTAAAGTTTGAAGCTGTTCACAAGACTTCTGTGTGTGGTCAAGTCAGTGCAGGGTTCCCATCTTTGTTAGAAGAATCACTCTCTACTTCAATGTCAAAGGCTGAGGTGGATTAATTTCACCTGAGTGGCTGTCAGCAGCTTTGGCGAGTTTTAGCGGTTCTGGTGGAGGGAAGCTGTCGCAGCAACATCGACAGAGCATTTGTACCGCTAAGCTTTCAAACTCGTCCTCAGCTGTCAACACTTGGGCACTTTCTGGAGCCAGATCCTCTCACGCTGTGCAGTGCCTGCAGCTCGCCGGAAGCTCCACTTTGACTAAAAGGGTTGCTTTCTCCTCTCTTACCCTTGTTCTCATTTAGCTCTAAAAACTGCTTAAAGTCCTTTTGTTTTGAAAAGTACACACGCATTTGTCATCTCTTAAACCATTTTGATGTGGAGGTAAGGGGCTGCAGAGACACACTAGAAATCTTAAAGAATAATTGATTAGAAAGGAGTCCAGCAGTGTTAATTGTGAGCTACAGAATAATGAATGCCAAAACAGAGTGTTCTGGATTTTCCCAAAAACTGGGTAAAATAGTGAGTTAAGAGGAGCCATGGGTCAAGGTGGGGTTTAAAGGGATTTATTGCTAGAATTTTTTCTTCCTGTGGTTTTACTTTTTTCACTATAGTTCTTTGATTGGAGATTTATTTATCAGTGGCTTTCCCTTATTAATTATTGGTTTGATTTGGTTTTGTTTTCAATATTTGTCTGCCTGAAGCTACTTTGTGGATATGTATCAGACATGATCTGTAAGTGGGATAGAGAGAGGAGCCTCAAGAGCGAGTGAATAAAGAGCAGTGTACAAGTTTGCTCGCTCAGTGGACTCCCTAGTCACCATCTCAACATTGCACAATAAAATAGAAGCTTCCGGTCACAGAGGCTCTGACTAATTTGTATTTTAATTGTCTTTTTTCAAGGAACACTGTAGAGAAGAGTGCTCAAATTTTATTGCGTGACAGACATTACAAAGGGTTTTAAAATAGAACTGGCACTCATTGTCTCCACTGAGAAACACTGTTCAAACAATTGGGGTCTTGTGGACCTGGGCTACCTAACACATGAGTAAATAGCCACATGTGGCTAATTAAATCTGAATTTAAATTAATTTAAAAATCAAATAAGCTTGGAAATTAGGGTTCTGCATTGCAGTAATTGTATTAATACCTTTCAAGGCTTAATAGCTGCATGTGGCAGTAGCTATTGTATTATAGACCACTTCAGGTTATAGACCATTTCACTACAGAAGTCCTGGTGCTACAGAAAGTAGCAGCACTTCATTGGACAGTAATAGGGAAACTAACAGAACAGTGGGCTTCTTTCCTTTGTTTTGTTGTTTCTCATGTTGGGTTTTAGTTGTAACTTTTAAATAGAAGCAGAGACCATAACTGTAAGACTCAATATAAACATTTTGGAATTCATTTTGCTCTCATTGATATGACATCTGTTAGTTCATCGTTCCATAGATTCTAGACATTGAAGATCTGAGGAAATGCCTGAGATATGAGCTAAACTGCATTTTTAGTATGAGAAGCAAAATAAGCCCTAGAAGTTTGGGAGAAGGCAGGAGAGCCTGAATTAGAATTGTGCACAAAGTCTGAACTAGAGGCATAGAAAATATGAATGATTTTACAGCCCAAGAGCATTTCGTCATAGGAAACCTAGAACTTTTGTTCATGTCATAAAAGGACTTGTAATGAATTAAGAAAGTGAATTCTCACAAAGAAAGGGAGAATAAATATTTTCTTAAATTTCACCAAGCTGTTTTGCTTTGAAAGTAGTAAATGTTCATCCCATCTCTAGAAAAGTGGGGACAATGAGAAAAGATTCATATGGAATTCCATCAGCCAGCAGCTGTCACTTCTAGCAATTTGATGCCTTTCCTGTCTTGCACAGTAGTGATAACGTTGATGACCAAAGCCACACTGGCAGTGGAGTGTGGCTTCATGTGGCTTAGTGTACATCTTGTCTCCTTGTTTACAGCAGCTCGAGAAGCAGAAGTCCATCTCCCCTGTGCTTCTCCCACATTCGAAAGCAAAGCTCTGAAAACAGAGCAAAGCCCAACATCTTTGGTCAATGGCTATCTGCTCTGAGAAACACGAAGTTATTTCTATGTAAATAGAGTATGCTGTGATATGCTTAATTATGGAGTGCTTCTCCAGATCCTCCGGCGTGGTGACTTACTGTGCACCCTTTCAGAAGTCTCACAAATCTGAAACTCATCTAGTGCTAAGATTTGGGAACAAGAGATGTAAAACCATATTATCAAACTTTTTACTTTTTACTTTTTAAAAACTTTGCCTCCATCCCAGGCTAGCCTTGAACCTCTCAATCATCTCGTCTCATCTCCTGAATCATGTGAACAGGTGTGTATCACTGTTATCCAGATGCTGGATTATCCTCTTATTATCCAGATGCCTAAGAGGACACAGGCTGTTAAAATTCGGACAAATCTTTATGGCCAGTAGGAAATAAATGCAACTCAAAACAGGCCTGTTTAGCCCTGGAATTTAAGTACCTGCTACATTGTTGCACTAGAGTAAATCATTGTACATCATGGAACAGTAAGCATATGCTTGCTCCAGCCTGTGAGGGGCCTTCAGATACTGATAGCTTGGTGACCATCATGCTCTTTTGTCATCATCAAGTATAATAACTTTGAAGCATCATTTAGCAATAGTAAGACAATTCTAGATTATTAAATTTCTCTAATTTATTGAATCCAGTTTTGTAATACCAAAAGTTCTATTGCTTTAAGTCTCAAAGGGAAACTCATGAAGTCAACCACTGTTAACCATGATTTACTAAAATAATATTTTGGTATATAGTTTGTGATTTGTAGATTACGTATGTGAATTTTACTGTGTCTCACAGTTAGGTGTTCCTATGAAAGTTCAAAGTTCAAAATCCAAGCTTGGAGACTGAGGCAAATCAATTGCTACAGCTACAAGTTCCAGAGAAGGGGGAGAGAAGGAGGGAGGGAGGGAGGGAGGAGAGAGAGAGAGAGAGAAGAGAGAGAGAGAGAGAGAGAGAGAGAGAGAGAAGAGAAAGAAAGAAAAAGAAAGAAAGAAAGAAAGAAAGAAAGAAAGAAAGAAAGAAAGAAAGAAAGAAAGAAAGAAAGAAAGAAAGGAGAAAAAGAGAAAGAGATAGAAGAAAGGAGAGAGGGAGGGAAGGAAGGAAGGAAGAAGGGTAAGTTCAAATATAAACACTTGACCAAAGAAGAAAATAAGTGTGAGATTACAGACTGTTTTCAGTGTTTATACAGTAAAACTTTTATATCTTTTATAGTTTTATTCTAGGATTATGGAAGGTATAATTAGTGAACAATTATCTTGGGAAACTTTATGTCTTATGCATTTATTGAAGCTATAATATTGTGACTTTTATATACTATCAGCATTGTAACCACAAACTTTTTGGATACTTTGATCAGTTCATGGATCTCCTGACATATATTGCTAACCTACCTAGAACCTACCTTCTACATTTGTGTGTGTGTGTATTTGTATGTGTGTGTGCATATGTGTGTGCATATGTGTGTATCAGAGGGTATTATTTATGTGTGCATGTGGAGGCCCAAGAATGACTTTGGGAATCATCTCGGTTTGCTGCACTTCCTTTTTGCTTTGTTCTGGGGTTTCCTAGACTATACCTTTCAGAGCGGGAAATACAGGCCACCACCATTTCCACCTGGGGTTTTTCGTGGGATCTGGGATCCAAACTCATATCCTGCTTCTTCTGAATCAGAGGCTTAACCCCTGGGCCCTCTCTCCACCCTGCCTTCTGCATTTTTGAGTGTTCTGCCTCATTAGATACTGTGCAATGAAAGTCGAAAAGCTAAAGGGAGAGGCTTCTGTTGGGTACTAGTTGGTCTGTTTCTCTTACACTGTGCACTTGTGAATTTAGAAAAGCAAGTAAGAGTCAGCAGCCTAACCCCTTTCAATGCTTTTGCTTTGACCTCCCTGTTTTGTTTGATTCTATTAGAGTAATTCTTTTGAAGCCTTCTAAATTAATTCTTTGTCCACCTTAAAATAGCAAACTTTCATTCTTTCAGTGGTTCTTTTTAGAAATTGAACCACCCCTCTGTGTACTCAATATTTACTATTGACTAACAATATTTGAAGCTTAATTACACCTGGCAATGTGGAGGAAGGTGGAAAGGTAATGAGAGCATGTGCTTTCCAGGAGTTCAGGGAAGGGCTGGTTTCAGCTGCAGGAGTAATAGTTGCCATGACAATGGCAGCCCATTATGCCACTTCCTCTAATACTGCTCTAGTACCATCCTAGTACCTGAGTGATCTAAGCCTCTCACCAGTTTTCTGAGATAGATACATCTTCATTTTACAGACAGATACTGACGTCCATGGGCTTTTATTATTTGCTGAGATCACAATTGGCAGATAAATGGTGCATCTCAAATCGAGCCAGGTAGTCTAGCTGGATTGCAAGTGGGGAGACTAATTAGGGGCTGGTGTGGTAATTGAAGGGAACAGAGCAATGCCATCTGTAAGATCAGGGCAGGGGGAATGAAAAGAAGCAGGTGTCTGTTGCAAAGCTGTTTAAGAAATAGAGTTGCTGTGCCAGGGAGATACTGGGTAAAATGTCTGCAGCTCAAGCATGGGGACCTGAGTTCAAGTCTTCAGGATCCATGAAGAAAGCCAGATGTGGTGCATGTGCCTGTAATCCTAATAGGTTTGGGGTAAATTAGAGACAGAAATCCTTCAGCTTTCTGGCTAGTCAGACCAGCTAGTATATCAAACTGTGGGTTCAATAATAGAAGAAGACTCCTGATGTTGACCTCTGGACTCCACATGCTCACACACATGTGCACCTACATATACTCTGCAAACTCACACACATTACACATACAGAGAGAGAAAGAGAGAAAATCACAGAAAGAGAGAAAATATAGTCCTTTGTGAATGAATGGAAATAAACAGGAAGAGGTGAATTTAGTGAATTTAGAAAAGCAAGAATTGGCGAGGAGAGACATTAAGAATTGCGCCTAGTCTGTAGTTTGGGGACATTTGGTAGGTAAAGAAAACAGACTAGAAATCCAAATCCACCCTGTAGCATACAGTTGTGAAAAATCAACTGTGCACATATGGATGTGTATGAGTGACATGAGTTGGAAATTCTTCTGCTTTCCTGTGATAATTAGTATTGTAATTTGACATTCAGGAAACAGGTCTCTTGGTCCACCTGAGAGGGATTCTCTAGATTATGAATGATCTCTGGGCATGCCTGTGAAGGATTGTCCTGACTGCATAATTGATATAGTAAGGCCCAGACCATTATGGGGAGAGGTTTGGAACCTTATAGAAAAGGAGAGCAACAGAAGAGCAGTGAAGTGGACAGCAATGGGCAGCCACAATGCACAGTACCAGCGACTCAGCAAGACACACACACACGAAATCAGACCAACCCAATCTCCCCATCCTAAGGCTTTGAGAACCTCACAGAAGAGGGGGTGGTGAGAATGTAAGAACCTAAAGATGGGAAAGTTCACCTCTGAACAAGATATCCCACTCAAGGCAGGACTGCTGCATTTAGGAACTCACTATAGTCAGACTTGTCCTTACCAAACCTGCATAATGACTAACATACCAACATACCTGGCTCAGAACATCAGAGTCATTTCCAACTGAAAACTCTGCTCTCTCCACCCCACCCCATATCAGCTTAATCAGTAATCTATATATGGAAAAGAAAATTGTGGCATGTTTCTCTTGTAACCCTTGATCCATCTCTTCTCCTCTCGAGCCAGTCTTCGTGCCCTCCACAGTCAGTTGCATGGGAGCTGCTGGAAAGAATGATCAAAATCTCCAGTGTCTTCGTGTCTGTCCTTTTCCCTTTGGTGACACATTCCTGACCATCACTTTCTCCTGTGGGAATACTTTTAGATGTGTCCCAGTGACCTTGCTTCATTAGGAACATCCTAAACCACTGTTAAGCATAGGCTTTGGCTGCTAGAATTGATCTGTACTTTTGGAGGATGGTCTGGATGACAGGAGCTCAATTCTCTTCCTTGGCCCATGGGAAGATGGTGCATCGTTGCCTCTCTGGGAGGAAACATTCCCTTACCTCTATTATTACTTCACTCTTCTCTGAGCTCCTCTTCCAGGAGGGAATCACATCAGCCAGCCATGTTTTCCTCCCCTTTCCTCCAAATCTCAGAGTTCCTATTCTTTGGGTGGTTCTTTAAGGCTCTTCTCCCTTGCTTTACTTAGGAACTTTCTTGGTGAGGAGACTGGGTATTTATGGACTATCGATAGCTCCATTAAAGATGTTGCTTCCACCAATCCTATTGCAACCTTATGTATAGCTGGCAAGTGAGTGAGTTCTATTAGCTATCTTCTCATTGCTGTGAGCAATACCTGACAAAATGGAACTTCAGGAGAAAAGTTTATCTTGGCTCATGGTTTGAGGGTACAGTCCACATCACAGAAGAATGCATGGCAGTGGAAGAAGCTTTTAGCTCTGACTTGTCAGCCTTCATGTTTTGAAGGAATAGGAAAGCAGAGAACAGAGACTACAGGAGCCCGGCTGGTGTTCGCTGTTTGATTCAGTCCCAGAAACCAGCTCACGGGAGGCTGCTGCCCACATTCAGGTGGGTCTTTCCTCTTCAGCTAAAGCTCTCTGCAGCAGCCTCCCAGACACGCCCAGAGGTCTGTCTCCTTGGTGACTGTAAGTCTAGTCACAAGAAAGAGCTGTCAGAATAGGAGTCTCTTCTGAATGATAGAGCTTTGTGGAGTGCTAAATACTGTGCAGTTATTTTTGTTTTTCTTTAAATGTCCTACCTCAAAATGTTTCAGGCTAACAGTGAAGATTGAGAAGCATGTATATGCACATATACACATGTTCCTATGCAGAGATTACTAGGACTTTGTGGGCAATTGAAAATTGCTCCCTGAGTCTGTTTTTGGATCTGCCACAGGTACACGATTACCACAATTTAATTGTAATTCTGCGTATGTAAATTTTCATATGGTGTGTATACTAGAAAATGGGTCATGTGCATAGTTAGCTTTAGTTTCTTTCATTTCTCTAGAAAAGGGTCTTCTCATGCCCTTTCTTGAAGTGAAGCAGTTAGTTCCAGGCTATGGCTAAAGGAATAGAGTTGTAGGATTCATTATGATCTGTGCCATTTCCTTTCAAGCTTAGTGTTTAGAAATATTTAATATAGAGGTTTCATAATTGAATGTAAAGCAACTGTAGTCAAATAGGCAAGAGCTTAGACTTAGAATAGTTCTCTCTCACTCCTGAAGTCCACAATGTTATCTTCACCTTCCCTCCAGCAAATTTACTTAAAGCTTACTTTATAAAGTCAGATCATGTGGGCGACTACATAGTGCTGAATAGAAAGGCAGTGAAGGAACAACAGGGAGCCAATAAATACCTAAATGTCTTCATTCTCAAGTGGTGGTAAATTTTGTGAGCAAAAACAAAACATTAGGGCAGCAGAGATTTGTAGGCGAAAGAAGATTGGGGTATGAAGCACTGTTATCAATAAGGCAGTTGGAGAAAGAATTGGGGGAGCATAAAGACAGGACTGTAATATTCCTGGTTTTCCTAAAGTAAAACCCGAGTGTTTCTAGAAAGAGGAAGCCAGGTGCCGTGTCAAGTAGCTGAGTGGTTCCTGCACCAGTTGTTTAATGTTTGGAGCAATAGTCAATGGTACATTTTTTGAGGATTGAAATAATTTATGTAAATGTCTTTCACATGGTCGACAGGTAACAGAGATTTTCTGCACATTTCATGTGTTTAATAAAATATGAATTTAAAAATTCATAGTAAAAGATTTTCTGAATGGTGTCAAGTCAGTTTCTGAGTTTACAAAATGTTTAACGAACTGTGAATTTAGGCCAAAGTGTGGAAATCAATAAGTGTAACAGTTGTGGAATTGTAGCTTTGTCTCTTCAAGATACTAGATAAGTAATAATAAAGGGTTAATTCAATGTATCATGGGTCTAATTGTGTGACCTAAAATACGTTGGAATTTTTCATACACAAACTGGCATAAACCATTCTTTGAACAAGAGCCAATGTGCTTTGCTAAGTTATATTTTGTGCAAATACTTAGCAAATTGTGCCTGCTTTCAATTTTAAAAATAAAGGGACTGATTGGGGTTTCGTTTCTTTCAGTCATTCTGCAATGTCTTTGTTTTAATCTTATTTTATTTTATTATTAAATAAAATTTGCAATAATGTAAATTTAAAATAATGTAAAGTTATGATGCCAATGGCTCTGTCACAGTATTTATATGTCAATGAAATTATCTTAGAAAAATCAGGCATTAAAAATTCTACACAGAAAGTACTGAAGAATGAGGATATACATTCAGGAATGTGTGACTTCTGGAAATTTACACACCTTTACACGATACATTTTTCTGTAGCATAGCTTTCTTTGGAGCTTATGTGTCTGCTTTCTGAAAACATGACTCTTCAATGTTTAAAAATTTGTCAAATACCTTTGCGGGAAAGTAGCGAAACTCATTTTGCTTCAAGAAAATCATTTTTCCAAATTTTCTCAAGCACATTTCTGTAGGTAACTAGAGAGAGCCAGGGCTCCTTTTCCCATTGAAGTCCCCAGAACACCAGCTGCTCCCCCAGCTACCCACTAGAGAAAGGCGAATAACTGAATTTCTCCAGCAATGTAGAGAAGGAAATGCATTGAAATCCCACTGCACGCTTTCACTGTGCTTGGAGTAATAGGGAGAATTCCATAATATTCCTAGATTGCATTTTCCTCATGTTAATCTTTGTAGTCTCTGTGTTCCCAGTTCAGTTTGTAAACTGGCTTCCTTCATTTAGAATGAAAACTCACACCTCGGAAAGCAGTCAGGGTTGGTAATTGCAAGACATTTTATTTCAAATAACATGACGACTCCTTGTTGCAAACACTGAATGCATTGAATTTGGTTCTGAGGGGCTGGAGCCTGGTGACCCCCATTTGTTATTTTTTCCTCAAATCTATGAGAAATGAATTTGTATTCCAAAGCATGTGGTTTTGATGAGCTAATGCCAGCCTTTCTTGTATCTGTTTCCAAGGGCTTTTCCCTAGTTAGATTTGGTTTATTTCAAGCGTGGTTTTTACATTCATTTCTCATTTGTAACAAAAAGTCAATATCCATATTGAAATTTACTCATATTTTCTTTCATGAATCTCCTTCTTTTCACCCATGCTGTGTTTTATAAAAGTAGACACAATCAAATGTTTTTGTTCCTCCTCAGAAATCCCTGACAGGCCATGACACTGGCTACCGTAGGTAGCTGTACATTTCTATACATAATTGATGAGCTGGGGCTCAGCAGACGGCACCAGTACACAGCAGTATAGATTACCATACGGGGAGGGGAGTTCGGGCTTTGAATTTTCCATTTCTGAATAGAATAACTCCTTGCTAACAAAAATTCCAGAAGGAGTAAATTTACTGTAGTGATAAATATTCTTCAGAGAACAAAGCCTTTTCCAGCATTGGGAGACCTGGACAGTCTTGTGATGCCAACTTTATTATATTATCCCATCCCTCACTCCAGCTGTGGCTCTGTTGGGCAGCACTGGGGAGGCTGATTTCTCTGACATGTTGGTAATAGCACTACCTTTTTAAAAAAAGTTTTTGTCCCAAGGAAAGTTAAATTCCAAACAGCATCTTCTGAAGTCTTCTTGGGTCTGATTACTCTTTCTGTCCAGTGACTTATAGGTGGTAAGAAGACCAATAGATTATAATTGGCGAGATATTCGTGTCATGAGTGAGTGGTGTGGCTTGGGCCCTATCTTTGTGCTGCTCTGAGCATACTTCATTGTCTCTGGGCCTTTGTCCATGCATTCCTGTCCTCTCTCTCCCCACCCTTCTCACTGCAAGCCGTTCCCTCCTCTTTCTTTCCTGGCCTTCCCATCTCGAGGCTTCAGCATAGACACCATGCCTTTCAGGACCCCTTGCGTAGCTGGATGGGTTCTTCAGCTTCTTTCCACATCCTCTCTATTGGCCCTTCCAGTTATCTCTGTCATCACTGTACCAAAAGTTAGATCAAGGTAGAGACCCGACTACCTTGGTTGCTGCTTCCTCAACCCTAGCTGTGTCCACCAAGGCATAGACATCCAGTAATTATTTATCAAATGAAACCATGGGCAGGTTAGCTTACTTGTGTGCCTGTGTGCTATGCTTCTTTATCTGTAAATGAGGGTAGCAATTGTATAGCTTGTATCATAACTATGTCACACCTGCGGAGTACACAGTGTCTTGCAAGTACGCTCCCTGTTGTATTTACTAATCAGTTATAGAAGAACTATCCCTTCATTCAAAAAACTTGGTTAAGGGGGCTGGGGAGTTGGCACAAGCATGAGGATCTGAGTTTATATCCCGGCACATGCATGCTCACACACATATACATATAAACATGCATCTGTACACACATGCCTGAATCATATGTGTACCCATAAACATGTGTACATGCATATAACCCCTCACACACACAAACACACCAAAAAAACCTTGCACAGGCCTTTGTACTCTCCCAAGAGTAGTTCTGGGAGCAGGAGACAGAAGACAAAGCAACAGTAAGCATAATCCTGTCTTCAGACCTGACAGCTGAGTGAAGGAGACATAGATATGATCTAAGGTGGTTTTTGTTGTTTTCGTTGTTGCCTGAGATCAAATCCAGGGCCTTTCTCCTATCAGGCAAGCACTTATCACTGAGCAAAATCCTCAGCCCACGAAAGAAGTGCAGAAATATGGAAGGTTGCAGCTGTGACTCATGTCACTTGAAATTGTGATGTGCATATTCCACAGGAACTGATCTGGTGGGAAGGTTTCCTCATGGACCACAGGAAGCCAGAGGGAGCACAGGAGAACGGATCAAGGATCCTGGATGGGAGCGTGCAAAGCCAGGTGGAGAAGAAGAGGTGGAATGGAGAACTAGGCAACTTCAGATCACACATATGTGGCCACTTCTTTTATTTAGACTTTCAGTCTCGGTCCTGAATGACTAGGTGGAGAAGTAATGAAAGGTCATATTTCAGTGTGGAGGCGGGATTGGGTTCTCAGGAGTATTAAGAGGCTCTTAGACAAAGTGGAGCGAAATGGCCCCTTCTGAGACCCAGCATTGATCCTGGGTTCAGTGCTAAAAGTAGAATAGTCACTGTTGCCCCTTTGGACTCATTCTCAATCCCTGTCCCATCTAGATTGTCCCACCTACATTTGGGGCTCTCCTAATGCTGTTGACCCCCAAAACAAGCCAGTCAGCTTGCCTTATCCATATAGGTGTCTCTTCAAGCTTCCAGCCACATCTCACCGGGAAGTAAAATTTAGGTTCACGTCGGTTCTGAGAAGAAAGAATACTGTCTAAGATGCACAGGGTCCTCGGGCTTTGTGGAAGCCTTTATGTTCATGTATTTGCTGAGGACCGCAGAGAAATTTTAGTGATGTTTTCACCGTTCCTGTTTAGCATATTTGAAGCAAAAATGGAGAAAATATTGTAAAGTGTGGCCAGGGACAGCAAGATGACTCAGCAGGTAAAGACTCCTGCACACTAATCTGACAACCTGAGTTTGATCCCCAGGTCTCACAAAATGACAGGAAAGAACTGACTCCTGAGAATGTTTCTGCTAATCTCTAAAAGCACATACACAATTGATAAAGTTAAAAAAAATAAATAATAATTAGAAATAGTGCTAAACTCTATAATATATAAACATATTTTAATATTTTATATGTATTTTATATTTTATATATAATAAAGCTATGGTCTACAAAGCAAAAGAATATAGTGGAAAGAGTATCATTTATCATTGTCTTATGTTTGGGAGATCTCTTCATGTCTGGCCTGGTATCAGACAGCTATAGGGTTTTTTTTCTATATTAAGTCTGTGGACAATATCACATGTCACATAGCCTCTGGTAAGTTCCATGTACTATTGTGAACAAGTGAAAGTGGAAAAGGTAAATCAAGTGAGTGCCACTAGTATTCTTTTTATCTTACTGACCGTCAAAATAAGGGACCACACTGTGAATGCTGTTATTTGAGAAGAAGGCATAGAATTTTAAAACAAGATGCTTATTAAATCAAAAGACTTTTCATTTGAGAGAGCATGCAGGTGGTCTCAAATCAAGTTAAAAGAGTTAGGCTATGTGATTCTAGCCTGTTTCTGCCTTTCACTGCTTTGTATTTTTGGCATGTATCTGCATTTGCAGCCATTAAATTCTCTAAAAATTCCAGATGATTCTTAGTGCTGGTAGAGTCGCCCATTTTTAGACAATGCAGTATCTCACTGCCTTGGTTGCGGGTGTGTGGCCACTTCTCCATTCAAAGTAAACAGTGATTCCCTCATGACTTCCTGAGAGCATCTGATCACTTCGCTTTCTATGACCCAGCCTCACTTGGAGACTGTTTATCTTTCAAGAAGATCTGATTTGTGAGGTATAGCTCTGGAAACCGGAGGAGGACTGTTCATCTTTATGACCCCTCGCGTGACTATGTAATTCTGATGTGGTGGGGAAATGCCTCTCGAAGGCAGCTAAAACTGGAGTGATGCATTGCTCGCAGTGCTTGCAAACCAGCATTCTTGGAGGAAAACTGTGTTCCCTTTGTCAAAAATTCATTTGCATTCTTTTTAATCATGGTTTCTGTCCATAATACTAAACACTACCCTCACTATTATCAGGGACATATTCTACTGTTGTAAAATTTGTATGAATCATATGTTTCTCTCCATTCAATATTAAGTCCTTACTTCATCTTTTTTCTTTCACAATCATCCATACATGCGGAGAGAAAGGCCATGTTGGTGAGAAAAGACTGCTCACCCCAAGCTTTTCTTTAAGTCAGTAGCTCATCTCGGACAGTGCATGCTATCTGATGGTACTATATCTCCCAAATCATCAGGAGCATTTGTTCTTTGAAGAGGGACATACATAAATGATGGAACATTCTAGGACAGATGATGAGGCATTTATATGCCTTCATTTGAACTGTCATCTTTGAGAAGTTACTTATAGTTCAGGGTTGGAGAGTATGTCAGGCTCAGTCAAAAGTCACGGATGAGTGGTCCACTGACTGCTTTCTTTGGTTGCATGGATGTCTATGGGAATGTGTAGGTGTGTGTTGGTGTGCCTCTCTTCTGAATCTGAGTGTGTATACTATGATTCGTAAGTGGGCCCCATTCTAGCTTTTCTAACCTGTGTCCTCATTTATACACTTGTCTTGCCAATCAGGCTGTCACTAGCATTTGAACTTGCATTCTCTGGCAATCAGCAGCATCTGGGAAGCACAGAAAGTGGAATCCAAAAATGTTGCATCCTGTGATGTAGTAAATCAGCTGAAATAAATTCCTTTAACAGGAATACATAACTACTGACTTATTCTTAGGTACATGAGGAGATATATTTAAATAAAAAATAGTGATTGATTAAGAAGCATATCTCAAAATGTATTACTATATGAAGCTTTTTTTTTTAAGACTGTGGAATTAGGGAAAGGGTCATGTCTTCCTGAAAGAGGTTTGTCTGGCAAAACTTTGTGTTAGTTTAATGCTGCTGTACAGAGGTGGCAGTCAATGTGCATTTAAATATATAGAATGCACCACAGTGGTTTGTCAGGTGCAGAGCTCAGCAGAGCTTTGTGATGTGGAAGGTCCCACAGCACCACCTAGTGCCTGAGATGCTATTAAAATGACCACCGTTTAAATCAGATAATGGCACAAAAATAAATACAGGTTTAAACAATGTTACAAATGAAATGATATGAGCCAATTCTTTCTCATGTTGTTGAGAACTGTGAAAACATAATGACTGCATAAAAAATCTATTATAAAACATTTCCTGACTAGAAAAAACTACTAGGATTTCTAATTCACAGCCAAAGGTGCTTTTATTCTTTAGAAGATTGTTAGTGACATAATAGAGATAATGCTGACTTTTCTGTCCAAAGCAAATGCTTTTTCCTTTTGTATTTTATTTGTTGTTCAATAATAAATTAAGAAGTGGTATTCATTGGCTGCATCCTAAATCTTCAGTCAATACCACAGAGTTTATTGATTTCAGATAAAATAGTATAACCACTTTTTATGTTATAATTGTGAAGTGGAGATGAATAAAATACTTCTGTGTTAAAAAAATTAAAGAAATCGAATAAAAGCATGTTTCTGTATTCTTTTGGAGAGAAACTTTAAAAGTATAGTTAAGTACAGAAAGATAAAACTGTATGCAAAATGCAGAATACTATGTTTTAAAAAATTATGAATTTGAGTAGTTCATAAAAGATACCTGCACAAACAGGTAGGTAGAGAAATGGATGGATACTGGTATGTTATTTTGTCCTTGTAAGGAGTCACAAAAAAGAGTAAATGGGCTGGAGAGATGGCTTAGGGATTATGACTCTGTGGCAGAAGCAGAAGGTCCTGAGTTCCGATCTCAGGTCCCACATAATAACGCCAGGTGAAAACATTAGCAGCCTGCACTTCTGGCCCTGGTAAGCAGAGCCTGGCAAATCCCAGAGTGAAGCAAGAAGGAGCTAGAAGCAATCCAGAATGATTCCTAAAGTCCTTTGGTCCTCCACAGGGACATCTAGTGCCTTCTGATACACACACACACACACACACACACACACACACACACACTACACAAATAAATATATATATATAAAAAGAAAGAGTTAATGTCTCTGGGTTGAGTAAGGTGTTAGATCTTATTTTTAACATCTTTTTATTATACTATTCTGTACAACTAAGGCTTTTTTAAATGATATTATTATATTATTTTGTTTAAAGCCAATGAGTATTAAAATTGGGCCAGTGAATATTAAAATTATGAGCTATTTAATTTTTCCATCTTTTTCCCATATTAAAATGCCAATTATATATGCATATATTATTTTTTAATGTTGCATACATGAATACAGTGAATTTATGTTTTCATTGCCTAATTCCCAATCTCATTGTCTCTTCTTTTCCTCTTACAAGCCTTCATCTCCCTTGCCAGACTTCCTCCGATTTTCAAATCTTTTTACTTGTACAACCCACTGTGTTTCATATCGCTTGTCTTTGATGACATGTGTCTGACATGCTTCATGCTCCATCAGGTATCATAGATAAGTAGATATACCTCTAAAGAAAGCATCTTTCTTTTCTTCCCTATCAGCATTAGTCCTCATCAGTCTCTCAGGGAAGCATGAAACTTTCCCTTCCATGATGAGGTATTGATAGGACAGGTCCTATACAGATCTTCTGAAAATATGTGTGTTTGCCATGAAATCATGGATATAATGATTTTAATTAGTTAATTTTTGAGCAGAAGAAAACTATTTTATGAGAAAGTAAGCATCCATCTTATAGACTTGTCTGTTTTAGAAGATTTGTGGATTTTATATAGGATATAAATTCCAAGAAAATAATATTTTCAGATATCTCCTTTACTTTCGTGGTTGTCTCTGCCATGCAGCAAGTGCTCAGTGAGAGAATGTGAAATGGGGAAGTGGAAGAGAACATAATGCACCTGCTCTGCACAGTTCAGCATAGTGGCAAGTGAACATAGCGTACTGGAGTTTTACTCTACTCATATATGTATCCCTAACTTCAAAGTTACATTATAACGTTTGACATCACTAATATGTGAACCCTAAGGTAGTTCAAAATTTATCAGAATGACTCAATTTTACCTTCATATGCTTATGCATGTCTGTTTTTCTGTTTTTTTTCTGTTCTTTCATGTGTTTTATATGGGTGTGTGTGTGTGTGTGTGTGTGTGTGTGTGTGTGTGTGTGTGTGTGTGGTGTATGGTACATGTGTGTGGATTTGCAGGTGTGCACATGCAAAGGCAAGAGCGAGGCTTGCCTCATTGTTTTGAGACAGCTTTTCTCACTGAGCTGCGTGCTTGTCTGGCCAATGGTTCAGAATCCTTCTCTTTCCATCTTCCAGGTCTGGGGTCACAGGCATGGATAGCCAGGCCCCACTTTTTCCTGGGTGCTGGGGATCCAACTCAGGTCTTCCTGTGTGCCGAACAAACACTCACATCCACAGAGCCTGTCTCCCTGCTCCTCCCACATTTTCTCATTAAAAGAATATATATTCATACTAGCTTCCTTTGGAACTTGGTCATAATTAAATTCCAACAGAATGGGTAAGAAGAGCAATGCTGTGATTGTTTCCCTTTTATATTTCTGTAGCTGATAATTTTAACAGTGAAATAGTGATTGCTACATTTAAAATCATTGCAGTTGCATTTCTATTAATCATTATACCAAATGTTCATTAAACATACTCAGTTCCTAATTACTTTAACTTCAATGATATTTTATAGCTGCCTGTTAGTAAAAATCCATTTATAGGTATAAATTGTATTGTTTTGCTTTAAACATCTAGTGGTTCTTACTGATTTGGTATGCATGGGTATTGGGGTTTATAACTGACAGTGTGTAGAAGTTGCCCTCTACTGGGGAACTAGACAAATTATGTTGACATAGGTTTTTCAGTATTTTTTTTTTATTAAATTGTGCATATGTACGCATGTATGTGTGTGTGTGTGTCTGTGTGTGTGTAGAACCACGGACGAATTCGGGAACCACCATGGACGCCTCCACCTCCTTCTGCCCCGGGATTCACAGGCTCTGCCCTACCAGGACCGGAACGCAGGCCGCCCCCGCTTCCGCCTGGCGTCTATACGTGGGATCTGGGATCCGAACTCAGGACCTTCCGCCTGCAAGGCAGAGGCTTAACCCCTGAGCCACCTCTCCAGCCCCAGATTTTTCAGTATTCTTAAAGATCTTAATTAAATGAGCTGATGTGATTTCCCCAGATGGTCACTTCCTGCTCTTTGGCACTTCTAAGTTCCAAAATAGAAATGCTTAGCAGAGTACATTTAAAAATAAATGTCTGGTCAGGTATGGCAATGCACGCCCATAAAAACCGCTTTGGAGGCGGGGGCTGGAAGATCGTAAGTTCAAGGAAGACCCGACCTCAAAATACAAACACACAGCAGTAACCAAAACAAACTGTCAATAAATGAATGACATGACTATACATACATCTGATTTTAAAAATTATTTATAACATCCAGTACTTAATGAGGATCTAGACGTAATTGTGCTGAGATGTCTTTGTTCAGCATTTCCCGTTAAGGGAAACTGGCAGTGTGTAACTTTGCAGCATGAGTCTATGTTGCTTTTAACAATTTACCTTAGAATTCAGGATAAAAGTCAAAAAGTTCTTTAGTCAAGTGCTTTTCACTTTCCTGGATCATACAGGGAAATTTGGTTCTGCTGAAGCACCCTCTGTGTGTGTGTGTGTGTGTGTGTGTGTGTGTGTGTGTGTGTGTGTGTACACCTGTGATTATATGTGTCCCTTTGTCTGGGGGCATACTTACAAACATGTGTGGAGATCACAAGACAACCTTGGACATTAGCCCTTTCCTTCCATCTTGCTTGGAGACAGAGTTTCTTTATTGCTGCTTTTTAGGACCTTCCAGGTGTTCTCCAGTTTCTACCTCCCATCTTGCCTAGCAACGCAGGGATGGCATGCATGCTTGGTTTTCTGTGGGTTGTAGGAATTCAAACTCAGGTCCCCAGGCTTGCATTGCAAGTGCTTAACAATTGTGCCACCTCCCCAGCTCCTCTGATGAGATGATTTTATTGTTCAACTCTTTACACCAAAAAACATGGTATGATCATTAAATGGAAAAGTTCTTCTAACTTAAGTGTTTTTCTGGCCCTTCTAGACTTTGGGTATCCCTACCCTAGAGAGGCTCAACTCCACATCCATCTTTTAAGTTGTTCACAACCCAGAATTGTTTTTCTTCTCCTGCCCACTGATACTTGATTTTAAAACATAGGTCATTGTGTAGAATCTGATTTTAAATGGATATTAATGGTGGGGTAGGTAGTAGAAAAGGGGACTGAAAAAGTCTGACACAGAAATCCTCCCTCCTCTTTGCCTTGTGGATGGGGAGGGAAATAATGGGGGAGCATGTTGCGGATGGGGAGGAGAGGAATGGGGGAACATAGTTAATCCACCTCCTTCTCTGCACTAGAGCTTCTCTGAAAGCTCAGGGCCGGCTTTCTAAGCTGGAGGGCCGGTTCTGACCGAGAGACGTTATAAAATCCAGAGGAACTCAGAGTGCTGATGCTTGAGATGGGCACACGGAGTACAGCTGTCTCCATTCATTGTGTCTGTCTCGTGTTTGATATTGATCGGCACAGCTAGATGTGACAGCAGTGTGCTGCCATTTAGACCCATTCTAAAAGGATTGGATGAGCACCTCAAGCCCGTTCATTTCGCATGAATACACTGATTTGTCTGTTTGTTTATGTTAGAGGTTTGGAATAAGTCTGAACACTAGTTTTGATTAAACTGTTATTTTCAATACCTTTTTAAAAAAAGAAAATCAATTTCTAATTATTCTAGAAGTTGTCTTTAAAAAAGAAAGAAAGAAAGAAAGAAACCCAAAGGCCTACATTAAAAGCCCCTGCTCCAAATCTCCCACAAGTCATTTCATGCCTCTGGTCTCTGACCTCTTTGGCCTTCATCTTACAGAACCTTGTAGAAATGTTCTTCCCAAGACTTCCTGGCATTCGTGGGCTTTTTTTTTCTTCTTTTTTGAGAGTAGAGGAAAACAAAACATCAGTTTTAAGATTTACTTATCCTCAAAAAACCCTTTGTTAGTCTGTTTCTTTGTCTTGTCCTCATCTTTTTTCTTTTTGCCTTATGTGTATAGTAAATGCTATAATTCAGGCAGTACTGTATGTGATCTTTGCTGTCCTCAATGTATTATGGGAGTCAGATGTGGAATGTGGCACACTTAGTTACTAGCTCTTGGTGTGTCCCTGAACTCTGAGTCTATAAGTTAGGGACAACACCTTCTTGGACTTTAGTCCAAAAAGTCTGTAAAGTAAGATGACAAATCATCTTGACGCCCCCTTTACTTGGAATTCCTTGATGTCCCTAAACTCTCAAATGACTCTTAGCCAGTATTTAAACACATATGGACCTGTATCAGGATTACATGGCTTCCTTTCCATTCTGCCTCTTATTACTTGAGATTTCAGTACCATTCTTCTGTTTGTATATTTCTGTTTTCTCCTTTCTAAAATGAAAACCTTAACATCACCTTCTCCATAAATGTTTGAGGATTCCATGAGATATTTATTCGCACATGAGATTTATTTGCACATCATCAGATATACATATAAAAGCACTGCAATATGTACACAGTAAGCATTTGATGAATATCAGTCTGCCTCATCATTAATGCAAGCATAAGGGTCTTAAAGCATTTATGGATATATTGCTCCCTGAGAGAAGTATTTGTGGACATTCATTCATTCATTCATTCATCCATTTGTTCATTGATTCAGAAAAACATGACTAAATGCCAGCTTTAGTCAGACATTGGTATCAGTGAACAGAAAGGTAGACATACTTTAAATATTTTAATAAAATGGTAAATAAATATCCAGTGTTACTTTAGTGACCTAAGAGAGTTATTTAGTGCACAAATTGTGCCAACTTCATTTATTTGCACAATATCAGTAGTGTGTGTGTGTGTGTGTGTGTGTGTGTGTGTGTAAAATATTTGAAACTATTTTAACTCATGTTATTTATTTGGGATTGATTTCTTCTAGACCGTCTCCTAAATTTATTTCCTTTCAAATTGCCTGTTTCTCTCATGTGTTCTCTCTGCACTTCCTGCCTCCAACCCCATACCCTGGGCCATCCTGACCTCTCACTTTCCCTGACCTCTACCCCTTGACACTTCCTATAACTTGCCTATGTTCTTAAGCCCTTTGTTTCTTGTCTACAGGTAATTTGGGACAAGCAAGTTACTGAGATTTAAATGAGATACTGTTTGAAAAGCACTTAATGCATATGATATAGAACATTTGATATATATCCGGATATATAACATTTCTCAGTACAACTTATTGACTGTTGGTCTGATAATAGTATAATGTTTACTGTCAACTAAAGCAATGTCTCTAAAGCAAGAAGCACTACAAACCCCTTTGGCTGACCATTGGGTTGTGTGGAACCAGTGTCTTGTCTTGTTCATAGATTTGTTGTGTTACTAACAAGACCAGTAGCTCACGTATGTTATGTCTTGGGAAAACAAACCTACAACCCTTGGTTGGATAGCAGCTATGTGTCTACAGTGGCCTCAAGGCCTGAAAGCCCAAACGGACCTTTTGCAGATGAGATCTTGCCTTAACTCAGAAGCTTCTGTCTTTACACTCTAGGCAACCCAAAAATAAACTTTGGCTTCATTATTTCTACCTGCTTCTTGGGCCTGTTGTTCACAAAGAAGCAGTTGCACAAGCTTCTCTGGAATTGGTTATTGTGTTTGAGATGTATAAACCTAGAAGACATTTGTAAGAAAGTTTCTTGGAAGGGACAGAATATGTCTACATCCATCTTACTGTGGGCTTTAATTGCACTTCAGTTGTTTTTAACCCCTCTTGATTTGTTTAGAAAAGGTCACTTCAGCAGCTAGCCATTTATTTAGCCAGAGAAGAGGGTTCACTTTCAGAACCAAAAAAAAAGGCAGGCATAGTGGGCTGTGGCTGCACTCCCAGCTTGAGGGTTGGAGCAGGAAGATCAGACATTCAAGACTGGCTTGTTCTACCACTGATTCTATAGTAACAATGTAAAAATAGAAACTGCATTGACAAGCTGTTCATCTTTCCATAAATCACTATGTGCATAGTGACTCGTGATGAGTGTGTTAGTCCACCTGGAATGTTTGTGTTTGCCTTTAATCCTCTACAGCTCTGGGTGCTAGCACTCCACACTCCACTCATTCTGCTCATTCTGTTCATTTCCCTTCCCCTTCTCCCTTCCTTTCCTCATCATCGTTGGCAAGGAGAACCATCTACAGGTTAGAAACAGCAAAGGCAATATTGAGAAAGGAGCACAGACCCAAGATAAGCAAAGATATAGGCAAATGATCTTCTCAAGCCCTGAAAAGACTAGCATTTGTGACTGTCAGTTGCAGTCTTTGACCAGCCATACTGCAAAGGAGCGGAATCAATAGCGGGAGGTGCAGGCATCCCTCCAAATACCAAAGAAGGAGAAAATCAGTTAATGGCACAGCAGCTGATAAGAACTTCCGAAGGAACATGCTGTGGTGCTTTAGGTTCGCTAAAAGTCACGTTATTAAAGATAAAAATGTGTTAAACTTCTTCCTTTTTGAAATACAGTTGTTAGTTCAGATCAGTACTTGGGAGCAAAGATCTGCCAGCCATTGCCCGTGGGGCACCTGTAGCCATTGCATTTGCTTACCTGTTTTCCTTGGCCACTTTCCAGAGTGAATGATTACAACACAAGGCCTAAGATGATTACCCAACCTCATTCAGCCTCTATTGCAGAGTCCAAATCCACCTCTCTATGCTTTTCACCATGCTTCCCAGACAGCTTGCTAAAGTGCAGATTATATTACAGTACATTTGGGGCAGAGTCTGAGATATGATAAGGCCACTGCTATTGGTTCTGAGGCCAGATTTCAATCTAGGAAGGGTTTCTCTTTAAAACAAAAAGGGGATAAATTATGAACTGGAAATAAGATACGTTGGCTAGAATCTTCCTTTATTTAAGTGATAATGTCCAAAGATCAATTGTTATTTAGAGGAAAGTTCTTCTGGTCATTGCAAAATGATTGTCTGATTGTCCTTTCCTTGTAGAAGGTTTGAACCCACTGGCAATACTTGCAGAGGGCAGCAGTGCGCTTGGTAACTCAGGTGTGTAGCTAGCTGACCCAGTGTGAGCTGGGTTGAGCTGTTCCTCTATTGGAAGACAGTTATCTGTGGTTTGTGTTTTGTGGGACCAGAGGCCCTGATTGCTGCTTGTTTTCAGTGACCTTTTCAATAAACTGCCTTGAAAAAAGCAGAAATAGAGTCTCCCTTAAGGACAGTGGGTTGGTTTGCTTTCTGGCCATTATAAAAAGATCCGGGGTCAATATCCTTTTGTGTAGTGTACTCCCTAGACCTATCTACATCTTCTACTGGACTTGGGGGGACTAACGTGAACATTATGTTTCAGCGACTTGCTGCATTGAGTGATCAAATTCTCTGACTCCGACACAGCCGACTTGGTCTTCTGCTGCCCTACTTGGAAATGTAGCAGGTGGAATAGTTACCACTGACGGATGGGAAGCCTCACACCCATCATAGTTTTTGATATTCTCTCCCATTCATTATAACTCAGGTCTCACTCATGGATGTTTTTCTTACCCTATACCTATCTTTCTCCCATTTTAATAAAGATTTACCATCTACTTAATAAGAAGTTATTCAGTGGAGAGTCCCTCACCTTTCTGAAGGCAAGCGTCCATGCCTATGTTCATGTCTCCTTACTTATTTTTTTTACAGTGAAAATCTGCGTGCCGCAGATCCTCTCCTCTGCTAAGCCCTCAGGTTGTTCAGGGGACACCCTTCCTCCATCTCTGCATCCTTTCTTTGCTCCACTAAATCTCCTCTGATTCTTTTCTGTAGCTTTTGAGAATCCTCAAATTTCTGCTTTTCTAAAACAAAGCAAACAATAAAGAAGCTAGAATGTCTTCTACATTGCATCTCTTTCCTAAGTTCCTGTGCTTCTTGTTACAGCTTCATGTCTTAAAAGGGTTGTCCAAATCCTTTCCTCCCTCCCTGACCCTCTCTGCTTTCTTCCATCCCTCCCCTTCAGTGGATGGCCTCACAGATCCTCAAACTTACTATCTTCCCCAAGAAAAATCTCCAGGGCTTAGTAATTGGCTCCGGAATCACCTATTTGGTCAAGAATGTCTTTATCACCCTCTTCCATATTTAACTACCTGCTCCATCGATCTCCAAGCATTTCCTGATGCTCTTGTGGTGCCTCTGTCTGTTTGAGAAAAGTTCCAGACCTACCTCAAGGGATTGTTAGGAGTAGCTGAAGACTTTAGAGTTTTGTACTAGGGAAGATTTAATGCCATCAGGGTGTGTAATATCACCAGAGGAAGCAGCCCAAGAGGCAAGGATTCTGTTTGTGTGCACAATTCAGAGGTTGGTTAAAAGGCTTGGCGAGGAAGGATGAGTCTCCTCTTAGGAGCTTCCTCAACAGTGGGTTCACCCATTGAAGGGCCACTTACACCATGACAGAGGCCTGCCGTCTATTAGAACAGGTGCCCTTAAGTGAGCCCTATGGTCCACCGTAGAGAGACATGAGGGTGGGAAGGACTGGGACTGATGTGTGAAGAGAGTGAAGGATGAAAGCAAAGGGTTAAAGGGGGAGAGGCGGCCTGGACAGAGACTCATTTTGTTTGTATACTTTAAAAAATCTAAAAAGGAAAAGGTCTCCCCTTAAATTGTTTCAAGAGAAAACAGGGCAGCAGTGTTAGTAGTTTAGTTCAGTTTAAGAAAAACCTTCCTCTCCTGACAGATCTTGAGCCAGGCCACTGTTTGTCTTGGGAAGATCATTTGGTGTCTGGGAGGTTCCTTGGTCCAGCCAGAGCCACACAGGTTTCTTCACTTGTGAGGATGGTCCCCAGAATCCTTTGCAAGCTGAGCTTCTGTCACCCTATGAAATCCAATTATGTGGTCTTCTGGGGACTGACCTAACTATGAGATCCCTATAGTGTTACAGCAAAACCCCTCCATAACTTCTCTGTTAAAAATACTATCAGGAGTTCACTTTAGATTTGCCCCCCCCCCCATCCTGTTACTGAGAGATGGACACTCATGTTCTGCCTTGTTTTCTATGTTATCTGGTTTTCCTTGTTCTTTTGCTTGTGGCTGAATCTTGACATTTTCCCTCTTCTACTTTGGCCACTAGAACATTCACACAGTAACTCACATCGCAGGGCATCACTCTGTTGGCTTGCATTTCCAAGTGTGGCCATGCCAGTCCAGTGGCAGGGATGGTAGAACATGTGACTTGACTGTGACCCTTCAAACAGGGGCAACATCCTCCGTGTGTTGAGATTTAGCTTGGGAATGAGAAAGGAGAAGCAGTTAAGATGTCTATAGACCTTAGGACAAATAACGTGTGTGTTGAACTTTCTAGCTTTCAGCATTTATTGCTGCCACAGTTTAAATTCTCTGTGCAATCTGCTTACCCTTGATATTTGCAAAAACTTGGCTTTAGGAAAAATGGGTTTGGGAGATGGCTTAGTAAGTGCAGTGCTTGCCTCATAAGCACGAGGATCAGATAGATTCTCAGAACCTATACAGACACTGGGTGGGCATGGCAGCCAGCCTGTGATCTCAGCAAGCAGGAAGAGACAGAGACAGGGAATCCTGGGAGCATGCTGGCTAGAGTAGCTGAAGGGGTGAGCTCCAGGGTTAGTGAGACTCCTTCATTATATATAAGGTTGAGTGCAGTTGAGGAAGACAGCCAGTGTCCACCTTGGACCTATGTGTATCTCCCTGCATGCGCGTGCGCACACATGTACATGTATCACACAGTGGCTTGTTTCTCAATGTTTTATGGCATCAAAAGAGATTCTGAGTCTGAAGTTTCTCTCTGATTTATTCTTAGCATGTAAGAAGTGGCACAAAATTGCAAAGATTCATTTACTTCTCTTGAAAGCACAGGCTCTGAAGTGTGATGGATCCTTTCTTGCTGGGCTTGCTGTTCTGCACCCACACACTCTGTCTGAGGTCTCGTCTGTTTACCTTATATTAGGGGAGTAGCAATTGCTATGAGGGGGCCACACAGTAATACACATGAAGTCCTACCTGACTTCTGGCATAAGTACTTCCAAACTGTGAGCTGTTGATATTTTAATACTAATTATGATAATTATCAGAACCACTGGCATCTCATGACTGACTCATCTTACTATGGCTGAAAAGAGGGTTTGAGCATTATGCAATAATCCAGTCTCAGTGAATAAATTTGAATAGCCATTCTTGCAATTATTTTTTAATAACAAGACAAAACACTGTAAAGATATTCACAGGTGATTATATCCCCAATAGTCATTATTGCAGTGTTCATGCCAGACCCTTTTTGGGGCCCATCCATGACAATTTAGTTACTATAAGGACAAAAAGGCCTTCTTACAGAAGCCCAAAAGAACTGTTTTTCAAGAGTAATAAAGTAGTCCCAGACATGGATCTGAGACATGGTACTGCTTGTCTGTCTCTCTGTCTATCCCCCCACACACATATATAACATATGCCTATACTCTCCCAGAGTTTGAAATTCTTCAGTTGCAAGTAGAATTCATTAATAAGAATACGAAATGCTCTTTCTTGTATAAATCATAATGAAGTGCTGAGAGATAAAGGAAGAACCAAGAGACCGATAAGCATCTCCTTCTCTCAGTCTGAAGCCTGTCATGTTAACTCCCAGCCCAAGCACACACTTTTAAAGATGTACCTTCAAGAAACCTGAAAGCTTGTATCCTGCCTCATCAGCAACAACCTCAAACTGTTCCCTGTCATGGAAGAAAACAAATCTTTTGCTCACTTCTGCCTGGGGGAGGCAGAGGGACTGAGGTGATCCTGTGTGGCTGAATTAGATGAAAGACTTCCCTTCCACCGTGGAGACATGGAGTCTAATCAAGTGAAATGAGTTTTGAGATCCCAGCTCATTTCCTAGGGGAGATCAGCTCACATTACAAAATCACGACATCTCATTCATCACAAATGACGTGGTCTTTGCTCAGGAGAGGACCCCAACTGGGACGAAACCACCTGTCTTCTCTCAAAAAGGGGCACTTTATCCAAGTTAGAACGGAAAACCCGCCACTAGCTTCCATTGGAGTGGGCCATGAGCACTGTGGAAAGGTACTAGGTATAAAGACGAAAGGCGAATTGAAGGGGCATTGGGACGTTGTGATTTTACCAATGTTATGCACAAATAATCATAATAGAGACCAACACATGATGGTGTGAGAGCCAGGACTGGACTTCCCTTCTTTCTTAGCTGAATGTTGTTGAACAGGAGTGAGGATAACATCTCATTAATACATTAAATGTATTAAAAAAATTTTAAAGCGTCCTGCCATCCATGCCCAAAATGATGATTATCTTTTTCATTTCTTTCAGGGCATCGTTGTAACGCCCCTGCTACTGCTGCTGTTTGTAAGTATTTTGCTCTTGCCTTTCACATCTCGTATCGATATCTGTTATTGAAAGCCATCTACTAAACTGCAAATGGGACTTGGTGCTAGAGCGCCTGTTTGCGGTGCACAATGCTCAGGGACACAGCAAGGAACCATCCATGAGGGGACAAGAGATCCCTCCTCCTCCCCCAAGCCATCTAGAAAGCTTTAAGGAAGGTCATTAGAATCATGTCAAAATTTGGATTCTTCTGCAGCATGCTTTGACTCCTTGCTTGGGCGGAGCTGGAAATGCTCACCCAGAGACAACTCCCACAGTCCTTGCCCTCTGAGGACAGCATCAGGTCCCAGTCGATAGACCTCCAGCTCCTGGCTTATTACAAATTAATGGCCTGTGGCACGGGTCACAAATGTGCTGCTCTTTATTTTCTCGTTAGTAAGTGATTGATGGTGACCCAGAGTTGGATGGGGTTCGACAAAAAGCACCTTGAGCCAGGGGATCAGAGGAGCTTAGGCCCCAAGGCCATTACTGATCACAACTAGCTCCCTCACCTTGGGGAGATGACTTCCATGTTCCCATCTGTAAAACGGGACAAAAGCAACTAATGCAGTCCATCTCTCAAAATAATGAAATATACTTTCAAAATTGAAAAAAAAAAACTACAAATAGATTCAAGCCACTGGTTAACATAACCAAAATTGTTCTGAAGACAAGAAATGCTAATTAACTGTCTTATTTCTTTTGGCACTAAGCATGTGAGAAATTAGATGAAAGATTATAATAGAAATTAATGCTATCCCATGCTGAGCAAAGCATATGTAATCATGAATGATACCTAAAATATTTTATGAACTGTGCATTTTTTCATACACATGCCTTCCAAATATAAATCACTCCACTTATCATGGGGATGTAGTAGGGATGCGTGTCTGGAAAGGAAATGAAGCCATTTGACTAGCACTATTTGTCAGTGAATTAAAACTATGGGGAAAATTTATTTAATTATAGTGTAATTACCCAAGTTGGAATTCAATTAGAGTAATAGAGTGAGGGACTTCATTTCTTACCAGCTGTGTAGGAAGTGGAGGAACAGATACACTACCAAGCAGTTGGGTTCTGCATCTTTCATGAACGACATTAACTTCAAGTCATAAGCCACAGCCTCACCCTCCCTTCAGGAATTTTGGTAACTCTTACAGAGTCAGAAGAGTCAAGTAATCAGATCACTTCTCGCAGCAGAACAAATCTCATGTATCTTGACTCCTCCAGTTCAGAATTTGCTGTGACTCAAGTTAGTGGATATTAGCATTAGTTTGGGAGAAGCATCTTACTGTATGCTTACTTGCATACTAGATATGAGAAGCTGTAATCATCCGTTTGTGTGTGTGTGTGTGTGTGTGTGTGTGTGTGTGTGTGTGTGTGTGTGTCCAAGACTTGAGATCCCAAGAGCTGTTTGCCAGGAGTAACCCTCAGTGGGCACCAAATATAGGCCAGTCTGGGAGTTGAAGGGCAAAATAGAGAGCTAAGCACCTAGTAAATACAATTAACTGGCAGTGTATTCTAGATTTTGTACAACACAGAAGAGGAACAACCCTCAGTCATGTGACTCAGTTAAGAATGGGAGGAGCAGAAGGGAAGATGGCTTAATGGGTAAAGTGCTTGCCACACAAACATTAAGACCCTAGCTCCAACTCCTAGAACTTACGTAAAAAGCCAGGCGTGGTGGCACACATTTTTAATTCCAGTGCGCACAGAGGCAGGTGGATCCCAGGGACTTGCCAGTTAGTCAGCCTGACTGAGTTAGTAAGCTGCAGGAAAATGAAGAGAGCTATCTCGCGAAACAGCTTGCAGAGCAAGTAAACCAAGATTCACCTCCAACTCCCACAAGACTTGAACGCACCCATGTATGTATGTTGGATGATTCAACCACAACTAGGTGAAATCTGGAATCCTATTTCCATTCCTGATTAAAGCCAGAGGAGAATTCCCCCCCCCACCTTCCATCTCCGTGCCAAATCAAGATGTCATATTAGCTGATTTTTAATATTATAGCAGAGCATTGTTGCAAGCTTTCCTCCATGCACAGACCAATACACTTATGAACTTCAGTTGGTTTAACATAAAACAGGAGAGCTCAAAGATTAATGAAAAACAAGCCAAGACTCTCCACTGAAGAGCTCAGCGCTTCCTTTCTGAGCCAACAGTAGTTTCAGAGGCATCACCCCATACCAGCAGACTCTCCAGTGCTGCATGGCTTTCAGCCACATGCATGTTATTCACTTTATTTGGGTTAGCATGCATTTTTTGCAAAGATGAAAATCCACATATCATTCAAGTCACAGGCCTTATTTGCTGAACAGAACATGAACTCAAGAGACTTAAGATATGAACACATGCCATAAAGAATGTATTGGGTTTTTTTCCCCTCATTACTCCTGTTATAGATTTAGTTGTTCCTCCCAGCATGTGTACTTGCTTCCTGCCTCACTGCGCATGTCTGCTGAGGGTATTCAGGTTTGACACTTGTTTTTGAACCCTCATGTGGTAGAACCAGACTACAGTCAGCACAGCTTTCTGGGGGCCCACTGTCATCAGGACCCAGCTCCTTATTACCCATCTACAACATCCTTTCTTCCTGAACCATTAGCTCAGTTCTCTTGTATCAAGGACTGGCACTGGCACAATAAAATTTAGTTTGAACAACTGTAAACTGGGGAGATGGCTCAGTGGTTGAAGCCTTTGTCTTGCAAGCAAAGAACCAGAGTTCAGTTAAAATTCCCAATAAAAAGGTCAGGCTAATATGGAGGGGACCCCCCCCAATAATTCTAGCCCTGAAATACAGACCAGAGCCTGGGAATCTCCAGAGCAAGCTGGCTAGCCAGACTAGCTCTAAAAATGTGCTTTGGATATAATTAAAGATCCAGGCTCAGACAATAATATGAAGAGTGATCCAAGATGATTCCAGGTACCACTTTTGGGCCTCCAAAGGTGCACACACTCAAGTGTATTTGTGTACACACACATATACACACTCCATAAACACATATATAAAAGAAGAAAGGTAACATCTGGCACACCAGAATATAGCCTTATTTAAACATAGGATCACTGAAAATGTAATTAGTTCAGATGAGGTCATATTGGAATAAGCTGGGCCCTTAGTCCAGTGTGACTAATGATGAGGAAGCAGCACTGGGGGAGAACCCCACATGACAATGGAGGCGAGAGTGGGGAGCCACATCTGCGAGCTGGAACACCAAGGACTGCTGGTCACCTCCCAGAGCCAGGCGTAGTGAGGAGGGCACTCTGGGCAAAGCATTCTCTGTTGCCCTCAGGGTCCAGCCTGCATCTGTTCTTCAAACTTCCTACCTGAAAAGCTGCGACAGAAGCCCAAGAAACTGACTTAGCCTCTTAAGAGTGTATTATCTTACACTATCGTATTTTGGAGATGGAAATTTCTTATGCAGACACAGTTGCTGGGGAAAGTGGTTTTGTCTGGCAGTCTCTTAGTTCCCTCTACTAGCAACCTCTTCTCAGAATATTCTATTATCTTCCTCACTCCCACTACACTTGTCCTCCATGTCATGCTTCAGCCACAGAAACCTTTGCCACCACTGAGCCTCAACTTGGGGCGAAGCATAATCCTCATACCTTATCACCAAGTGCAGGTCCTTCCATGCCTTCTCCAGAAAGTGTCCCGCCTCTTTAGAGGTCGGTTGGTTGCTTGTCTATTTACTGCTGTGAGACCACACTCTATAATATACAGTCAGATTAGGGGGGAAGGAAGAGTTATGTACTTATTTCTGAGGGAGTGTAGTCCCTTAGGGCAGGAATCTCTTAACGGAGGATATGGCTGGAAGACAGAAGCTGGAGGAGGCTGGTTCAGGTCACCACAACCATCAGGGAGGCAGAGGAACAGGAGATAAGCTGTGGAAACAGGGTGGGGCTACCAACTCTCAATGCCCCCCCCCCGCCCCCCTGTGACCTGCCTTCCTCCAGCGAGGCTCTATCTTCTAAAGATACTCCAGTCTTCTTGAACATTAACAACAGCTAAGGACTCTAACACCTGAGCCTATGAAGCCAACTCACATTCTATCATGACCAGGCTACAGCAATACATATATTCTCTGCCCCTCTTCCCACCTTGTCGTAATTCTCAGTAGAGCCACAAGTCAGTCCCTGTCGAGCCAAACATGTGTTAACATCTATTATTGTCTTCTTCATGGTGCACTGGGATTCATTGGTATTTTCAGAATTCATGTAGTTAATCCTTCTAATAACCCTGTACTCAATATCTTCAATCTGCATCCAACAAGGATGCCTCTCACAACATCTCAGCCAATTGCCCCAACAGTCCAACATTTTACTTAGTTTGTGGATAACTTTGTATCTCTTTAAAATAATTTCTCAGGGGGCTGGAGAGGTGGCTCAGGGGTTAAGCTTCTGCCTTGCAGGCAGAAGGTCCTGAGTTCGGATCCTAGACCCCACGTATTGACACCAGCCGGAAGCGGGGGCGGCCTGTGTTTCTGGTCCTGGTAGGGCGGAGCCTGTGAATCCTGGGGCAGAGTTAACAAGGAGGAAGTGGAGGTGTCCATGGTGGTTCGCGAATTCGTCCATGGTTCTACACACACACACACACACACACACACACACACATACACACACACACACACGTATACATTCACACATGCACAATTGAATAAAAAAAAATCTTAAAATAATTTCTCAGATATCCTCTCTGATCTATAGCTCCCTGTATCCATATCATATGCTGTGAATCTAGAATTCTTGAATTCTCTCTTACCTTCCCTTACCCAGTGCCTCAGGCTGTCCCCAGCCTCCTCTCCCATGCTTTCACATATCATCTCACTAAGCCCTCTTGGTCCCTCATTGCAGTTCTCCTCTGACACCATTGGCAATCTACATCTTCCCTCACTACTCCATGTTTTCCTGAACATCCCCAAGTTTAATGAAACAGACTCTGCACCTTCTTGCACATGCACCCCAACATGTCAGGACCAGCTATGATGGGATAAACTACAATGGATTAAATGGGATAAAGCTGCCATTTGAAATTTAAGACAAATGACTTGAACGAGACTAGCACTCTGACTACCTTCCCTCTTCTCTCTAGAGAAGCAGTTCACACCTTCATCTTTCCTCTGCAGTCCTTCTATCTTTCTGCACAGGTAGCGCCTGCAGAGGAAATGAGAAGCAATCAGAGAATTTCGCAAAGTCCCTCCTGCCTGCTTCCAGTGGTACTTTTCTTTGCCATTTCTGGTGTTTTAGTGGATTTGCTGATTTTGCTCCCATTACCAGTCTTTGCAGTTATGATGCCCCTTTTTGTCTGCTTCATGGCATAATTTGTGGTTATTTCCCTCTTTCTTCTTTATTATCCAATGTTCTCTCTTGTATGACCCATTTCCATCAGCATAGATGTATTCTGTAATGTTACATATCTTAAAAATCAACCTCATCTTGTCCCCACCTGCACTATGTTTCTGTCTGTACTTAATAAGATGTTATTTAAACCCACTCATTGTCCATTTAGTAATAGATATTAAGTTCTTTCTGTCTGCCAAGTCCTATCTTCTTCCACTAATACACCAGACACATGTATGTGTCTCGGCTATCTTGTAGAGTGGAAGGAAACAGCTAAGTCGGTGTGAGTGTATGAGATGGGGCTAAGAGCTACAGAGAGAAGTAATGAAAGGGGCTAAGAAATGGCAGAGCCAGGAGAGAGGGAGTTGTGGTTTAATGAGGGCAGTCAAGTTCTGGCTCACCAACACAGGTGCCTGCATCATTGCCTCTTTCATTTTCATCAGGTCTCTGGCCAAATGCCACTGTCACTTTCTGTAACTATTTCATGTAAGTACGTACCCCACCGTTCCTACTTATCATGCCTAATTGCCCTGAATTAATTAGTGTTATGGTTTGGATGTGATTTGCCCTCCACAGGCTCATAAGTTTGCTTCTTTAGCAGGCATTAATGTTTGGGAAGGTTGTAGCACCTTTGAGAGGTATAACTTTGTAAAGGAAGGCAAGTCACAGGGGGCAGGCCTTAAGGCTTAGTAGCCCAGCCCCGACTTCCTTCTCTTAGTTTGCTCTTGTTCATTCGGCCTGCATCCATGTCTTCTGCTATGCAATTCCCACCATAAATGATCTGTGTCTCCTTTGGTACCAGAGATCAAATCCCCCTTTCTCTCTTTGTTTATGAGTATTGTCTCTGTTGCAGTTCACCTGCATGGTTGTTGATAAATGACTATCAAACGGCATAAGAGAACATATTTTCTCTTATGATTACTGGTTACAGTTTTCAGTCCAGCTTGACGGGAGAGCCCGCACCAACACCAGGGCTAAGGGAACTGGCCACACCATCACCACATAATGGCTGAGAGAGGGACGATCCTTACTTGCCAGACCAATGTGTTTGGCCAAGTGTACAAAAGGATGCTCTCTCAACCAGCTCTCTGTGATTTATTCCAAGGCCTAATCCCACCCACCATGGGCTGGGCCTTCCTTATCAGATAGACACTCTCTTGCAGGTTTGCTCTGGGCTTAACTCAACCACTAATTCTCTACAAATGTGCCCAGAGCTCAAACCCTCAAATGTCAAGTTGACACCTGTGCCTAACTATGACAGTCTCATAGCAAGAAAAGTAACTATAGCAAATGGGGTTCTACAGAGAAACAGAACTAATTGGACTGTCTCCATCCTTATCTCTAGCTGATCTCTATAGATAGATGGGGAGTATATGCATATAGATGTATATATAAGGAGATTGGTTATCATTGGGCTCACATGATTATGGAAGAGGAGAAGACTTGGTATCTGCTACTGAAGAGACGGGAAAGCCAAAATCCAAATGCCTGCAAACCACAGAGCAGATGGTGCATCCCAGTCCTGGTTCAAATCTGAAGACCTGAGAGCTAGAGAGTGGGGGTGCCGGTACTCCTAGAGATCTAAGGCCTGGGATCTAGAGACCCCATCATCCAAGGACACCCCTATTCTCCTTTGCCTTTTGCCTTAATATGAGTCCTGGATGAATTAGACAGAGCTTCTGTGCTCCGTGAGGACATGCCTTCCATACTTACTTTGCCATGTCTTCCAGAAATTCCTGGCACATACTCACATACCCAAATAATGTTCAACCCAGCTATGTGGGCATCCTCTAGCCTAGGCAAGGTGACAAATGGACTTAAACCATTCCATGTTATTCTTAACATTTGTTAGTGTACATAAAGTATCTTAATCACTTACTAATTTGTTTGGTGTCTTTCCTCTCTACTCACAATATAAACATTACAAGAGAGCCCAGCCTTAATCTGGTTACCATCACAGCTATAACCCCAAGATGCAAAATAATGTTTGTCAGAATTTATTTTTCTAATTAAAAGAATGTATACATCTGTCCCAATAATTGGGTTGGAGTGTTTTCAATATTATTATTTTGTATTTCTTTATTTTCATGTTCTTTCATAAGAACACACCTTTCGTAAAGCCGTTTTGAAGAGACTGAGTTCCAATTATACTGTCCTTTGCAGTCTGTTTATAGACAGGTGGTTTTAACAATGCGTAAAATTTGGTTAAGCTTGGTAAAAATATTAAATTTTTCCTAAAATTGTTAGAGATACAAGCAGAATCTAACACAATGTAGTTAAGCAAGCCTGGCTTTTTTGAACAGTTCACGAAGAGTCATAAGGATCAGGGATTTCAAACCAAGGAGGCACCTCCATGTGTTGCCAGCGCTCCCAAGCCTCTCGCATCAGGCAGCCATGCAGCTGGGAAGCAGTAGTGTTCTGGATGAGGGGAAGACTCCAGGGTTAAAGCCTGTTCCTTAAAGCAGAAGGACCTAAGGTCAGATCCCCAGACCTTACTTTAAAAATGCTGAGTAAGTATGGCTGTGGAAGGCAAGTTCAGCTCTGGAAGACAGAACCTGGGAGCCCCCAGAGCAAAGCAGTAAGGAGTAGAGCAATCCAGGATCATTTCCAATATAACTGTTGGGCTTCCCAGGCACACATACTCAAGTGCCGTCTTGTACACACACATCAAAAAAAAAAAAAAAAAAAAAAAAAAAAAAGCCAGAAGGACATGATAGGAAAAAATGAAATTATTTTAAAGCAAGTTGTAAGCTTTAAGGAACCATGTAAATGTTAACCATATGAGCTTTATACTTCAAAAGAGAAAAACTAGAAAGTAATCCCAGGAAGGCCACCAAGGTCACTGTCTCTTTGTGTGCAATGCAGCAGTATCTGACACTTGAGACCAAAATGCTGGGCTGAGTCTTTAAATTATGGGATGCTGTAGTCATATATAATCTATCCATAATCTTATAATCTTATGCATAAAGAAGTCCCCTGGCTACCACGACTGATGGTAAAAGCTATGAGACTTTACCTGAAATACCATCTTTTACTTTAAAACTCAGCCTTCATCTCTTCAGGCTGCTGTAACAAAATACCACAAGCCGAGAGGGTTATAAACAAAACAGCAGGAGTGTGCTGCTTACTGTTTGGAAGGCTAGAAGGCCAGGAACAAGGCCAAGTTCTCCGGCTCAGAGAAGTCTCCTTTGTGCTGTCCATATAAGGGGTGAACAAGCTCCTAGGGTGACTTTCCAAAGATGCCAATCCCAACATGAGTACCCCCTCCTGACCTAATCACCTTCCTAACCCCCATAACCATGCCTTGTGGGGTAGGGTTCCTACATAGGAACATGAGGGAGACAGGGCTTCAGACCATAGCAAACCTATAGTCCTTGCATCTCCCTTACCTCAGTTATCTTGATAAGGAGCATCCCTCTGATTCTGGCATGGGCAGAAGCCTTGTCATCACATACCTGCGAGTAGATACAACTCCATGTGTTGACCTATCTGTGAGAACAAGATGGCCTTGTTCAGCCTCTAAAATCTGCACATACCAATTTATTACTTGACATTTTATAGTAATTTTGTATGAAACAATATTATAAATGTGAAGTGTCCGGTAAAGTTTAGCTTTTATGTAGCCAAGAAAGTGTGTATGTAATTCATTACTTTATCTTCAATGCCAAGTTTTTGAAAAATATTTATTGGGATTATAGGATGGTGGATGAGGAAAAAATTATTAGAATGGTTCAAATGACAGATGCTTAGATGGTTAGAATCTAGCCTGACTCATAAAGTCATACATTTTATTTGCCATGAAGATAAATTATACTTTTTAAAGCATTATTAAGCAAAAATATTCATTCTTTTACTCACTATTTGAGTACCTATTAGACATTGTGAATTGTGCAAAGATCAAGCATTGATCCTTCCTGCACAGAGCTTATGGTTTAAAAGGAAAAATAGAGTTAATAAAGAGTCAAGGTAGAAATCCTAAGGTTCACAAGTATCATAGTTTTTAGAGATTACCAAAATTGGAATCTTTTTTCAGGATGGAGGTCTTTTTTTTTTTTTTTTTTTTTTTAACATGAATTTTACTAGAAGAAAACTTTTATTTGAGAAGCATTAGAAGGTAAGCGAGGGCTGGGGAGGCGGCCCAGGGGTTGCTAAAGCTTTTGCCTCACAAGCAAAAGGCAACGTCTGGGAAACCCCAAAGCAAAGCAATAAGGAGGTAGAGCAATACAAGAAGATTCCCAATGTCACACTTGGGCCTCTATAGTGTCTGTGTGTGTGTCTGTGTGTTTGCGTGCGTGCGCGCATGCGTGCACGCACGCACACACACAAAGTGATAAGTGGGAACTGCTCAAGGAATCCCCTGATGACTTCAGATCTTTTCATACACACAATTCTGATATTTTGTCACATCTACTATCACTTAGAAACTTGCACATCCTGGTGCTGGAAAGGTGGCTCAGGGGTTAAGCCTCTGCCTTACAGGCGGAAGGTCCTGAGTACGGATCCTAGACCCCACGTATAGACATGGAAGTGGGAGCGGCCTGCGTTTCTGGTCCCGGTAGTGGGGAGCATGTGAAATCGGGGGGGGGGGGGTGCAGAGTAAACAAGGAGGAGGTGGATGCGGTCCATGGTGATTACCGAATTTGCCCATGGTTCTACACACACACACACACACACACACACACACACACACACGTGCGTGCACACAGGCACAATTGAATAAATAAATTAATTAATTAAATAAATAAATAAATAAATAAATAAATAAATAAATAAATAAATAAATAAATAAAAGAAACTTGCACATCCTTCTTTCCCTTTGATGTGGACTATCACACTGGGTAGCAGCCACTATTGTTCTTTATCCAGCAGACAGGTTTGAAAGAGAGAACTATTAAACTTAGAATCTCGCATTGCTTAGTGGGAAGAGGCTATGGTGCTGAAGCAAGCCTTTTAGCTGTGGAGTCAGACTATTGAATTTGCATTCAGTGAACATGCCAGGGCAGGCTGTCATACAGTGTGATGGGCCTCTTCCTGTGCGCTGCTGTCCCCATGAAGTATCTGTAGTGCTGCTCACATATTCTTCCACACACACCTTGCATGCTGTAAGAAGATGAATGAAAGGAAGCAGTGTGTAAGCTTTCTTTCCTTGAAAGTTATAGTAAAGTGCTAGTCTTTTTATTTTTATTATTATTTATTGTGAGAAAATACCCAAGAAAGCAACTTAAGAAGGTATGACCTGCAATTCTGGCCCTGGAAGGCAGAACCTAGGAAACCCCAGAGCAAAGCAATAAAGTGGTAGAGCAATCCAGGGTGATTGCAGATGTCATTCTTGGGGCCTCCATAGGCACACATACTTAAGGGCCCTCTTGTACACACACATATAGACACCCTTGTGCCTGTGTGCCCCATCCCCCCAAAAAGATAGGTATATTGGCTCTAATTACAGCAGGGTGATGCTTAGTTAAATAATAATTTGTTAAATGATTAAAATTTGTTAAAAGAGTAGATCTTATATTCTTAAAACATACATATAAAGGGAACTAGGTAAGCTGATGGATGCGTACATATTTTTAAAGATTATTTTTAATTTTTATTATTTTTTATATTTAGTGTGTATATTATATATTATATGATACTATATTATATGATACTATATTATATTATATGATACTATATTATATTATATTATATTATATTATATTATATTATATTATATTATATTATATATATTATGTGTGGTATATGCATGGCACATGTGCTGCCTGTGTGTGCATGTCAGCATTGAGACCACACGTCAATTTTAAGAGTCTTTCCCCATCACTCTCTACCTTACTTTTTTCAAACAGGCCCTCTCACTGAACCTGCTGCTCACTGATTAGCTAGACCAGGAAGTATCAGGGATCCCCCTGCCTCTGAACCCTTCTCCCCCAGAGTTATAGACATTCATTGCTAGCTTTTTATGTGGGTGTTGGGGAGCCCATCTCAAGTCCTTGTGCTCACATGGCAAGCATATTACTGATTGACCATGTCCCCAATACCTGATAGACATATTAAATAGCTTCCCTGTTGCAATGAATTCTGTGCATGTGTAAAACCATTGCTTCTTAATACTTTAAATGTGTAATTTTTATCAATTATACCTACATAAATCAGCACATAAAAAATGAAGCCATATTTATTACTATTTGTATCTGTTACAAAAAATCTTTAAGCCTTGGTCTGTACAGTAATTAGCCTATCAACATCTCACCATGGGTGAGGGACAATCTCAAGAAATACTACACCTGCCTCAGAGATTCATCCAAGATGAAGAAGGAGAACTTCTCTACTCACCTATTTACCCACTGATAAATCATGCATTCCCCTGCAAGCACTCAGGCACTTGCCAGTACAGGCTTCCCAGATGAAACCCAGTGGGCCACACATGCAAAAAGACAAGAAAGTAGGATGAGAAACTGGTAGGGAAGAATTGTATTTAGACAAGCAAGGGCTGGGTTGGTGCGATTGAGTAAGGTGTTTTAAGTATCATCAATTCATTGTCTCCATATATGAAACACTAAAAGAATAAAAAATATTTTAAATAATCAGTCATTTTTTACTTGGAGCCTGCCACCTGGCATCAGATTCGTGTAGGTATTAGTGTGTGCTCCTCTTAGAGATATCATGCTAGTGACAGTGAGAGCAATAAACTGTACTTCTTGGAGAAAGGTCAGACTTGGGGAATTTGGGGGAAAGGTTCTCCCTTCTGTCTAATACTACTCTTCATGATAGGTGTTCATGAGTGTGTCTACAAGAAAGTTAGCTCCAAAAGCAAGACAGCCCTTCCTTCGTCTTCCCACAGGACTGGGCCCTGGGGAGAGGCAGGCAGGGTAGAAGTTGAGTATTAGATGAAGCAAATCTTCCACCAGTCTGAAGCTACTTCTTCCTGGTTTACAGAGGAGCTTTGACATTCGTCATTCTGCAGTTATCAACTGTAAATATCTGTTCTCATTTTCCGTCAAATGTGATACTAATGAAAGCGAAGGGCAGTTCATCGAGGGGGAATTATTATATACAATGATGTTCTAATAGGAGAGAAGAGACACAAATCGCACGCCGCCTGTGGCTAATGGATCTCCCTGGTATGAGATAAAAGGCTGATTACACAGCAGAGCAAGTGACGACCCGGTGCATTAATGACACTTTACAGGTCAGCTCACTTACAGGAGTGATTTAAAACGCACCATCTGTTTTCTAAGGGCCAGCTGATAACTGCGATTCTCCAGACAGCCGGCGTCTCTTCGTCAGAACTGTCACTTACAAGTCCTTCTGTGTCTGCTTACTTTGGACCTGTACCATTTCACTGACTGGATGCCCAGATTCTTTTTTGGGTGAAATCGTTATTAAATTGAATGTGTTGTTAACAGTTGATCCTGAGTGCACTGGGCCTCTCTCTGCCAGCTTGGAGGATGAAGCCCTCGTGCCCTAAGGCAGCCACTATGTGCACAGAATTAACTTCTGTTTGATGCCTCCAACCTGCTCGGTTATGTACCATTCTTAGGAGCGTTGAACAAAGACTCATCCAAATGATTTTCCATGAGATCCCAACAGAGAATGGCAACAGTTCCCCATTTCCATGGGGCCAGTCTCCCCTCTCACGCCAGCAAGAAGAAAGAAGCTTGTGGACTTCCACTTTCTGGCCCTTTGGAGTCAGTATGCAGTAGGCCTGAAGAATACAGTGTTCAGGACTTCAGAGCCACACTGGAGTGACCACTTTCTGGCCATGGTGATCATGCCCAGTATGTTAATTCTGTGCCACCATTGTCATACAGAAATAAGGTTAATAATTAGACCCATATCAGGTAGTGGTAGTAAGGTTCAAGCTCTTCAGCACCCTTGAGACCAGTGACTGTCATATAAGGTGCACTGTCATTGCCAGAGGGATAAGCCAGGATTGGAGGGAAGCCAGACTAATGCCTTCTGGAATTTGTGAATTACACAGGACTTTGTAACTTATCTGAAGATACTAGGAGAGTACAAAGACATTGTCCGGTCCCTATTTTTATTGTGTATTATAGTCATTCACTAAGCAACACACACATTTGTTGAGCACCAGCAATGAGCTAGATCTGTGGTTCCCATTCCCACATTATAGCAGGGGTGGCAGCCACCTTGTAAGACATGCCAGTCCTGCCAATGCCTATCTCTGTTCTCAAATGCCTGAGTCAGAATCTCTGAGCACAGCCCAAGCAGTCTGCTGTAGCTAGCCCTTCTGATTCTACAGCTCTTTCCCAGCTATAGAATGTGAATAAAGCATTCAGACTCCCTGGGAGAGTCTTGTGCATGCTAGGCAGACACAATATCGCTGAATCATCGCTCTGACTCCAAAAATGCCCTTTTAGACATAATAAAGTTGAGAGGGAAGGAAGAAGTAAGGATGTATAAGATCGGCCATGAAATGCCATGAATTGGCACCTTCCACATGATGGTCATAGTTCTGAATCCCACCACCTCTTTCCAGGCATTACAAGTAGAGTGCTGAGCCAGATGTCTTAAATTTGAAAACTATGCTTTCTAGCTTATTTTGTTATTTGTCTGATGTCTTGACTCATCTGTAAAATCTTTTTTCTTTCTTTTCTCAACCATTGTCCCATGAAGCAAGTTAGTGTTTGTAGAAAGAATATGTTTGTTATTTACTTTGTGTTTGGAAAGCATACTTGGTATGAAAGTAGATATAATTATTACCTTGTTTAATACTTTGTTTTGCATAAAATAAGTCCCTAAATCTGCAGGTCATTAGCACATTGGGACTGCTATGTTCTTCCTCCACTTCACTTTTCTGTTAGACTCTCTTCATTTCTTTATGTTAGTCACAGGGAAACGGGGCCTAAGACCACAGTTTGGGGGTAGGATAAACTGACAGCCAGTCATCAGTGTTGAAGCTGCTATTCAGTGAATGCAAATCCACTAGTGGGTGACTTACATTCTTGGCATCTCAATTGTATATAGATTGGAGCCTAAAAGTGACACTTGTACAAAATGTACCAGTGTGGGGATTGATTAAACCATTCAAGCAAAACTCTGAAATCAAAATAGGGAGTGCACATCTGTAATCCCAGCACTTCAGAGACAAGCAGTTCTTGAGGGTGAGGCCAGCCCGGGCTACATAGGAAGACCTTGTCTCAAAAATAAATTAAAAAAATTAGAAATTTGTAAAACTGCTAGCTTTCTATCCCTTCATCCTGAGAAGTATTTTGTTTTTCATACGTGGTTGTATGTGGCTGTGTGTATAAGAGGCTACTTGAGTTGTGTGTGCCTGTGGATGCCCAAGATTGACTTTTGAAATCATCCTGGATTGCTCTACCTCCTTATTGCTTTGCCCTGGGGTTTTCCAGGCTCTGCCTCCCAGGGCCAGAAATGCTGGTGGCTACCATTTCTGCCTGACATTACTTTGTGTTTGGAAAGCATACTTGGTATGAAAGTAGATATAATTATTACTTTACTATCCAGAAATAGTATTTCATAAAAAGTAACTCAGATGATTGCTCAGTCATTTTTCCATAATTTTAGTTTCTCCTTAAGTTTATATTAGAATACTTAACTAATCTATTTTACATGGGACCTGGGATCCGAATTCAGGTCCTTTTGTTTTTGAGGCATAGTTTTTACTCCCTGAGCCACTTTCCCAACCCATCCCCCAAAAGACATTTTTGACTAAACATGGGCAAATGCGACGTTTGAGATCTGATCTGTAGAGGAAGATGAAAAGTGAGTTATAAGGTCCTGAGAGTTAACTGTGGATGGTTTGGAAGAAGCTTATGGCCAAAGAGATTCAAGGAGGAGATGAACATCTCTGAAGCAGACTTTTGTTTGTCCAGACAGATTTAAGAACTAGAAGAAGGTCTGGAAAACTTAAAGTTCACAGGAAAACTTAGCGATTCTTGATGGCTGAAGCTGTGTCCATACATAAACAATGAGACTGCAATGAATAGCACTTCTGTGAAATTGAGATTGCCTTCATTAGCTAAGGAAGAATCAAAAAAGAAGGAGGAAAAAAAAAGTACCTCCTCAGGCATACAAGATTAAGAGAAGTATATTGAAGTTTTAACTGGAAAAGCTTATTTTCTGTTTGCTAGACCTTGTTAAGAATAAATTGTAAAAGACCTGAGCTTCCTTGTCTTTGACTGGAAGGAAAGTTAAAAGCATTTTTGTTTGCATGATTTAAAATATCCTGATAAAAGGCTGGAGAGATGGCTCAGGAGTTAAAACACTGCCTCACAAGCAGAAGGTCCTGAGTTCAGATCCCAGGTCCCATGTAAAAGCACCAGGCAGAGCACCAGGCGAAAACCTTGGCAGCCTGCATTTTTGGCCCTGGTGGGTGGAGCTTGGGAAATCCCAGAGCAAAGCAAGAAGGAGGTAGATTCAGGATGATTTCCATTGTCACCATTGGTCCTCCACAGGGACACACAATGCCCTCTGACACGCAAACACACACACACACACACGCATACACACACACAGAGTAAATAAATAAATTATATGTACACGCTTGCTTATTCTAGTTATTCTAGGTTCAGCAAACATCTGAAATGAAAAATCACGTTATAATTCTGCATGAAATAGCATGGCGTATGCCAGCATAGAGATGGAATGACTTTACTATCCAGAAATAGTATTTCATAAAAAGTAACTCAGATGATTACTCAGTCATTTTTCCATAATTTTAGTTTCTCCTTAAGTTTATGTTAGAATACTTAACTAATCTATTTTGCATTAAATTTAGAAAACTAGAGATAACCTCACCTGATCTATTGATGGCTGCCAAATCTTTTTGAAACATGTGAAAGAAATTTATAGAAACTAAATGCATTTATTATGTTGTTTAATGAATAGCAATATTTCATTATGGAATCAGCGTAAGTCTTAACTACTGTTTTCTGGTTTTCGCAGCTTGGCTCGTCCTCTTCTGTGCCTTTTACATCTATTTTTTCTCAGCTTTTTGTGACTGTTGTGGTTCCTCTCATTATTGGACAGGTAAGTTCTCCCTTCTAGACATTTCTTTCTATATAGCTCATATCGTGAATTCCTATGTAAGTCCAGGGCATTGAGAGAAAGGACATTCATAGGGAAAGGACAACTAAATAAAAAAATGAGACTGAACTCAATATGCTTGTAAAACTAGAAAAATAAAATAAAAAATAATACTTAAAAATAAAAAGTTTCATCAGCCACAGTATTCTCTCTTAATTTTTAAATTAATATCAATCCGCTTTACAATTAGTTTTATATATAGAAACCCTTGACTAAAATCATAAATTGGATCTTAGAAACTTGAGTTTATTTTCAAATTCTTCTTCAATAAAGCAATAGAAATATTCTGTCGTAACTTCTTACCACATTATATTATATAATTTAATTATAAATATACAAGTTTAAAAGCAAGGGGTTATAGGTTTGTTGTTTTATAGTAGTTGTTGGTTTGTTAGCCTTGGGGAGATTTAAATTATAGGAAGGCACAGTTATGAAAACCAGAATTTAATATTCAACTACAGCAAGTGGTTCTTAGACAAGCAATACATTAGAGTGACCTAAGGTCACAGAGTGTAAAAGCAACTAAATTCTAGACTTACTTCCACCCTTCATTTGCTGTGTGATCTTAGGCAACTTATTTAAACTCTTTGGCTCCCAGTTCACAGTTTCTTAAGTATTTTAATAATAATTCAGTTCTCAATGGGACATCTACATCACCTGCCCCAAGGCTCAGGGAGCAGTGCTTACGAGGGAGCAGATTGAACATAAGAGCGGGAGGATGGGATGATGTATCGCCAATAACTTGCTGTGAAATAGCTCCCTCACTGCAGCTTTGGTTATCTGCACCAGATTGGGCCCGTCAGCTTTCCATCATGGATGGAGGGGGGACCATGAGGTTCCACTCTTCTCTGATGGACTATGTATTGTTAATGATTGCTGGGTAGACTGTGTCATTTTCCTCAGTGGTGTAGCCACTGATAAGTTCCCCAGTACTTCAGTGATTAATTTCCGACCAAGCTAGTGCAGATAACTCTAACTATAGCAGCGAGTTACACATTAAAAAAAAAAAAAGACAATGAATGTAGGAGGGGGGTTTATTGGGGAGAAACTGTTCTGCAGGAGAGGGAGGGCAATGAGAAAGGGGATGCAAATGGGTAAAATTCATTATATGCATACACAAAACTGCCAACGAATAAAAAAGTAGAAAAATATTACAATAATAATGCCTATCTTAAACTATGTTGCAAAGATTACATGAAATATTCTTGCACATAAAGTTCTTAGATTGCAATCCGATGCAGGTGAATACACTGTAATTTCTGTCCCAGTCATCATTAACAGATTGCCTGTGCATACTAAATGTGAAACAGCTCTTTGAGATGTTGCTTGTAAACATGGCATCTTTAAACATGGAATTTGTATACATACTATCCACATTCAGGTCTCTGGTCAGTAGATTCTGAGACAGGTTTTTATGCAGGAAGTGTAGAGAGACCTGGCCAGAGTGGGGAGGTTGCCTCCCATTGAAGTCTTCCTTTAGTCCTGTGCAGAGCTCTGGAGCTGGCCCGATCTTTCAGAGTGGCCCTGCCTCAGGGCTAGACCAACTGGTCTTTATACCCCTTGAGAGCTGTGACAAAGAGGAGCCCAACTGATGTCATATCCAAACAATCTTTCCCATACTGGGAAAGATTCCTAGGTGGTTCTGGACAGAGCACTGTAGCATTTACTACACAGACAAATTTTAACTTTACATTCACACTTTTAATTTAATTTTAAATTATACTTTACCACAACTCAGGGAGATCTTAAAGCAATTGCTAATACCATTTAGTTCAATATGACGTTATCTTTGAAGAAATACTTCCTTGGTACTACTGATGGCAAATGGTAATTCTGGGTAAACATTGCATCCCATCTCTCCATTTCCTGCCCTATCCATTGCCTGCCTCTGGCTTCCCTGGATGCCCCTCAGTTTCTGCTTCCCTGAGTGTCTCTGCACTCACCATCCTCCCCTACCTCACCCCTTCCATCCTCCCTCTCTCTTCATTTGGCTTTACTACAGCCCTTTCTTTGGTCCACCTATGCATGTTTCTCTGCTTTCTTCTCTACAGCACCTTATTCAATTCCTTTCTTACCATATCTGTTTTCTTCTGTGTGCTCATTAAGCATTTCTCTCCCCCACTGGACTATAAGCTTTGAGTACAGAAGCTATGTTTATCACATTCCCAGACTACAAATATCCCGTAAATATGTGTGAAATGTGCAAGAAGGGAAAATACTAAAGTATGAGAATTGTTTTCAGAAGGAGACATTTTGTCTTGTCAAGGCATGATGAAATTTACCAGTCTTCAGCTCGACATTTGAAGCTAAGGATAATGTCCATGTACAGTATGCATACTTATTTTCTTGCTTCTGAACATCATTCCACATAATAACTTGATACATAGCTGTTAGTGGACCTTGGAAATATTCCACACTAATAATAAATACTTGGCTTAATACATGGACAAAAACGTCTTGCCTGAATTATTCTAATTTCACATGTATAAAGCATTTTATCATTTAGGTAAAGGATACCCAGAAAGATTAATGGATTGTTAGATTGCCCATCCTATTTGTGCCCAATGATAAGATATTCAAGATAGTCAATGTAATATTGGTGTTGTTTTCAAGTACTTTGGTGCCTTGCATGGTGAGGAAACCTGTGTCCTTATATCTACATGTTCCAATCTTAGTAGACAGTCACTAGCCAGCCGTCAGCTTTACCTCCCCCTCCTTTCATCTGTATTCCCTTGAACCAGGAAGCCACTAACTCCTGCCATCTGTGCCCTAGAATTTTCTCCCATGTGGCACCTGCTGTTCTACTCACTGCAGGAGCCAGCGATGGGCTTGGTCATCCCGTCCAAGTCCCAGCCCTCTCCTGAACCTGCTTCTCTGTCCTAACTCTCTCCCCCAGCCCCCCAACCCCAGTCTCCTGTGTCTTTACTGCCTTAATCACCTCATGCTACCCCCCCACACCTCTTCTTAAGATCTTCCCTGTGGTCCCCTATCAATTCCTACTCCAGGTCCACAAAGCCCTCACAGACAAAGGCTGCCTAGTTTTCCTCCACACCCCCTACCTAGCTCCTTCCTGTAGACTCCCCCTATGCCCCCACCCCACCCTGTAACATGATTCCCGCCTCTGAACCTGCCCTTGGCTTCCTGTGTCTTCATCTTGTCTGCAACTCTTTACCCGAAAGCTGCTCCTCACTACTGAGGGACACTCTCTGATGACATTCCTCCAGTTCGCCTGTGGCATCTTCTCTGAATATCTGTCAGTAGAGATGGCCGGCTATTTATGAGTTTTCTGGAAGCAGAGGTGATGTCTTCTGAATTCTCTCTCCTTGCCTGCAGTAGCCCCTCAGTTCATATTTATTTGCTGAACCTGCCCATTCATCTGAGTGCTGGTCTGCATTGTTACCATGTGCAGGTGTACTGAATCGCTTCTCAATGGTCGGATGTAACAGTAATATAAAAAGAATGACAGAAGGAAACACTTACCAACCACAGGAGATCATCATCAGGCATTTCCCTAGATTTCCAGTTGTTCGGGATTACATTGCATCAGGACCAGTCCAAAGAAGAAACTCAGTAATACTTACCCTGTAACTTTCCCACCTGCCCCTCATGCTTGCTTCAGTTTTCCAACACCTCATCCTCCCTCTTTATCCAAAACTTTTGTCTTGGTTACGGTCTTTGACTGGAACACTTTTGCTGCCCTCCACTCCTGAGAAAGACCCTTCCTTCCCCAGCCTCAGGTGGCTGGTCCACAAGTCCATCATCTAGTTTCCACTTCCGAGTGACTCCTTACCTGCCTCTTGTTAGTTGTTTTCCTTTCCCTTTTTCTCCCCAGCCAGAACATAAGCGCCAGGCGGACAGGACATCTTTGTCCAGTTTGTATATTGATCTTTAATCCATTGACTTGCCTGTTAGTATGCAGTGTGCCCACATGCGCTTCCGTAGAGAACCCAGATTCCAGGCCACATGGGCTAGCTTCTTGGTAGCTGCCCATGAAAGTAAACCTTTCCACAAGCTGCCATGAGCATCTTTGAATTGAAATGTTGATTTTCGGCCAAGAGAACTGGAGAATGAAGAAAAGGACTAGACATGTGAACTGAATAATATTTCTGAATCTTGTAGTATTCATAACCTTTTGATCAAAATTCAACTTTTAGGGCCAAAAGATGGCCTAGTAAATAAAGGCACTTGGCCGTGTAAGCCTGGGGATCTGAGTTTAACTCTGGATCTCACATAAAGATGGAAGGAGAGAACTAACTCCCCAGGGATATCCAAAAGAAAGAAAATTCAGTCTAGAGAGATGGTCAAGGGTTAAGACTTTGTCTCTCAAACTGCAGGTCCTGAGTTCTGATCCTAGGTCCCACGTGAAAACACCAGGCAGAAACAGCAGCCACCTGTACTTCCTGCCCTGGTGGGTGGAGCCTGGGAAATCCCAGAGTGCAGCAGGAATAAAATAGAAGCAATCCAGGATGATTCCTGAAGTCACCCTTGGTCCTCCACAGGAACGCACATTATCATATCTCTCTCTCTCTTCCCTCCTTCCCTCTCTCTCTCTCTCTCTCTCTATCTCTCTCTCTTACACACACACACAAAATAAACTATTTTTAAAAAAAGAAAGAAAATTCCTGTCATAGTAGTGTTTCCTATCTTCTCCCCCAAACCCTTTTAGAATATCTAATTGCTCGTGACAAATATTTTATGCATTTTAAGAGTGATTTCTAAATAAATGTTAATGAAATTGAATTTCTCACAACGTTCACCATTTCCCATCATCTTGGTTAGTTTTCAGAGCAGGACAGGAAAGCCTGCCTTTTCCACCTCTAGATTAAAAATAAAAAGCATATCTGTATAATAGCATTCATGCGTTCTCTGGTGTTTGCAATCGTGATTTGTTTCACAATTTGAAATTGGCTTTTCATACCAAATAGGCTTCAGGTAACACTGGAATCGGTGTTGTGAGTGCAGGTAACATGTTGCATTAGGCATTAAAAAAGTAGCTGTTTACAGTATGTAGGGTCTCTTGGTAAACAGAGATGGAAGGAACCCAGAAATGCAAACAGAGATCATGTGCCTTGTACATGCTCTATTTCTGAAGTATTTCAGTTCATTTCATAATCCTTTCTATAATTATCACTTCTGTGTTATAGACATGCACGGGAACACACAGAATTTCCTTAGATGTCAAGGAAGGGATGGGCCAGGATATGAGGTCATACACAGCCTGGCTTCAGTGTACCTTGACCCCTTGCTGTGTCCCTGGGGGAATAGCGATCATGTTTCTCTTACCTGACATGTGACTAACTTTTTACATTTTATGCAAGTTTAAGCTCTCTGTCACTCACAACCTCAGCAAGATAATATTGTACTGTCTTTCTCAGAGAATGAAGTGAAGTAATAATAGCAAAGAAATTTACAAAAGTAAAGCAGAAAATGGATGTCTACTCTCATTATTTATTATTATTTATGCTTTTTTGAAAAAATATGCTGATATTATTTAGTCCTGGTCAATTTTTAATAAACCATTTTTAAGGAAAAGTGTTATGCTGTGGAATGCTCAGCCTTAACAGAATGTCTGTGCCAACCCACAAACCACCGCTCACGAAATGTGGTAGAAGAAAGGAAAAAGAGCCTGAAGTGGGGAGGGGTACTGCCAAATAGTCTCTTCTGAACCTGACAGGGCTACTGCATCCATGAGCTCCCCGAAACTGTATTTATTTCCATAATCCCTGCACAAGAGTTGGTGCGTCAACATTTCATCTTGGAAGACGAATGATCTCAAGAGACCCCGTATCTCCCTAAAAGGCTGATAAAGGTTAACTCCAGGTGGGGAAAGGGAAGCTACTTTCCTGAGTGGTGTACCCACTAATGTGTCATCTATGTTTTAGCAAGAGCTCAGGCACATGCCTGTGTCACCAATCTAAATGAAACTCAGTGGGCCACACATGCAAAAAGACATGAAAGGGAGAAGTGACTGGTTGGTTGTGAAGAAAGGCTTTTCAATGGAAGGAGAGAGGATAGGATTTGGTAATAAGGGATAAAAATGACTTACATTCATTGTATGTATCTATCAAAGAATAAAAATTAACGAAGTTAAAGCTATAAAAATTGGCTTCATCTCTTACAATATCCTTTCAACAGGATGTTAATTAAGAGACAAACCTTTTATAAAAATACATGAATTCCAGGCAGTACAAGATGAACATTGAAGGGTCCAAAGCCACCTTGAAGAAGAATCAATTTTACAATTCAGGCTTGGCATGAAGAATTATCTATCATATATCCTCACTCCAGAATCAATTTATAAATGTAAAGATGGAGCGGGAAGGAAAAGCTAGGAAATGCCTTGGCCTAAAAAAAAGAAAGAAAGAAAATGAAGATAACTGAAATGATGGATTTAACACGTCTTTGCTCTCTTGGTGTCTCACCATCCTGGCCTGAGATCTGTCATTTTCACAGGTTTCCAAATTGGAAGTCGTGTTATAAGTAAGTGATATGAAACTCAGCTGTTGGAAATACAGTCAAATTTAAATTTCCTCCTAATTTGTTACTTAAAGTTAAAATTATGGAAATCATAATGAAGAGGCAGCAATCAAATTAAAAGCTTCCCATGGGAGATTTTTTTCTCTTCTCCATCAGGAAAAGCAAAGAACTGAATGTGGATTTGACACTTAACACCCATGTTTCTTTGAGCACTGAATTAGGATGCACAGTCAGTTGAAATTTTGAAGAGTCGCCCCAGACCACCTCACCAGATGCCTCTGCCCACCCCAGTTTCGTGGGTCTTTGTCCCCAAAAATTCTCTGTGCTAATCTCTCGTTAGCAAAGTCTTATCTCCTGCAAATTTAATTAAAATTTCCAATAAGCCAAAGCAATCTGGAGAATTTAAAAAGCAACATGAATCTATAAGAAACAGAAAAAGATTATGTCAGAAGTGGAGCCGCCACACTGAAAGATGAAGCTTTGAACCCTGACTTAGAAATGTGTCAATTGCATTTCAGTGGGATGTTATTCAGGAAAACATTTTAGCACTTTCTAGCTACACAATACGGAAGCAACTGCCTTATAAACTAGCTTTTAGAGTCAGGCTTGTGCAGCCTGGAAATTATATGATGTAACACAGTCTGCATCCATATCACAAGGAGGAGACTGAAAATCCAAAAGGTAGTCAGTCAGCTTGTTGGTTTCTTTTGCAGGTGCATCAGGTTCCCCGCTTTTCAGTTGTTTTTGTTTTCTGGTGGGTTTTTTTTCTTTCTTTTTTTTTTTTTTTTTGTCAAGATGAAGTAACCTGCGTGTACCCTTGGATGTGTTTAGGCCGGGAGGACTGTTGGGAGGACTCTAGCCCAGGAGCTCTTGCTTCTTCCTGTATTACACACACACATAAAATAAAATACATGTTAAAAAAAAAAAAAAAGAAAAAAAAGAATCCTGCTCCACTGTGAGGCCAAGTGTGTTCTAATGAAGTTTCAAAAGGACTGTTGGGTTAATTAAATCAAAGTGCTGCTCCTGATGTTGATTGATGATCAGACATTTGCCTTGACTTTTTAATCTCTTTGACTTTCAGAATTCACCTCATTCATATTTATTTATTTTGTCAGGGATGGGGGTGGGAGATGGCATGGTGGTAAGACAAGATATGTTTACTTTGAGAATTGGGATTGTACATTCTGTAGTCAGTTACAGAGAGAACATGTATGTCTTTAGGTATTATATATCACAGTAACTGTAAGATTGACAAGTGTCAATCACTCCATGTGTCTTCCACTTATTTTATTTTCTGAAGGAGTCAAACTGTATTAAAATTTGGGAGACTATCAGCTGTCTGCTGTCCAGCGGGGTAAATTACAAAACTACCTCTAAGTGAAGCCTTGCCGTAGCCCTCCGGGAGCTTCACATTTGGACTTGACCATCTGTGCTGTCCGTGACATGTTGAACCTGCCGTCCAGAATTTCTGTCCTAGTATCACTGTGACTGCTCTTGTTTTTCTATCCTGCATTCTTCACTTTAAGGGAAGAAATGAATAAGTTACTGTGGATTGTGATTTTTTCTACTTCATATTTTGTTAATTTGCTTATCACTTTAAGATGGATATTTTATTTTTTATCCATCTATTAATGTAACACTTTCTACCCTTCATTCCAACCACACCTGACTTTGAAGGTTTTGTTCCTTGTGCCTTGTACTGACTGATCAGCTTTCTGCCAAGACTTGATGTAGACTTTTAGTTTGCTAGTAAATCCTTGAGATGATTTAGATCTGTCAGTCAGTGTTTAGGGGTTCTGTTTGGGAGCACACTGCCCATACCCCATCTCCAAGTAGAAAACTTCCAGTGGATGCCTGAGCCATGGATAGAACTGAAACCTACACAAATGTTATTCCTATGCATGCACACCTAGGATAAAATTTGATTTGTAAATTAGGCTCAGTAAAAGATCACCCATGATGATGATACACAACAATGACAACCATAAACTGAATTAAAAAGTTATTTAAGTTTGAGAATTGTTTATTTCTTGGATTTTCACTTAACATGTTCAGAGCAAAGTTGACCACAGGTATCAGAAGCTGAAGAAGGCAAAAATGTGGATAGGAGAGACTATGGAAGTTTATTTTGTTTTAAATGTCTTCAAGATGGGCTCTGGTGTGAATCAAGTCTTTTGGGTGACAGCAAGCTCCTGACAGAACCCCTTCTACCTTCTCAGCAGAAATCCCCTGACCTTCTAACTGCTAATGGAGCTCTGGTAATTTATCCTGTTGTAAAGTTTCTTGTTCAATCTTACAGAATTCAGAGCAAATCAAATCACAATACAGAGCCTGGAGAGCAGGCTCCATGTCACAGACTTAAACTGTCTCCACCCTGTTCCTTAAGATAGGGCTGTTAAAAAGTGAAGCAGATTTCAATAGAATGTGGGCTCGCTTTTATGTCCAAATCAAAGGTATCACCAATATTCAGATTTTCCTGATGTTAAATATCTGATGGGATTTTTAAAAGCAGGGGTGGGGTGATTCTATAACTTTATGTCTCACCAATCCTTTTGTAGAAAAGTTGAGATAGCTTCATTCATTTTTTAGTTTTAATTTTGGAATTCGAAAAGCGTGCAAATAGCATTTGTCTTTGGAGTCACAAAAACTCTAGATATTCAGATTGTGAATTATTTAAACTCCCACAACACATGCACTTTTGCTTTTCAAGCATGAGTTATAATTTAATTAAAAACTTCTGGTGCATTGCTAGTGTTTTAAATATTAATATGTTCCATGGATCACTTTCGATTATCCACTGTCTTGAAATTCTTGAAGATGTCAGATTTTTAAGATTCCCAAAGTTACATTTGGACCTGTCTGTTGAGGCAAAGGGGACTATGATAATTACACACATCCATTAGGATCAGCAGAGGAGATAAACTTTGGGGAGGCTTAATGGGCATGTCTTGGTGACAGCTAGCAAAGAGCATTTGGCATGATTAAGGATGGATTTGAATGCAGCTGAAAACACACTCTCATTATGGACACCCAGTGGAAGTCGCACCACAAATGTCGAATTCCCCAGAAGAGGAGTAGCGGGCGGGGAAGCTTTGAAATCCACTGTGATCGTCATCCAAATCATTCCCTCGCCTTTGTGTCTTTGTATTGTTAAAACCATTTGCTATGCCCAGTGCGATGGCCTCCATCTCTGCAAAAAAGCCACCTGTTGACCTCTGTTGTTTCAGATTGCCCGAAGGTACATCAAAGAGTGGCTGGAGAGGAAAAAACCTCCTTTTGGTGCCGTCAGCAGCAGCGTCCTGCTCATGATCATCTACACTACATTCTGTGACACCTTCTCCAACCCTCATATTGACCTGGACAAGCTCAGCCTCATCCTCATACTGTTCATAAGTAAGTCAGAAGGCTGGATGCAGAGGCTACCCCCCGCCCCCAGCCCCTTCAACTGCATCCTGAAGCAATCCTGTGGCCTCCAAACTCCCTTCCAATGTTAGTCCAATTAGAAATGAATACTTAGCCTGAGTGATGTTTACTCAGTGACTTTCTTTAAAAAGATAGAAGTAGTACTAATCTAATCATTGCTTTTTATGACTGGTTTACCACTTTCCGATTTATAGCAGTTATTGTTAGATGAGATTTCATATGTCTCAGATTCAAGTATTACATTGACCACTTTGGTTCCAACTTAAGTTTAAATCCATCTGTCATGATTTGAAATATTGGGTTGTCCACCCAGGTTCACGCATTTGAATCTCTAGTTTGGGAAAGTCATGGCACCTTTAGGAGGTAGAGTCTTGCTGGAGGAAGGCAGCCACAGAGAGTGGGCCTTGAGGTTGGTTAGCCCCGCCCTGCTTGAGTGAGTGAGTCTGCTCTTGGAGTCTTGGAGTGAGTCTCCAAGATGTCGTCAATGACATAGGCCTCCTGCTTCTGCCAGCCAGGCATGCAATTTCCACCATGACAGACTGTATCTCTGCTCCAGAACTGTGAGCTGAATAAATCGCCCTTTCTCCCAGTAAATTACTTGAGTTTGAATCTTGTCTCACAGCAACAGAAAAGAACTGGTACATCATCTTATCTCTTATACTGATTTCAAAAGGATTTATAGTATAGATGCTTATATTTTATGTATATAATAATTGATTGACTACATTGGTTAAAATGGAAATATTTCTATCCATCATATTTTCTAATCAAGCTTATGGAAAGAAATGTCACTTTACTTTTTAAGAAGCAGAAGCTATACTTGTCGATGACTTAAAAAACAGCTTTTTGTTCTGTGTAGCCTATAATTTCAAATATAACTCTTATATCAGATTATTTCATTATTAAACATCAAGATGCATTGTTTGAAAGTATAGACTATGTATGTATACATTTGTACTGCTAAACTGATAGTGTAAACTAGTCCTCTTAAATTGAACAAATTTAATATCTAAGTCAAAGAAAATTCTAGATTTTTTTCCAGGTGGTAATGCCATAGATTGTGTCTAGAGGATGTCATCAAGGAGAACAGGTTAAGTCCTGTTAACTCATGTTTCTCTCCATCCAGCAACATTTGTTGGGTTTATTTGTTGGGTTTTTCTTTTTAATTTCCTACGAGTTGTAGAGAAACTAAGTATCATGTGCTACAATAATGTGCTACAGAGTACTTTCATGGGGCTGATTTGGCTTCAACTCATTGTTGTTGGTTCGCTTGTGTTCTTCAGTTGTCTCCATTCAGCTGAGTTTCATGCTTCTGACCTTCATCTTCTCAACAAGGTGAGTGATTGGTGCCCAAGTCCGTCTCCTTGGAGGAATTCTGCCCCCGACTTAGCCCCTATGCAACTGCCCTGTTTGTCTTCATTGCACTGGCCATTCTATCAGTCTCCTACCCTCCAATTAGAGAGGCGACTAAGTGTGTGTTCTGGTTTCCCTCACTTCTCTCTTCCTGTACTTATCACCCCTCTCCAACCCTGTCCTGGCTGGAGTTGGCAGCTTCCTGCTCTAGAGTTTGAACCTTCCAAATTCCAGGGCTTCTCCCAACTGCCAACACTCTTGTTTTCTCTCTGCATAGACACAGGAGAGGTGACCCTGTCTATCTTAGCAAGAACAGTTGTTCTTGTCCAGATGTTCAGAGTAGAACTAGTCTTTTCACTGGAACTTCATCTTTCTCTCTTATTTCTTGCCTTATTTTTAATGGAACCACCGCCCTCGGAGTTACTGAAAACTGGAATCTTTCGAGTCATTATTTCGTCTTGATCTTGCCTCCACTGTGTTCATTGTGCTCCCGGGGCTAGCTTGAGCTCTCCGTGTCTCCTTTGTCTCTAGATGGTGACAGTGCATGTCATGCTGGTAACGCTAGCTCATGGCCCAACTTTCTGTCCATGTTTCATGCAGCTTCCAATGATTCAGAATTCTGCTAACCACTGTTGTTAGGTGTCTCCAAAGCTTAGCTTTTACCAAAAACAAGTTGGTTGTGTGTACAGCCCTCCAGTCTACTTAGCAACCACCAAAGACCACATGTGTTTCACCGCCCAAACACTAGGTTGAGTTCTATGAAAGAATCTTGTACTTTTTCATTTCTGTCTCTTGCTGAGTACTAGGTTAGCCTGGCATTCACTATGTAGCCCAAGGTGGCCTCAAACACTTGGCAAGCATTTACAGGCATGTGTGCCACCATGCCCAATTTATCTTTCCTGTTCTTTTTTTTTTTTTTGCGCGCGCGCATGCATGTGTGTGTGTGCGTGTGTGTGTGTGTGTGTGTGTGTGTGTGTGTGTGTGTGTGTGTGTGTGCGCGCATGCAGAAGGATACTTGAGTTTGTAGAGATCCAATGGTGACTTGGAGAATCATCCTGGATTGCCTCTGCCTCTTTACTCTGTGGTTTCCCAGGCTCCACCTTCCAGGGCTGGAATTGCAGGCTGCCACCAATATCCACCATCTTTTTTTTTTTTTACATGCTCTCTGGAGATCTAACTCAAGTCCTTCTGCTTGCAGGGTAAAGACTAGCCCAGCTCCCCTGTTCTTGTAGGCACTCCTTTTTTTTTTTTTTTTTTGGCTCTATTTAAATTTTTTTTATTTCCACTCATACAAACTTAACAGGCACATCAGTCCCCTCTCTCCCTTCACCCCTTGACTCCCCTACTCCCCTCCTCCGCTCCCCCCTCCCTCCCCATCCCCCAGTGCCTCCCCCCCATCTCCGGAGCATCCTTTAATGTGCATGCCAAACTCTCCTCTGGGTCCTCCTCTCCGATGAGGTGCAAGGACCCAGCGGCATTTCCCAGAACCCTTTCCTGTGTTCCCCTTAAGCATAGGAACACTACTGTGACTGTCAGTCCCTAGTCTTGTAGGCATTCCTTAAATGTCATCTCTTCCACAGTGTAATTCCAAAAGACATTACATAAACACTTAGAATGAGAAAGATGCCACAGTAAGTACTTTATTAAAATAAGAGGTCATGACCCAGTGTTGCATGAGCACGCAGACGAAATACGTGTCCTCTGAGAGCTACAACCTGTAGCCTCAGCTCAGCCAGCCAAAGAAAACACTCGGCTTCACATGAGATGTGCAATTTGATATAGTTAAAGAATGGTCAACTGTTCGGCCACCAGAGACTGGGAAGCCAGGTTCCTGTGGGAGGGCGAGCAGTGGTAAATATTTCAGCACTCAATAAATGATAGGAGAATAAGAAGGTTACGCTGGTCCTAAAGGTGAGCTTAGCCTGCTTTCCCTTGGGCTGCCCATGATTCAGTGAGCGCCCACAAGGGAAGGGTCTCGTCTTTTCTGAGACTTGAAATGCTGTCAGGTCAGGTGTGGGTGGGTGTGGGCCACACACTAGGCACTTAGCTCTTGGTCTACAGTACTAGGCTGATTGTACATAGTCAATACAAATGTACTGAAGTAATTTGAAGCATTTTCCTAAGTCTCAGGCTGTGATTTATGGAGGGAATACAAAGCCTGGAGCTATGAAGTCACTGAGAAAAACGTGGCTTGCTTGGTATCCTGAGAGTGGGAGGTATTTTAAAGTTCTTTTTTGTGGTGATGGCAAGATGGCTCCACAGGTAAAAGGCATCTACCTGTATGCAAATCTGGTGAGCTAAATTCAATCCCAGGGGCCCACAGGATAGAAGCAGAGAACTGAGTTTCTAAAGTTGTCCTCTGTCATCCAGTATTTGTCTACATGTTCTCTCTCTCTCTCTCTCTTTCTCTCTCTGTGTTTCTCTCTCTCTTGTCTCTCTCTCTCTCCTTCTCTCTCTCTCTTTCCCCCTCCCCAATTGTCATTCCTTGTGGCAAAGGTAGTCATCAGAGCTAGTTACCCTGTGGGATTGTGAAAGATGCAGACATCTAAAAGATTCCTTACAAACAGCACAAGAGACCACTGCTGGGATTGCTGAAGAAGGGGGGACAGGGATAGGGGGTTCTCTACAGCTGGTGGAATTAAGGAGCATTTCCAGCATGCCACAGACTGATCTCCCATGAGGTACCTTGGTCTTGGATCCTACTTTTCTACCCTATTCTGCCTTTCCTGGAATTCTGTCATGCTTTGAACTTTTCCCTGACCCCCTGTGAGAAATGCACATTCTTTGACATACCTGAGCAGCAGTCACCATGCGCAGAGTCATGGTTGGGTATCCTGGAAATAGTCAGTTATTTGGACAGGAGAGATGGCTCAGTGGATAAGGCATTTGCCCCACCAGTATGAAGACTCAAGTTTGGAACCCTTGAACGCATGTAAATATCAAGGGGGCGTGTCCCACAGCACTCAGGACACAAAGATAAGAAATCCCCGGGGCAAGCTGACAGCTAACCTAGCCATGCACATACATGTATAACCCTCACATACACAACACTCCACACAAACATGCACATGCAAAACAGTGAAAATATTTTTAATTGGGCATTTTGCAAAGAAATAAAATTTAGAACATGATTTTCATGTTTTGTTTTCTTGCCAAGAGCTCAAAGCTGCTAAGGTCTTGACTTGAAGGTGAATGAATCCTAGAGGTTGTGCATATTATTACATGTACATTCAGCAGCAGCACAATAGTACTATGTATTTCCCCTGCTACTCTGCAAGTGGAACCTGTGTTAGAGTTGATTGTAGTAACTTGCCTAGCATCAGTTTAGTAAAGCCTTTTGTGTAGTATATGTGAAGTCAAAGTCTGTTTCCACTTCACATTTGCAAAAGTGCCAACCCTTTTTCCACTGCTCTGAACTGTCTTAACTACATCTAAGACTCATAATACATATCTTAGCTAGAAAATTTGTAGAATATTTAACCAAATTCTTCAGTTTCACAGAAGCTCTCGAAAAAACTAGTCAGAGATGCCAAGAAGGTAAACTAGTTCCCTGGCTCATCTTGTATTCTCTGGGTCCATTTTCTTTCCCTGCTTTTGATTTTTTTCCTACTTGAAGTGGATGCAGTATGTGTGTGTGTGTGTGTGTGTGTGTATTCATTTTTTCCTCACCAACACTAAATCTAGAACAAATCTGGGCATGAAAAGACAGCCATCTCAATGTCAAAATCATGTTCCGATGATGGGAATTTGTGTAAAGCCAGGAGAGACTGAGCCTGGAGAATTCAGCTTTCTCACTGCCCTCTGCTTCCTGGTTAGCGTTTCTTAGCGTTCCTGACTGACGTGTCACCATGTCAGTGAGCATTTAAAATTGAAGCGTGAGTCACCGCTTCATTCTCATTGATCTGTCTCCAGAAGAGCATGGGGGCCCAAATTCCAACACCAGCTCAAACAAACTTGGGTTTCAGCCCTGTCTGGTAACATTGTAAGTTCTGTCAGTTTCACTGTGAAAAAGAAAAATGGAGACACAATGCACCTTATCGAAATGGAGAGAATTTGGATGAATGGTAATGGTAAATTTGGAGAATTTACCAGCAAACACACAATGCCTCAATGTTCGTACCTGATATAGGGCAAGTATTCAATAAGTACTGGCTACCATAGGATGTTTGTTGGATCAGAATGGTTTGCATTGCATCAGGAACCAATAACAAGAGAGCAAGCTTGCTGTTCTAACTTGGCAATGCATTACACGTTGTTTTTCTGTGTCACTGTTGCTAGGAAGTTAGCCCTGAATCATTGACCACAAGTCAGCTGTTTGCCATAACCTGAGCTTCGTGCAACTTGGGGAAATGATCAAAATTTCAAAAAGTACTGAAAAGGCTTAGAAAAAGAAAGCAGTAATTGGGAATGTTTTTAAATATAGCACAGATAGCTCAGTAGGTTGATAACCGGACAATCAGTAGAGTGACGAATGCCTTAGGAAGCAGAAAGGACACACATTCAAGTTGCTACATGACTCCATCCAGTCTCAGTCCATAGTGTGGGGAGGAAGAGGATGGGCCATAGGGAGAGGGAAAAAAATGGGCTTTATTAGTACCAAGCCGCTACCATTGGAGATGTGACCAGCTAGGCCATGGAGCTCTGGCTGGCTGTTGTGCCTCACAGCTGAAGACAGATGAGGGCCTCCTCAAAGGTAAGCAAAAATGGAGCACAGCACAGAGGCTAACAAAGGAAAGTGTCTCACGTGGCAGTTTTCTCCTCTGAAAACTGGGTTTAGACAGACTTTTCTCTGAGGACCTTTTCCACCCCATATTCTGCACTTCTCCAAAGTCAGACCTGACATGTTTTCCTCTGTGGGCAACCATAGGGAAAGGCGAAATAAGTAGCACGTGATGAACACTGAAAGAAAGCTTTGTTAGGGAGAATCAAAAAGACCAGTTGGGAAGGAAGGAAAATAAGCTCCTCAGGGGAGGCCAAAGTGATCAAAAGAATTATAAAAGTGGAGGAAAGAAAATAAATATTAAAAAGAGATAAAGTAGAGTTAGAAAATAGAAAGTAAAAGATCGCTTTTGAGAATGCGAGCAGGCACAGTAGCCATGCACATCACTGAAGTACAATGGTCACAACTTCAGTAGAATAGAAAGGATGCCTTTTCAGGACAGGGCATGGCAAAGGGCAACTAAGACTGAGACATCTCTCTCCACCATTATGTTGAGTGTGTGTGTCTGTGCACACATCTGTGTGTGCCTGTGTGTATCAGAGTGCACTATGTGTGTCTGTCTGCATCTGTGCATGTGCATCTGTGTGTGCACATGTGCATGCATGCGTGTCTGCATGTACATGTGTGCATGTATATGTCTGCATGTCCGTGTATCTATCTTTGTCTCTGTGTGCATGTCTGCGTGTGTGTGTGTGTGTGTGTGTGTGTGTGTGTGTGTGTGTGTGTGTATGCCCCTATCAGAGTGTACTGTGGAAACTGGCCATACTATATCCACAGGAATTGCCGAGAGAGGGGCAAACTTCCTTCACTGGCCAGAACGTCTTCAGGTCTGCAAGCACCCAAAGTGTCCCAAGTGTATTGAACCCGCTTTGTCCATCTTATCCACCTGCCCAGGCAATGGTCCCACCCACCATAGGCTGCTTTTCCCACGTGGGTTAGATGATCTGCTACAAGCTTGCTCAGGGCTTGCCTTCACTAGCAGCTCTTCACAGATGTGCTGAGAGCTTGGCCTTCTGTATCAGTTGACGCCTGTATCTAAATGCCACAGCCATGGGTAGAAGGCCATATGGGCATCTTCCCTGGGATCCACACCGTAAAGACCAGTACCACATAGCCAGAGTCGAGTCGGCCCCGCTGAGGAGGAATATGGTTTTTAACCACACACAGTGTACACCTAGGCGCTAAGGCCCCGTCCTCCCTTGCTGGATGGATCCTCCCTTGCTGGATGGATCCTCCCTTGCTGGATGGATCGAGTGCTTATGGTCCCAGAGGAGGCTCCCACTCAGTCTAGCCCAGCCTAAGTCTCTAGATCTGACACTCCATCCTATACGGGTTCCTGGAGTCACTCGAGTTACTGCTGCAGGGAGCAGCAGGCAGTGCCGAGTCAGGTCTGAGCCTTCTTGGCCCTCGGGCAGTGTGCTGGCACCCAAGCAAGAATGATTGTCACCGACCCAAGTTCACTATAAGGAACTGCTGCCAGACCTCCAGGAAGAGAAGCAGACTGCCTTGTAGGGCCTTCATGGTGTGGCCACCACACATGCATTCCAGAGACTTCTCAAACGTTGCTGTGCTGCGGGTGCAGCAGTGACAGGTGCCACCCATCCACTGTGAGCTGACTGTGTGTCACCCACCCATCCACTGTGAGCTGACTGTGTGCCACACCCACTCATCCACTATAAGTTGACTCTGTGTCACCCACCCATCCACTGTGAGCTGACTGTGTGCCACACCCACTCATCCACTGTGAGCTGACTGTGTGTTACCCACCCATCCACTGTGATTGACTATGTGTCACCCCCACCCACCCACTGTGAGCTGTGTGTCACCCACCCATCCACTGTGAGCTGACTGTGTGCCACACCCACTCATCCACTATAAGTTGACTGCTGTGTCACCCACTCATCCACTGTGAGCTGACTGTGTGTCACCCACTCATCCACTGTGAGCTGACTGTGTGCCACACCCACTCATCCACTGTGAGCTGTGTGCCACACCCACTCATCCACTGTGAGCTGACTGTGTGTTACCCACCCATCCACTGTGATTGACTATGTGTCACCCCCACCCACCCACTGTGAGCTGACTGTGTGTCACCCCTACCCACCCACTGTGAGCTGACTGTGTGTCACCCCTACCCACCCACTGTGAGCTGACTGTGTGTCACCCCTACCCATCCATTGTGAGCTGACTGTGTGTCATACTCCTTTGCCATCTCTTCCAAATTTTTCTGATGTCTTTGAATGAAACCCTTCAGGTTTTACAGAGAATAAACCTTTGGCTTGAGTTGCTTCTGCATTCCCGTTCTCTGCCTGATGAAGCACTACATTTTTTCACTTATCTACTTTGCTTCCAGCTCAGAGGAACAGGAATCTCCCCTTACCCCTTCTGGTTCCATCAGGCCTCCTGGGAGCGTCAGCTTTCTCTCTCTCTCTCTCTCTCTCTCTCTCTCTCTCTCTCTCTCTCTCTCCCCCCCCCTCTTCTGTTCCCACGGTGCCTTTTCTGTCCTATTCCACTGGTGCCTCATCTATCCTGTTTCCACCGGCACCTCTTCCCTTCCATTCCCACCTGCGCCCCTTCTGTTTGTTCTCACAACGTGCCTCTCCATTCTGAAGATTCAGCTTGTTCCTCAAATTCCTCCTCCCTATAAACAATACTAGGAGAGCAAAAATATCATCCAGCATGTCGTAAGCACTTATAACATACAAAATTCTTAAAGATACGGACATTTATCTTTGTGATGGTCCTGACAATCAAATAGTATCATCCCCATTTTAATCATAAGCAGAAGGGTGGTTTGGACTTAAAAGCAAGTGTGAAGTTGGAGACAGAGTTCAGCATGTAAAGAAACTCACCAAGCCTGACAACCTGAGTTCAGTCCCCAGAACCCACTTGGTGGGATGACATGTGGTTCACTGCCCTTATGACACACGCCATAGCATGCATGTACTCTGCACACCCGCCCACAAATTGCCTTATCTAAAGAAATAATGACAAGAATTCAGTCAAGTGTGCTTATCTGCAAAGTTTGGGTTCTTTGATTTTGGAGGGGGACACTGCTATAGGTAAGCAGCTGATAACATTCCGCCTGTTCTAACTCAGTGTGTCATGGGCATCACCGGCTCTTCTCTGAGGCTCTCCAGCTCTCTGCCTCGCCGGCCTCATCGCCTTCGGTCTCAGCCTGCGCTGCACAGTTGCTTCTTCTCGAGAACGGGTCTGGTTCTATGGCTCGCGTGCTGTATCGCTACCTCATGACATCAGGTCTCGTCATGGCCCTCTAGTGCCTCGCCTTGTCCCACCTCACCAAGTCCTCACTCCTGGTCAGAAACCAGTGTCTCTGCAATCACGTCGTCATGAAGAATCTGCTCTTTGCCCTCCCACCATCCCTGACGTCCTACAATTTCTCTGTGTCCTTGGTCAGGTCCCACACCCTCCAAGCTGGAGGTAATCCTCCTTCAGTGTAAATCCCCTGTCTCCCCCCATCCCCATCTCCTGTCCTCTCTTCTACATACTTTCTCCTTGCTCCTTTCATGTCATAGCTCATGTGTTTGCCTAAGAGGACCTTCCCCACTGGGCTCACCCAGGGAATTAAAGGATGAAGACTGTCAGTCATGACCCTTAGAAAGCAAGAGTAGAGAGAAAGGAATGTGTGGCCTCATTATGACCCTGATTCTACAGCAAGGATTTCTTCCTACAATATAAGGGGATGACTATAATGATGAGCTGATCCGTTTAGCTCACAATTCCTTCAACCATTATAACTGAACATATGAACTGTGACTATGATATCCAACCAGTACTAATCCAGTACCGACCCCCATAACATGTAGTCACTTTTGACAACATGAGGATTTTTAGCTTCACCTCGTGTGTAACAATGGGAGGGCACAGTTGTTGGGAGCATAGACTGAGAACCCAGCGTAGACTCGAACCCCCCATACTCCATCAAATAGAAATCAGAACCCCTCAGTAAACTGCACAACCATGTGCCTCATCTGTTAATAGGGACACCTGTCGCCTATCTTCGTGATCATTGTCCTTATATGCAAAGACCTGGTAACCTCATAGGACATGACCATTTGTTGTTTTCCTGAACATGGTGTTAGAATGTGGGTCGAGCTATCTCCCAGAGGTGCTGTCCCAAAAGAAGCACCTTTGAACTTACTTCTTGGAAGCTGCTGAGTAGGGTCAGTTGGCAACCTAGAGATGTGGAGCATGCACAAAACCCTATGCCATGTGCTGGTCACATATGATCTTAAGTAGCCCTACCACACATTTTTAAAACCATCAAAGAAATCCAGGCACTATTGTCCATTTCGGTCAAGAATAGCTTCTGTCACCAGGATTGCTCAGAGATGAAAGCATGATATGATTTAAGGTGTGTAAAATAGATTTTTGATACAAGCATTTTATAAAGCCTGTTTCTCCCCTCCCCCCAGGAATAACTCGGGTTTCACCCCAGCAGATACAGTGGCCATCATCTTCTGCTCAACGCACAAGTCCCTCACACTGGGTAAGTAAGTGAGTCTCTGAGTTAAAAACCAAATGTTACCTTCACAGAGTCACATTTTTCCATTTGAAACGTGGAAACTTTTCAAGCTGAATGGAATGAGGTATTGTCCATCTGTTAGGCAAACCAAGGATGATTCAGCATTCTGAAGGGCAGTGGGTTGCTTATTTGACCAGACAAATTTCTGCAGACCTGAATTTGCTAATAATTTGTTCAGTGCCAAATTATGTGTTAGAACCAGAGGGAGGCAGAGCTGGGAGCGGAACTGTTCCCTCAAAAAAACACTTTGCTGGGGAAAACTGGAGGGTTATCCCTGGAAATTTTTCTGCAAGCTCAAAGCTAGGTGGGAAAAACATTATTATTCTAATTAGATAGTTGACATTATTGTGACATTCATTCTTGAATGTTGGGTTGTTTTCTACAAGCACAGTTTGATTATCATTACAATTGGATTAGCACTAAAAGTGAAGTACGTGTTTACTTAATAGGGAAAGATTAGTAAGAAAAGTGCTGTTTTCTACTTAAGCTTATCTGATTGCACTATTGCAGCACCTTTTACACATTCAGAATCTATGTTTTTAGTCGTTAGAACTTGTTAAGTGGTCAGAAACTTGACTGAAGCTTACATCATTCATAAACTCCTTGGGCTTGTTGTGGTGTGCTGTGGTGAGAACTCATGCGGGAAAGTACCTGCGCGCTTGGCATGCAACTGGGAGAGAACGAGCTGTCGTGACAGTGTTTAAACTTGCCCGTGTGAGAAACATCTTGTCTGTGAACTGAAAGTGAGGAAATTTCACCCTGTTTTCATAAATTCTAAACACATTTGTCTGGTGCAGTCTTTCCAGTTTTACTAAGTTGGGAAAATTTAGAAATTAGACAAACTCTTGAAGGAGTACTTGTCATCTAGAATTTGTGTGTGTGTGTGTGTGTGTGTGTGCATGTGTGTGTGCATGCTTGTGTGTGTTGTATATTTGAGTGTGTGTATATCTCTGAATTTGTGAATGTGTGTTTCTGTGTCTGTGTGTATCTCTGTGTGTGTGTGTTTGTTGTCTAGTATTTATATGTTTGTATGTGTATGTGTACATATGTATGTATTGTCTATGGATTAAAAATATGCTTGTTTGCTTTTCTTCTTAATCATCATCAAATCGAAGATGAGAGATCCTTGGACACCACTTTCCAATCCTGACTCGGTTGTTAACTTCCCTGAATCTGAGCTTTTCAACTGTGAAATAAGGAAAAGATTACTTACTTTGTAATATTATTGCAAAAATTAAAGGCATAGTTTCTACCTAGCCTAGCACTTGGTAGATCATACATAATCATCAGCATATCACAGAATGTGCTTGTATTTTAGTGGGTTTCTCTGGACCAAATGAGATTTCCCCTTAGAGAGTATACCTGGTGCTCTGTGGGCCTCATACATAGTGCTGTTATTTATTGTTATTAATTACATTAGTAGAACTGGTTGACTGCTGGCAAGATTCCAATCACCTTGACACTCCATGTAGATTTTCATGTAATAAGTATAATTTAAGTGTTGGCCTCAATGTGTATAAATTTCATAAAAACTGAGGGACATTCATAAAATAAGGAGGCCAGAGGTGGTGGCCACAGGGACCAGATGGATAATGTTTTTAGGATACCTGTTGTGGTGAACTGGTGGTACCCCAATACATTAGTGCCTTTCCGTTGTGAATCTTTAAGCCCAATCTTTCCCAGAGATTTGCTTTAGACAGCAAGATCCCAGTGGATGATTTCTGTTCTTCCATAATGTTCTCCTGTGCTAGCATGGCCGTGAAAGTGCGTGCCGTGGCCTTGCGTGGAGTCAGGTCTCTCTTTCCATGATGTGGGTTGCTGGAGTCCAACTCTGCATGTGGGACTGAGTGGCAAGCACATTTGCCTGCAGACAAGCAGATCGGGTTTTACGTGTACATTGAAAGTAGTTGCTTTGTTAAAAAAGGAATGGATGGACTTGGATCTGTGTTTACTTTTGTAGTGTCTGCTCACAAAGTAGATACTTAGATGCTCCAGTGACCCTCAGATACTGATATGGTCACAGACAGCCAAGGGGTGTAAATGCTCAGCTACTTTCCCGGCATGGAAGACTTAAGCTCTCTGGAAACTGTAAGATCCAAATATTTCACCTCATCTGGATTTCTTTAGGTCTCCAATGAGACAATTTTATTTCCAGTTCTCATCTCCAGTAGTTCCCATTCATCTTCCCTTCATGGCTTCTCGTAGCCATTATGACAGTGACCTCTTTGCCGCTTGCCCTATCTCAGAGAGAGGGCCCTTAGTTATGTACACATGGAGGGAGTGGGGTGTGGCTGGAACAGGCTTTGAAAGCCCTTAAAAATTTGTCTTGTCCATTGTCACAAGAGCCCTTTCGTTGGCAATCACAGGACAAAGATGTGCCGCCATGGTAGCAACCCGAGTCGCAGGCCAGTCACTGTCTGAAAAGAAATCCTTGTGTGTAGAAACAGAACAGCATTACATTCAGGGTGAAAAAATCATATTCCAAAAGTAGGGGGAAATTTCATGTGATGTCATCCTGTGTGATATTTTTGGTCTGGTCATACAAAGATAAAATACAACAGATTATAATATAGCTATTTGTGCTCCTTGGAAATACATCTTTCCCTTTTGAAATAGCTATTACAATATTTCTTCCTGTGATTTTTACACACACAACTCAAACAGACTATATTAAGTGAACTTATAAAATGCCATTTATTATTATATCTTGTATTTGTATTTAAGGATAAATCATTGTTAGCCCAGTGGCGCCCGTGTGAGTCTTGCTTGAGACGCTTTCTGAATGTTCCCTGCACATTCCCCTTTGGTTTATTTTATTGTTCTGGCTTTGCCCTGTCTCGTTCTCTTCCTTGTACTTGCGTCTGCACACATGCTGAATTTGATTCATTGCTTTTATTAGAGCATTTGCCATTGATTGATTAGTTCTTCGTATTAGTACTTTTTCTATTGATTGATTGCAGATGAAGTGACTATTTGACCTTTAATTATGAGGCTTCCTATTGAAAATGACATTGAGCTATGGCTTCACATAATCCATCTGGAAAGCCTGACATGATGCCATTCCCTGGAGTTCGTTCTCGAAGAAAGGAGGCCTGAAGGAAGCACGAGCTATCACTACGCTCCGTCTAAAGCAATCCGACGGGGCTTGTGCGCTGTGTTCCTCGAGTTCAGCTCAGGGTTGGAGATACTTTCAAGGCAGCAGCCCTTGCTGTGGGTTGCCATAGAAGCCACAAACTCTCTGCCAATTATTCTCCAGTTTGATGGTGATGTTGGTAGAATAATGAGAAGGTATTTAACACAGCTAAGATTGAGGAGCCGCTGATACTCTGGTTAGGAATGGTTCGATGCACAGCCAATAGAGTTCATGAAGAAAGAAATGAGATCCAGGCTGTCTCCTGGAGCTGGAATTCCACTTACCTTCCTCTCTTGAGCATTTATGGCACCCGTAGAAACTTTCTTATTCCACCTGAAAAGAGAGGGACTCAAGATGTTTGAGGTCCTTCAGTCAAGTGTGTGTTCATATTGGTCTTTAATATATTAGGCACCAAGGCGAAAGTGCCTAATCTCAGAGCATGTTGGCCCTGGGCAGTCGATAATGACATTCCCAATTTTCTTCTTATTTGCGAAAGCATTTCTGAGCTGAACGCATGCTATTTAAATTTTAAATTGAGCATCGTGATCAATGGCATGTAACAGTCATTTATAGACACTAGTGTACAAAGGCAAATCAAGACAACTGTTCCTCACATTGTTCACACTTCATTATAGGCCTGTGGTTACAGCCACCAAGCTGAGCTATGGTGAGAAGCAAAAGGCTGAAAGAATAGAGTTTGTTGATAGGCGTGGAATTTAGGATTCTTGTCTGGATTCAAGATCCCATTCTTAAGCTCTCCCCACCCCCATCTCCCGAGCAGGGCTGGGATGAATCATCAAACTTGTCGTGTTTTCTGACCATTGCAGCAAGAACACAGACACAATGATGCCTGCGAGTTCTGGCTTTCAGTCTGTGTGACTGGCTGGAATTCCCCCTCTGAACAGCAATGTGTGTCAGTGTGCAAAGGAAAGAGTTTGTGGTGATTACTGCTGCAGGAAAGGAAATGTGGCTGCTTCCTAAGGATGTCAGAAAACCCTGGCAGGACTGAGATGTGCAGTGGGTAACAGCAGCACTTGCCGCACAAGCACAAGAATCTGGCATCTGTGATTCCAGTGTCCCTACACCAAGACAGAAGGTAGAGCCAGGGAACTCCGCAGGAAGTTGCATTCCAGCTAGCCTGGCTGATGCAGTGGTAAAGTGTAAGAGACCCTGTCTCAGCAAGGTGGAAGGTGAAGGCAGGCACCTGAGGTTGTCCTCTGACCTACACACATGGCCATGACTTACATACCCTCATACACCCAATACATGCACGCACACGTGCATAACACAACTATTTCAAAAATCTTCATAGTCACCAAAGAATATCTTAAGAAACACATAAATTGCAAAAGGATCTTTTGGTCAATTTTAGTTGGAAACTTCCAGCTTGATCTCACAATACTAAAAAACATTTCTTGTGCTCTTGTCCCCAAAGTTTGTTTGTGATTATACTTAACACATGAAGATTATCTTAATCAAAATACCACAGAACTGGGCATCATATTTTTGAAATCATTTAACCCATGTTACCTAAAGTCTGAAATTGTTATCTCAGTTTACATGTGAAAAAATGAAAACAGAGCAAAATTTACCTTGGTCACGGGGACTAGTTCCAGGCTTCCCGACTTTCAGAGCCACAAATGGTTATAGGGAATGAAAGCATGCTGAATGTCAGATATGCTGTGCTGGTTCTGAGTGTTGCAAATGTGAGATCTTTGGCATTAGTTCGAATTATTTTATTTAAGAGAAAACTCCAAACACATTCTCCTTGTAAGACATTTCAGAATAGCTTAACATTTATAATTGTTCCCACAAATATACTTCTGTGTGGCCCAGGTATAAGCTGGCATTCCTCCCTTATATTTTCTTCATGGTAAAAAAATTACATCCTATCCATAGTGGCTCTTGATGAACCAGCCTTGTCTTTCACAAGACAGTGCTGTCTGCACTACATTTGACACAGCATTTGACAGCAGGCTGTTAAAGAGGAAACAAGTCCAGAGGAAGACAGAAAGCAGGCTCTACAGAGGGTGACCATAAGAACATTCTGCCTTGCAGTTTGCCTCTGGTCATAGTTACAGCAGGGAGGGGACTACAGAGACTTCTGCCATTTGATAGTTTCAAAGATGCCATTGAAATGAGGAACTGTCAACCACCACACTAAAAAAAAAAAAAAGCATAGGTGTGTCTGTCCTTTTCTACTGTTTTCTGATGCAATAAGAAAGGGAAAGGCACACTGTCCAACAAGGTGATAGACCTGTTTCTCAGAAATGAGAGGGCAGTTTGGGTTTATATTTCTGATTCTCAATTTGATGTCTGAAAAATCTGGTAGAATATCTAGATTTTAGAGTCAAAATTACAGAAGACCCCAAGGTTTTATAGACCAAGCACAAAATTAAAGAGTAAAACTTATCTGAAGGACCCTGCTCTGGGCTTCAAGGGTCACTCATTCTAATGCTTTTGCCCAGTGTTCTCTGAGCAGACCAACAACTGATACCCCATACTTCTCCTAGTTTCTTTTTTTGTTGTTTTTTTCCTGTGTGTGTGTGTGTGTGTCTGTGTGTGTGTGTCTCTGTGTGTGTGTCTGTGTCTCTATGTGTATCACACGACACTGTGTGTGCCTATGAAGGTCCAAGAATGAGATCGGGAATCATCCTGGATTCTTTTACCCCTCTTTACTTTGCTCTAGGGTTTCCCAGGCTCTGCTTGATAGGGCTGGAAATGCAGGTTGCCATTTTCATGGGATCTGGGATCCAAATTCAGGTCCTTCTGTTTGCAAGACAGAGACTTAACTCCTGAGTCATCTCTCTAGCCTACCTCCACCTATTTTCTATATGGATAGCTGTCAAATGCATTAAATCTCAACATACATTAGAAATGCACCCATTTTATCATGAGATTCAGAAGTGATTTTGCAAGTCATTGAAGTGGGTCGTGGTCTGACATCTGAAAAGGCACACTTCATGCCCTGCTTGGGAGGAAGCTTCCTCCTTTCACATGATGTTCATGTAGCCACTAAATCCAACTGTCCTTTTTCACTGAGTTTCAACTCACATTTCTAATCTTAAGCGAAGAAACAAAACAAAATTATGACTTAACAATTCTTGAGTTAACATTTCTAATCTTAAACGAAGAAACAAAACAAAATCATGACTTAGCAATTCTTGAGTTAATATACAATTCCTTTATATTATTTTGTTCATCGTGCATAATCCAGTTTCTATACCTTTTGTTGCCATAACCAACATGTTTTCGGTAATAATAATCACAAAACAGCTAACAGTAGTTGAGTGCACAACAGGCAGACGTTGAGCTAAGTGGTTATTGCATGAAATAATTTACTTCAAATACTTTTGTGTTGACAGTGTGGCAGTTGTGAATGTGCTAGTTCATTGAGACTTTGGCACCAGAGACTATCAGTTGCTCTAATGGAAGATTCTCACTAGAGTATTCAGCTCCTGTCTGTTAGAAAAGGATATGCTCCAGGGGCAGCTGCAGCAGACACTGCTGTTGTCTGGCTCTCCGTAGACCAGAGACTTCACTGATTAGCATAATGAATCCAGAAATAGGTTTGTGTTGGTGAAATCATTGACTGGCTACTCTGCATAGTAATTATCAGAAGTGAGTTGTCAATGGAGATGTACACTGACCAAAAACTTTAGAAATATTTCCATGTCCCTCAAAAAATCTAGCCAATCCCACAACCTGTACACAAAATCTTGAGGCATGCAAAAGACTTGTCTCTCACCCACTTTCATGTCCAGCCCCTATGAGGAGCATCTGTGCTTGCCTGAGGCTGCCCCAAGAGGATCAACAATCCATTCCTGCATGGAGCCATGTGGGAATTTTGGAAGCCCCCTCCTGCAAGGTGTCATAAAAGAATGAGAAAGGACAGAGCCACGACTGCCAGTTTACAGCATAAATCCTATCAACTCTTCCTATGCTTGACTGGCACGTGATCCAAGTATCAGGAGTGCCTGTCTGAGTGCAGTGAGAGCCCTGAGGAAGTCCTCAGATTTGGGTTCCACCTGCTAGAATGGTTGGACAGGGTGCCCTCAGGGTCCTGCTAGTTTCAACATTCAGTGATTCTCTAAGTTTAAAAGGCTTCCATTTTTTAAAATCTTGGGTTCTTCACTGTAAAGGTCAGCTTCCCCCAATAGATGTTCCTCAATAGTACAGCAAACTTCTAAAAAAAAAATGAAAAACAGATTATAGGACCTTGACTTGGGTCTTCTGATTCAGGTCTTTGTAACTGAGACCTTGGAATCATACACTTCAGAAGAGTATTGCACATATTAAAGTATGAGAGCCAGGACTGCTCTTGGTTCCTAGATTCTGGTGGCAGCACCCAGGCCCTGGCTCCCCACCAGCTGCCCAGGCATCTGTGCTGCGTTAGATGAAAGGAGGAACCAGCCCGGGGCCTCCTCGAATGGCTGGTTGTTCCCTAACGTAGCCTGCCCCACTTTTGGATGCATGTTAGCGCATCCTTAGTCAAAGGAGATGCAGAGGACTTGGGTGTTCCTGTCAGACTACCCAGTACCCACTAAAAACAGGTCAACTCTAAAACAAGCTCAACATTCCCAAGAGCTGCCACTTCCTCAATCTGGGGTTTCACTACAAGACACTGTGGTCTTTTCCAGGAACAATCAAAACCTGGCTCCCATTTTACTACTCTCTTTGGACAAGTTTCTCATATTTCAAATATCCTTTTGAGTTCCCTTTGTTTCAGCCTTTTAGACCACATCGTGTGGTCATGGAAGGTACCAGCGTTTCATAAGGTACAATGTGTGGCTATGGAAAGATGCCAGTGTTTCATAAGGTACAATCCGAACAACAGAAAAATAACCATTTGATGCCCATCATACTGAGCATCCTAGAGTGGGACTCATTTTCTGTGAAACCACATCTTCCTCAAGGAGGAACTATTAAACTGAATTTTCAGGATGCCTACTATTTGATCCTTAAGTAAATTCACTTATAGAAGGAAATAGTTTTTTTAATTGATTTACAAAGTAGTAGATAGTTTAAGAAGCAACTAGATAGGACTGGCACAGTAGCTCAAGGGGTAAAACACTCTCCACCATGCCTGACGACCTAAGTGTGATGCCCAGAACCCATGTAGTTCTCTGACCTCCCCAACTTTCACTGTAGTGCACCTGTACTTACAGCATGCACGTACACACACACACACACACACACACACACACACACACACACACCATGTACAATAAATAAACAAATGTAAAATTTTTTAAAAAGAAATAAAATGTAGGAGAAAAAAATTTAAAAAGAAAGAAAGGCCAGAGAAAGGATGACATTTTTCCAGAAGTCAGCTGTGGATGAGAATCAGGCAATACAGAACTGTGACAAGTCAGGAACGCTTGTAACTAGACAAGTCAGGTAGTAGGGGTCTATTGGCAGCCTCAGAGGAAAAGATTTACTCCTCAGCAATCACCAAACCCAGAAGTATATTTTGTTTTGTTTGAGGTGGAGTTTCAGATAGCTAGCCCAGGCTAATCTGAAGCTGAAACATAAATATAGCTGAGATATATGTAGTATGTGTCCCGTGCACAGCTGCACTTGAGCCCAGAGATGCTGCCTCCTACTTGTAGTCCTCAGAGTAATCATAAAGCAACAGAAGCCTAACCACTACCATCCAAGGGAATGTGTGTTCTGTGCCAGGCACCAGCATGTCACATACATTGTCTCACCTGGACTCCTGGCCACGTGAAGGCTTCTAGGATAAGATTGCCTCATTAGAAAGTTGGCACAATCAGGATTTGAACTCAGGTCTATGATATCCAAAGCCACGTTTTGTACTGGAAGTGTGACTCAGCAGCAGGTCACTTGACTGGCATTTACATGATCCTGAGTTCTAGCTCCAGCACTGCAAAATATAAAATTTTAAAAAGATCTCCACCCTTTCCCTCTGGAAACCCCCTGAGTGTGGCCCATCAGCTGGATTATTTGCTCAGTGTGGATAATGATGTAGGAGCCACATGGCTTCACACTGGCTCCACCATGCCAGACTCTTCCCGCAGTTGCTACCCTGCACCTGAATATCCTGCATAGTACAGACATCTCAGACTAGATACTAACTTTTTTCATCTAAGATAAAATATTTCATTACATTTAGCAATCCTTTCTGCATAACAAGCTAAGATAGGCTAGTTACCTTCTTTTCAGTTTATGCCAGTCATTCAAATGGAAAGTGAACGGGGCCACCGGTGAATGAAGTGACATGCTTCTATTGATCCTGCAGACATGGCTTCTGAAGAAGTACAGCCAGAAGTGTCGTCATTGAGTCATTGATTGGGATGTGCATTCCTGGCTAATTTTTTGTAAGAAAGGTGCTGATCTGGAAACTGTCCATAAAATACAATTATAAAAAAATGGAATATTCTCAGATACCCAAATAGAGTTTTCCTCAGAAAATCAGAGGCACCAAAGTCAAAACTATTTGTATAATCCAGTTAATCAAGGATTCAGAATAGCACAAACAAAGACTTCTTTAAAATTCAAGTTAGGGACTGGATGATGGCTCAGGGGTTAAAGCCTTTGCCTTGCAAGCAGAAGGACCTTCTGGTCCCCAAATACCACATAAAAATACCTATCGGATATGGCAGTGACCTGCAATTCTGGCCCTGAAAAATGGAGTCTGGGAAACTCTAGAGCAAAACAATAAGGAAGGAGAGCAATCCAGGATGATTCCCTATGTCATCCTTGGATCTCCACAGGCACACACACGCAAGTACCCTTTGGTGTACACACACACACACACACACACACACACACACACACACAAAACTTAGGGTGGGAGAGGAACTTACAAGGCCACATTCTCCCTGAGGATCCATAGCCAGTGCTTATAGGGGAGGAAGAAACATTATCCTCAGTAATATGGCCACGGGTGAGGTACCATGATCATGTAAATAACCCCTCATGGATGCTCCTGTAGTAACCCTCATTAAACTCATTGGTTTAGAAAATAAAAAAATCAAGACAATCTTTATTACTGTTTAATGTCAGTTGTTACTGTGAGAAGTTCTTGTTTCCATTGTCTCACATTACAGTCAAAGTAGCTACAAAGAAATGTGCTATACACATTGTAATCAGCACTGTATTTCTGAAAGGGACATTCCAAACGAACTAAAGGGGATTGTGATCCCACAGCTTCCCCAAGTCCAGGAGAGCCAACAAGAGCTCACTTCGCAGGACACCCTGTTCCTCGGTGCCGGTGCCTTCTCTGTCACTTGCAGTGGGATTTCTTTACCATTACTATTAATATTTAGAAAGCTTGCCTCCAGCAATACTAAAATGTGCATCACAGAACAACACTTGTTTACTGTGTTTGAAGTGAAGGATCTCACCCAGGAGATCTCATTCTCTTGAAGTTACAGCCTTCAGTCTCGACTTGCAAACAGAGATGGGTGAATAACAGCCTTCCTTTCGGAGTTGTGTCTCCAATTATTTATATGGCCACGTCTCTTCCCAGAAGTTCCCTTAATTGAGCTAGACACCATCAACCAGGGCATGTGCATTTAATGATAGCCTGTTCCGTGCTTTACGGTAAAGAGAAAATGAATCTGGAGATGTGAGCAAGGGGAACACACATCTCTCTGTCAGCCCCAGCTGCGGCCCCATTCACATGAACAAGAATATAAAGGCAGCTGCCCACTGCTTAAAGCTATGAGATACTGAGGCTTTTTTTTTTAACCCATCTGAGGATCATAAGGGCTAGCAAATGGTCACAACTTAAAAGCTGGCTGGGCCCCTAGAAGCCAGCTAGGTTGGGACATCATCTCTGCTAAGCTGAGATGACACATAGGAGTGACACATGCCACGGCTACCTTGCCTGCAGGTTCACTCTAGAAGATGCTATTGGAAAGATGGTTTTACAACAGACCACCTTGCAGGGCCAGGGAGATCACTCAGTGAAGTAATTGCCTCGCAAACATGAGGAGCTGCGTTTGATCCCCAGAGCCCAAGTGAAAAAGTCTGACCATGCAGAGCTGCTCTTCAAGCACTCAGCGCGCTTTGCCATTCTGAGACATTTCTAGAACTGCACCCCTAAACTAGGGACCTTGTTGGAGGAACTAGTTCAGTCTTATCTGACTGTTTGCCATGTTCCCCTTCACGGTAATCGTTAAAAGGATCCACCTTTGCCGACATAGAACCAGACCTTATTCTCAGAAGGCAGGCCAAAGCAGATTTTTTTAAATTTATTTTATAATTTTTTAGGAGTGTGCATTGGGAGACAAGGAGAGGCAGGTCCTGGAGTTTGCTGGACAGTAAACACCAGGTCAGTGAGAGACCCTGTCTCAAAAAGCAAGGTCAATGGTGTGTGAGGAGCAGCAGCACACCAGGTTGACCTTTGACTTCCACATGCGCATTTACAGACACAAACACACACACACTTCAAAGGAATTGACTTTATTTATGCGTACGATTATTTGTTCATTCAGCCAGTGTTAATTTCATGCCTATTTTGTGCCAGTCCTATCCAGGTCCCAGAGGTACAACACTGAACAGAATACAAAAGGTTTCTGTCCTTGTCTTTGTTGAGCTTCCTTTCTAGCAGCAATAAGCCACCAGCCCCTTCCATAGCTCACTGGGAGCCTGAGAGCTGGAGTCGCTGCTGGCTGCGTTAGGGATGATGCATGCAGAGGAGCAGGTCTTAGGATGGGGGGGGGTTCAGCTGAACATGCTATGCTTCTTTTCTACATCCAGTGGAGTCTAGAACTGTGGCCCCAGGGCTGAAGATCTTAGGTCATCACTCGCACTTGGCAACCAGAAGGAGAAGAACTCAGAGGACAACTGATTCCCCCAAGGGTGGAGAAGAGGTGGAATTGTGACCATAATAAAATGCCATAAGATGCTCAATCAGCCCAATTTACACAGGTCCCGACAGGTCTCTTCTCTTATGTGGATGAGTCGGAATTAAGCCAGAAAATCCCTGTGAAGATGCTTTGAAACCCCAGAAGCTGGATCTGAGATTTATTTGATGCTCACTGCATGTTGGGCTCTGTATCGGGCACTTCATTTACATAATGGTCTCAGATAACAGCCATAGCCAACTTGTGCAAGAGCCATGATTTCATGAAATACACCAGGAAATCAAGTCTAGGAGAACCCAGTAGGCATCCAGTGTATGTGTGAGTACATGGCAGAGCCCGAGGTGGCGCCTATGGTCTCCCTCCAAAAGGCTCGTGATCTGTATCTGCAGCAGGTCTGGCCCTTTAACTTGGCTCATTTTGGATTCACTTAGAAACTGAACTGTCCAGAAACAGCAGGCGAAGAGATAGAGACTCCCTGTTTCGCAAAAGCCTCCAGCACTTCCAGGGTGCAGAGACTGAGCCCACATTATGTCCACATACATTCATGCCCACTGTGTTCTTTGGGCATGGTAGGAACATATTCACTCATTTTTTTTCCAGAAGAATTGACTGTGTTTTTGGAGACCAAAATTAACTGTGCCCAGATTAAGTATATGCATGACTTATTCCAAGTAGAAAACAGGAAATCAGAACAAGAACTTTATTAGTTATAGGGCTTATTTAAGTTCTTCCTCAGCTTGCAAGTCTCCTAAATGGCATCTTTCCTCCCCAAACTTCACTCCATTAAGATGGAAGGTCATTAGTTCAACTTCTAGCCTGAACAATCCCAAGTCAGCCTTTTTAAGGGAAGTGAGGCTTACAAGCTGTTGACCCATGTTCAAATCTAGCAGCCCATAAGGTAAAAGGAGAGAACTGACTTCCAAAAGGTATGTAGCTGATTTTCACTTTTCTCAGCAAAGTTATCTTGCCATTGGATATCAGAAGGTATCTCTCCTGAGATTTTTTGGGGGTTGGGGTATGGAGGTGGGTTCATCATAATCACATATGATCGAGAAGAAAATTATTGCAGAAAGATGACCAAAGGTCATATAGATAAAACAAATACATATTGAAGATAGCTCATATGAATTTGGGTCACAGCTTCCTTATATTTGCCACTCAGCTGAGATCTGAAAGCCATCCCACTGTCTGTCAGTGCAACATTTTGGGGAAAGCTAAGTTTAGGCAGTGGAGGAGGCGACAGAATCGGTGGAAGCTCATGTCACACCATCAGCTTCTCCCTGCTTAGACTTGAAAGCAGTAAGCACCTTTCTTCAGTTACACTGAGACATCTAAAAAGTCGGTTACAACAGTGTAAGACTTTTCGGAACTAATCAGATGGACCCTGATCTCTGCGCCTTAAGCCCATGTTAAATTTAGTCTTGTGACCTTGCATTATTTTTAACACCTGACATTTTCCTTCTATTTCCAACTAGGTTCTAGTCACAGCCTAGAAAAGGAAGGGCATCATCTCCCTCCTTCCTGCCTACCAGGTCTCCATTAACTGCTCCTGGAAGGCACGCAACAACCCATATTGAAGGAAGGCTTTGCCTCTCCACTCTTTAATCCACTGCTGAATTCCCTCTTTGCTAATTACTCCTACAAGCGCTGTCAGACAGGTGAGGGTGTAGCGAATCTGTGGAGGCAGCCACTTTCAGTTGGTAGAGTTAAATGTTTCATTGTCAGCATCTGCCAAGCTGGTCCAGCCATTCATTAAACATCCTTTTCAGAATGAAAGCAGAGCTCACCTGCTTCAAAACAGAAATAACACCTGCTGCTCATTTTGGTCTTTTCTTACATCTTTATTTACATAAAACTTTCAGCCCAGCGATAGGATTGCATCCAACCCAGGTAATTGAGGGCTGAAAGGTGGTCTTTATATTTTCTCTGATGGGCTGAATGGCCACCAAACAACCTTCTTTCAAAGTAAGTCCCTTAAGTACTTTTGTTCACAGAGGTGTCCCCTCTTCCGTTCTGGCCTCTCTTGTGTAAGCTTCACTTTCCTTAGATTTTTCACTCTCCATTGTTCTCTGTTAATAAGATTGTAAACCCATGTTTGGGGTGTCTAAGCACATAGTTGATGAAGTTCACAGATGGAGAACCAGTCTGGTTGTCTTCATATCCCACTTGCCTCTGACTGTGGATGGGCTGAGTAATTTCTCGTTTTTCCTGTTGCATGGGTTTCTTCATCTGAAAGTTGAGATAATCATGGTAGTTTACTCACATGTGAGTAACCTGGTACATGCATCTGCCAGGGCATTGCCCCTGCACAAGGAGAAATCCAGAAATATCCAAGGCTCCACACGTGGCTTCCAAAGTCCAATCTGCATAAAATGCCATTCTTAAAGATCAGAATATGAACATTGCTCTTTTTTCTAGAGGTCTTGATTACTGAAAGGATTGTTTCTTCTCTTTCTTATAGCCAACTAGTCTAATTAAAAAAACTATTCATTTTCTTCCTTTTGCATAAAGGAATCTTTGACTTCTGGTTTTGAAATGTGAAGGAAGAGTAAATGTCATAAGTTTTATATAAACACATCCATTTAGTGGTGCTCCATAGCTCCTACCTATACTAGGAAAAGCGATCTAGGCTAAAAGTTTTCCCAGTCTCACAGGGAGAGCTGCAGGCGGCAGAGGGCTCAGGCCCGGCAAGCAGCCAGATATCTGCCTGTTAGGGACAGTAGAGCAGTCCGGCCTGCTCTGTGCAGTCTTTTTGTCTGGTGTCCTCTGTAGGGAAATGTCCTTTGTCTGCAGAGAACCATAGGGCGTGTTTCTGACATCGGCGGTCATAGAGTGATGCAGGGTTGGCCCGTTTCCTTCCAGAAGCCCAAAAGGGAGTTTGCCAGGCTGTCCAGAGCACTGTTATCCACTTAGCGTTCAGTTAAATCTTCGTGGATTCCATGTTCCTAGTGCCCTGGGACACTGGAGAAACCACTAGAGAGCTCTAGGTTCACACACAGCTTATAACTGTACAACATTTGATTGTCTCTATAAAAAAGATAAAATGTTTTCTTCAGTGTCTCATGAAGTGACTACAGAGACTCCGATGCTGGGTATGCTCATGCCAAAAATAACATGACAGGAGTTTTCAGTAGTAGGATGCTAATAAAAGGGCAGGGATGCAGGTAAAATGCAGATCATTAGCAAGGTCAAGGCCATCCAACTGCCTGTTAGAATGCCCCAATCTGCATATTAGAATACCATGGAGGATTTGAGCCCAAGACCAGCCATTTACATAACAGACAAGGAGAGTCATCACAGCTTCTGTGTGGGCCTATTCCCCTTCCTAGGGAAGTCTACAGAAAAGCTTGGCTTGCCTTTGGAAGATTCAAGAATACTTTGGAAGTCAGTGTTGTTTCTTGTTATGCTGTCTAGAAGGGACAGAGACAGTTCAATTGAATCCATTAGCCTCACAATGTCTTCACAGTACCTGTATTGTGTTTGTCTTTGTTCAAGGCCAGGATTTTCTTACTAGCTGGAACTCGCCGTTTACCTAGCTTTACTGGAGCCCTCTGCTTTCTTCTGTCAAACAAGGAAGAATGCTGAGGGGTTATGGTGACTTGGTCCATGTTTTCACTATCTCCAAAACAATGTAACAGCTGAATAGTAACTGTCATAGTTTGACTGTGAGTTACCTAGTACAGGTTCATGTGTTTGTATCCTTAGCTGATAATAAAGTTTGGAAAGGTTGTGGTACTTCTAAGAGGAAGAGCCTTGCTGAAAGAAGGCACGTCACAGGTCTTGAGGTTTGGTAGCCCCGCATTGCTTTCTCTCACTCGCTTGCTCTCTGCCTCCTGATGGTAGCAGTGATGAAGCGGCCCCCTATTTTGGCCTTCAGCCATGCCTTCTGTTGCGAGATTTCAACCGTGTTTGGACTGTAAGTCTCTGAAACTGTAAGCCAAATGAATGGACTTTTCTCCTGTGGCCTTTTTGGCCTTTTTGCCTGTGTCTGAGCAGTCTCAGAGCAAGAGATTGAAACAATAGCTATGTACCAGACATTGTGGATTATCTAACTTCTTCATTAAAAAAATTAGGGGTTTGTTTTACTGATATAAAAACTGAGTTTAAATAGCTTATACAACCTAGCACATGCAGATGGTAGTTGCTGAATAGGATCCAACCCTGGAAGTCAACATAAGCCACCAATATAATAAAAAAAAAATCAGAACTGGAGAGATAGCTCACTTGGTAAATGGTTGCTGAGCAAGTATGAGGACTTTAGTTCAATCCCCAGCAACCATGTAAAAAGCTAGGCTTGGTGATATGGGCTTGTAGTCCAAATGCCAGAGAGGGGGAGAGAGGCATATTCCTGAGTTTCATGGGCCAGCCAGCTTAGCCTAATAGGTGAACTCCAGGCCCCAGAGACAGACTTTGTCTCGACAGATAAGGTAGAAAGCTCCAGAACAACATCCAAGATTGATCTTTATCTTACACAGAATAGGAGAAAAATAACTTTTGTAATGTATTTACTTATGAGTGGGAGGGGGGGAGAGAGAGAGAGCCTAACTTTGGGAATCAGTTCTCTTCTTCAACACATGGGTTTCCAGGGATTGAACGCAGGTCTCCAGGGGCCTTTACTTGCATAGATAACTTACCAGCCCATGAAGACTACTTCACTGTATTACTTCTCTTATGCTACACTTCAATGCTCATTTCAAATTTTGTGTTCTTTATCCAATTTCATTACTGCCTTATCAAATATGTACTTGCCCTGTGAAATATAGTCATCTCCCAGAGGGGTGTGTATGAATGTGTTCTTTTTGCAGTCTAGTGAAACAGATGGTATTTGCTCTGAATCCTGACTCTTTCAATGAAAAAAATAATCGCCTCTTGTCTGAAATAGTCATGTATGTGCTTTGTACCAGTACCATGCTTAAAAACTGTGGAAGATGAGCTTTGCCTATATTTAGGGCAAAACAAAACCTGTAGCAAAGGTGAACATGGTGGCACAAATCAAATGCTAGATTATGGGATGCAACAAGGAAGAATGTCTTCCTTCTTCAGATGACAAGTCATTAGGAAGGCCACCTTCAAGGCAGAGGAAACAGCAAACTGTGTCTTGATGAACCCATGGGTCTAGATTCACAAAGAGAAAAACTGAGATCCAGGTGGGACTTGGCCTTTGCAAAGAAAGTTCTAGACTTGAACCAGCAACAATAAATGGCTTGAGAAACTTAATTTAATAAGACCACAAAGCTCCATGGTTCAAAGTAGTTATACCAGGGCACATAAGTTTCTGCCTCAGCTACCTATCACGTGCATCGGGTTAAGCAAGTGACTTGGCTGCAGAGATTTACCAACGCTTGGTTTCTTCATCTCTAAGTGGGGCAGTGTCTACCTATTTCCCAGGCTGCCATGAGGCTTGCCCATGATCGGACAGGCTAAACTTTCAGCGTATGGTGGCACTTTCCAAATAATGGTAGCTGTAATTATCTTTTACCCAAGTTGAGTAGGTAGAGGATTTGATGAATGGGGCCTGGAAACTCATTGCGGCCGTGAGCGGGGCATCGGCTGTAATTAATGTGAGTTTTGAGAAGATTAATCTGGCTATGGTTGGTTGGATTGATGAGGGGGGAAGTCTGAAGACAGGGAGTTCGGCGAGGAGACCTGCGAATGATCTTGGCTTGACTTTATGAGAATATGACTGTGAAAACTGAGTGGGAAAGAGAAGAAAAAGAAGCAAAAATCTATAGAATTCAGGGACTTGATCTAGAGGAAGAAAGACCACAGGGTTTGTCACAGTAGTCCGTAAGCTTGGAGCCGTAGGAATAGGTAAGCCAGTGACTGGAGGGATTGCATGGGAAACTCACCCAGGGGACCATGGAAGTCAATGTTGTTGGGGAAAGGCTGTGGGGTCAATAGCTTGCAAGACCGTGCCTGTGTTCTCCTGCGATCCCTAGTAGCTGGAACACAGCTGACAGAGCAGATGTCCAGAAAGTCTGTTCTAAGTGAATGAGTGTAACAGTGCAAATATTTTTTTTTTTAGTTTTTATTTATTGTTGTGAGTACACACATTGTGTTGAAGTCAGAGGACAATTTTGAAGTCAGTTCTGTCCTTCCGACTTTTACATGGATTCGGGGATCAGACTTACAAGGGCTATGGGGCTTTGTACAACAAGTGCTTTTCCCACCGAGCTCTCTCAACAGCCACAGGTGCTTCAGGTGAATGCTATCAGTGATGTAAAGCACGCACCTGTGCATGAGAACAGGCTGCCTTCAGAGAAAGTTAAGGAAAAGTCCCTGCTTTGTCTAGGAAGACAAATATCGGTTACCCAAAGAAAATGCAAGAAGTATCCACCCAACACAAAGTAGCAAGTGTTGAAGCTTGAACATGATACAAAGGGAATTTTCTAATTCAGAGGTAATGAAATAAACATATTTAAAGTAGGGAGGGGGGTTGTTCTTGTTCACACCGTTTCATCCTTTCCATCCTGGGTATAGGATGAAAGAGAGCCCTTGCTTGCTTGTTAGAAGAAGAAAGCTCGCACTTGAAGTTCCTTCTTGGCAGATGTCAGCTGAAAGCCCTGCTCGTGGTTATGCCGCAGTGTCAAACTCTGTTGGATAATTTCAGATGAGTGTGTCATGTGTGACATGGAAATACGGCATGCTGTACATTAGTGATTTCCCAAGTGTTCAGATCAGGTAGTCACGTGCCAAGAAAGTGCCCTTTATCTATCCACACAGTGTACTTGGACAGCAGCAGGGAAATGCTTTCGGTAGAAATTACTTTCGTCAGAAAAAGAATCCATTTACAATGTGCACCTTCTAACATCTCTTAGACAATGCATTGTATTAAAGAGGCATTTTTTGATTAATGTTTTATAAACATTTTTCAGCATGACAGCTTAAAGTCCCTGTAAAATTGTAAATGTGTGCACAGTGTTCACTTCCATAAACTCAAATGCCATCTCATAAAGTCTGGTTGAATCCTGTCAAACATGGTGACACAGAATCAGTACCTGGGAACATTAAAATTAATTTGCTGCATTTACATTACTTCAGCAATGGCAAGATGAAAAGGTCCCTATATTTAAATTTTACTTTGAAAAAGAAAACTCAAATAAGTTTGTTGGAGTTTTTTAAGTTTTTGCAACTTTTTTCTAATTAACAAATGTAGTAAAAAAAAAAAAAAAAAAATGGAGAGAAGGCCTGCACAGCAGCTTTGTGATGGGGCCTGGAGAACCTATCTGGGGCCCGGAGAAACCAATAATGTATTCGTTCCCATGCTCTTTCTGAGCACCCACTGACTGGGTGATTAAAGATGACCCTGGAAAGCCTCCAACTTGCTGGGGAAAACATAGAGATGCCACCAGTGACGAGAGCCAAGGAAATTCAGGACTGGCGCGGGCATCATGGAGAAGGACCCCACAGCCCAGCCTGGAATCTTTTTTTTTCTTCAATTTTTTTATGTATGTGTGTGCCACAGTGTGCTTGAATGTGCCTGTGGAGGCCCAAGGGTGACATCAGGAATCATTCTGGACTGCTCTTTCTCCTTATTTCTTTGGTCGGGTTTCTCAGGCTCCGCCTTCCAGGCCACTGCCATAGTCCCCTGCCATTTTTATGTAGGACCTGGGGATCCGAACTCAGATCCTTTTGCTTGTGAGGCAGAGACTCTGACCACTAAGCTGTCTCCTCAGCCCCCTGGCCTGTAGTCTTTATGCTGACTTTTCAGAAGCAGCAGCCCGGGTTCAAGGAAGTAAAGGATGCACAGGGCAGGGCAGGCTAAGAACTGGTGACAGACATCTAGATAAGGGGTCTGGGACAAAGGCTCAGGGGGAGGGCAGAGTGTGGGGCTTAGGGAAGAGCCCTAGGTATCCACTCTGACTGGAATGTAGGGATCCCAAAGCAAGAATGATAATACATACAGGGAAGAAGAGACTGAACTGGGACAGGTCAGCCATACTTAAGAATCTCTCCCATGTTATATACTCCTGCATGAGTTCACACAATCAGACTTGCAGTTCAGAATGTTTACTCTGGGCTCAGGAGAAAAAGGCCATGATATCAATACTCCCTGAAATAGTTGGCTTTCAAAAAGGAAAAAAAGATTTACTTGGACTCATAGTTTCAAAGGTTTCGTCTGTGGTGGTGACTTGGTCCAGTCACTTTGGGCCTGTAGCAACTCATCGTGATGAGAATGTGGCAGAAGTGGTCTGCTGTATCTGTCATGGTTTAAAATGTGCCCCCCCACAGTCGTGTATTGCAGCTGAATCCTCCACTGGGCTAGCCGGGGGAAGAGGGGAAACGGCGGGGCCTCGTGGGTTCTAGGCGAATGGGTGAGCAGAGTCCGGGAGTCAGGCGAGAAGCAGCATGCAAAGTTGGCTGCAGACTCAGCTTTACTCAGGAAGTGTTTGGGCTTATATAAGGTCAGGGTCCAATCAGGTGTGGCCACCTCTCAGGTTAGATGGCCGGTTCCCATTGGTTGTTTATCCCTCCTTCCCATTGGTTGTTCATCCCTCCTTCCCATTGGTTGTCCATTCCCCTGCCTGTATGGTTTCTTGCTCAGGCTTGTCTGTAGCCAGACTTCCTGGATTCGGGAGCCCGGGCTAGGGCTTCCCTGAATCAGCAGTGCCACAGTGTATGTTTTGGGAAGGTCATAGCACCTTTGAGAGCTGGAGCCTTGCTGGAAGAAGGTGGTCCAAGGGGTAGGCCTTGAAGTGGATTAGTTCCACCCTACCTCCAGGAGGAGAAATCTGCCTTTGCAGCAAGCAGTCTGGTGGCTCTCAGCTTCTCGGATGGGTGTGATGTAGCCTCTTTCTCCAGCCTTAGCCAGCCAGCCATGCTGCCTCCACTGTGAGAATCTCCCCTCTGGAACCATAAACTAAATAAATCTCCCTTTCTCCCTTGAGTTGATTGACTTTGGGTGCTTTCTCACAGCAATAGTTAAGAGTAACTGGTACAGTATCCCTGACCCGCTTCATGGGCAAGCATGCCAAGCCTTCGGCCCGCGGGCCATTCGGGCCACAGGGTGTGGCACAGGCTGCTGCCTGGCAGCCAGTTACATGAGTGCAAGTGGGAGGAAGAACTGAGTGATGTTAAAGCAGAGACGGAAGAGGTGAGAGAGGTGTGTTTGTGGAGTGCTGGAATGAGCGACTCAGATAGCTCCCGATTCACTTGATCACACTTTGTCAAATCCACTGCCCGGTGGCAGACATCGCAGTATGGCAAAGACTGGGACTTTTAGAGGACACTAGCCTCCGTCATTCATAGCCATTGTCCAACCATCCCAGGAAACCTGGCAGGGACACTAGGGCAGAACTAACCGGCTCTCAGTCCCCAAAGACAGCCACACCATGAGGACCCACGCAGTCTGCAGTCTCTCTGTTTCCTCTGCCTTTTCTGAGTCCACCCTCCTGAGTGGACCCTCTGCTGAGACCTGGAGGGGGAGGACAGAAAAAGCAAGGTTGAAATAAATAGTGAGTAGAACTCTAATAATTAAAAAGAAAAGTAGATAATCGAATGCTTGAAAAGTGAGGTAGACTTCAAGACCTTGAAGAATAAAGGCTCCCAGATGAGCAGCATGTGACCTGAAGTGCTGTCCCGGCCCCCACCCGTGGATGACTGGTGACACACAGAGGGCACACTGTAGGGACTTGGCCCTCGTCTCTGCACACCACACTTTTTTCCTCTGATCCATCTTTTCCAGTCATATTTTTAACATTAGTCACTTGGAGGAGTTAGCGATGGGAGATTTGATTAATAACCGCCAAGAAAGTATTGCAGGCACATAAAGTGGTGGGAAGAAATTCCTATTTAATGTGACAAATGCCTGCACAGCTGCAAGTCGTCATGGGCCCCTTCTCTTTCCAGCAAGGCAAATGACTGTCATACAAGGCACAGTTGAAAAAAGGCCACCAGGGTGTCAGAAAAATAGAATCAACCATTTCAGTGAGTTGAAGAAGGGGACCATGAGGAAACATGAGGGTCGTACCTGAAGGAAGTAGCTGGGGCTGGGGACAGAATGTGACATCGTAACAGATGCTTGGGGGAGGAAGTGGCCAACAGAGCTCAGGCCTCCAAGGAGGGACACTGCCCCAATGATGCTGGTCACTCTGGGGTACTGTGAGCCACAGGTGGGAGCCCCCTGCTAGGCCTCTGGCAGAAAGCAAAACAGTGGGAGAAAGACCCTCCTGCCCCTGCCACCATCGCATCTCACTGGTGAGACCCTACAGGGAGCAGCCAGCCAGGAGGACTGAAGTGTGCAGAGTTCCTATGAACAGAGGGTGCGTTTGAAGATGAGAGAGAGAAGATCTGAAGGAACTTCCAGCACAGGAGAGCCTCAGACAAATTTGCAGTAGGGTCCAAAAAGGTCAAGGCCACCAGCACTCTAGAAACTTCTGGAAGGTCAAGCTTTGATCCTGTTGGGGGGTGTCCCTGGCAGTCACTTTGTCGATTCATCCATGTGAACTCTCAGCGGTGGCCTGGTATGGGAGCAGGGGGAGTTCAACAACACCTGCTGTCCTGCAAGGACTTCTAGGAGGAAGGAGGGAGGTGCTGTCCAGAGAGCATCTACATGCCAGACCCTCTTCTGCACTCCTGGGGAGCAGTGCTTGGGCACCCTGAGCTGACGCCACTCTGCAGTTACTGGGAGCTGTACTCCCAAGTACTGTGCTGTACTCCCAAGACCTTTCTGCAACCTTAATCAGCTGCTTCGTCACAATTAGTCACAATTAAGGGAACCTCTGGTGTCACTTACTTTGATATCCTGTATATTTTGCAATTCATTGTGTTGATGTATTACAGCAGCAGCACATAGCAGCTGGTTTCTTTCTCGAACCCACTTAAGCTTGCCCAAGAAAAGCACTGAGCCCAGGTTCTTGGCCCACAAAAGGGTGGTACACGATCTAACTTGGCAGCCATGTTATTCTTGAATTTAGGGGTCACAAAATCTGCTACAATCACTTTTGCATGTGTGTTTATGTGTGTGCAAGGGGTACTTGGTGTTTGTGGAGGCAACGGTAACATCAGGCATCATCCTGGATTGCTGTACCTCCCTATTGTTTGCTCTGGGGCCTTCCAGAGCCAGAAGTGCAGACCACCCCCATGTCCATCCCGTACTTTAATATGGGATCTCGGATCTGAACTCAATTCTTTCTGGTTGTGTGGCAAAGGCTTTAACCACTGAGCCATCTCCTTAGCCCCAGAAAACACTTAGACGTGTACTCTGGAAGCTCAGAGCATGGCACCTTCAACGCTTCCATGGATGGCAATGCTGCGTGAGACTGTGGGAAAGAAAGCAGCTGTGAAATACATGTTTGCATCAAAGTTTGAAGTTTACCCTGCTCTTTAGAATAGAATGGCACACACATAAAGTAGTGTTCATTTATGTAGGGCCCTTTAAGACCTTCACCAGGGTACTGACTCTACCCTCCTCCTGTCATTCACAACATGACGTGACAATTGCTTGATGACCAGAAAGCACTTTGAGATCCTTAACCAAGAGAGAGAACATACAGGGTGGGGGCCAGGTGCGTCGTAGCCTGTGATAGCCCCTGGGTCCACTCTCCTAATGTCCTCTGGGCTAAAGTATCTTCCCACTGTAGCAGACCGTCCCATGCATTGACTCCCAAAGATGAGTTTTGAGCCTTTGAACTGGTGTCAGGCAGACCTCCCGAGAAACCAAGGGACACTCTAGTGAGCAAGAAGAGAACCATGTTTGATCTCTACTTACCCATATTTTTCAACTTTCCTGAAGCAGCTGCATTGTACACGGCAGATGAACTGCTCATTTTCAGCGACAGTCATTGGTCCACCAGCATACTGGCCACCATCCACTTCATCTGTTCTAATAAGAACTGGGAGCTCTAGGTAGCGAAAGAAGGACGGAAACAATTGTGAAGGCAAGACAGCTCAGGGCAAGTCACCCACAAATCTGGTGACTTAAGTTCAATTTCCAGAAGCCCATATGGTAAAAAAAGAGAAGTGACTTCTGAAAGTTGTCTTCTGACCTCCACTTATGCACATGACATGCATGTGTGCATCCTGTTTCTTTCTCCCTTTCAAGTAAATTTCTCTCTCCCTCTCTCTCATAAATATGCTTTTTAAAAAAGAATTGTTAATTCATTAGAGACCTCCCCATTTCCATTCTTGGATACACACAGAGAATGGGGTAATCATATTGTCATAGTTAGACACAGGTGTCAACTTGACTGTTCAGGGTTTGAGCTCTGGGCACATTTGTAGAAAATTAGTGGTTGAGTTAAGCCCAGAGCAAACCTGTAAGAGATTGTCTAGCTGATGGGGAGGGCCCAGCCCATGGTGGGTGGGACCAGGCCCTGGATAAATCACAGAGAGCTGGTTGAGAGAGTTGGCATCCTGTTCACTTGGCCAGACATGCTGGTCTGGCAAGTAAGGATTGTCCGTCTCTCAGCCATTATGTGGTGATGGTGTGGCCAGTTCCCGTGGCCGTGGTGTTGGTGTGTGCTCTCCCGTCAAGCTGGACTGAGAACTGTAACCAGGAATCGTAGGAGAGAATAAACCCTTGTTCTCTTAAGCTGTTTTATGGTCATTTATCAGCAACCATGCAGGCAACTGCAACACTGTTATTTGTGTGGAACATCTCTTTAATTCGATTACAACCTGAAGTTGCCTCTAAGCTTTCTGACTTCTTTGTGCCACAGGAATTCCAATGCTGAAGATAGTGTTCGCAGGCCACGAGCACCTCTCCCTCATATCCGTGCCCTTGCTCATCTATCACCCAGCTCAGATCCTTCTGGGCAGTGTGTTAGTGCCAACAATAAAGTCGTGGATGGTGTCCAGGCAGAAGGTGAGACTTTGGAAAGATCTGATTCAGACCCACATTAGGCTGCGGTGTTCTCCCTGAATCTGAACGCTTTGTACATTCAGTTGTGGCCGACGCGGCATCGTTTAAAAGTGTGCGTTTCATTAATGAAATATAATAACAATTGTGCATCAGTTCATTCGCTCTGAACAGGAAGATGGAGTGTTACATGTCTAAAACTTATAAAAGATGGTTTTTCTTGAAATGAAATTTCAAAATACCCTTTTTAGCTCACTCACATTGAAGAGTATATTGCAAGTGCTTCAAATATGAACCCCCCCCCATGCAAATCACCTGTGTCCACTCCAGCTTTCATCTGCTCTTTCTAAATATGGTTGAACCTAGATTCATCTAGGATGCCAGCTTTGTTTTTAGTTTCCCAGACACAAAATTTTTGTGACAAAATCTTTATGACAAAACTATGAATTAAGGCATAAAAGTTAACTAAGCCAACATGATATTAATTTCACCGGTTAGCCTGGATTCTTGTCATGTGTTAGTTAGATCTTTTGTATTTTCAACTATAATAAGTAAACCCATGATTTAGAGACACTTAGGCAATACACAGAATGGGAACATGGATAGAACTAGCTGTTTCCCAATGATCTGGGCCTGCTGTGTTTTTTGTTTTTTGTTTTTCCTTGTGTGCACAAAAATGTGGTGGCCATTAGTAGGAAATGTGTGAGAAGAGGCCTCCTGGGGCACAGCACCCTGTGTCATGGTCTCGTGTCCTCAATGACAGCACGGTCACAGTTGCATTCTCAGCTCAAAATTAGCAGGAGAATTTGCAATCATTCTCTTTGTTTCAGTGTCCATTCTCTTTGAAGATTTCACCTCTGTTTATCAATGTGTCTGCGCATTGCCCTTAAGAATTCCTACATTTAACTTTTTTCAAAAAATGAAGAAAATACCTTGGGCTTGGTGACATGAGAGTCTGTCATCCCAGCTATGCAAGAGACTGAGGCAGGAATAGTGCATTCAAGGCCAGACTGGGCTAAAAGTAAGTTCAAAGTCAGCCTGGGCAAATTAGTAATAACTTGTCTCAAAAGCAAAAGCAAATAAGCAAACAAGAAACTAAAAGAGGGGCAGAAATACAGCTTAGTAGTTAAACATGCCTGAGGCCCTGTGTTAACTTGCAGTACTACAGGGGCTGGAGAGCTGGCTCAGGGGTTAAGCCTCTGCCTTGCAGAAGGAAAGTCCTGAGTTCAGATGTTAGACCCCACGTAGACACCTGGTGGAACCGGGGGCGGCCTGCACTTCTGGTCCTGGTAGGGTGGAGCCTGTGAATCCTGGGGCAGAGTAAACGAGGAGGTGGAGGCGGTCATGGTGGTTCCCGAATTTGTCCGTGGTTCTACACACACATACACACACACACACGCACACACACGCACACACATACACGCACAATTGAATAAGTAAAAAAAAAAACCTGCAGTACTGCAAAAGGAAAACATTGAAGACGATTTGTTTAAAAATTCCTAATTCTTTTACCACTATGTAGTGAGTAAAGAGCACATGAGTCAGAGTGGATTTGTCTTCTGAACTACATGCTGCTCCTGTTCCCTTTGCATAGAAGCTCTGGCTCACCTGGAACAATCCAGAAGGCCAGGAATATTTGACTCATAAAATAAAGACTCCGCATCAGTGAAATGACTCAGTGGGTACAGATGCTTGTCCCATTAAAGCCGATGACTTAAGTTCAGTTCCCGAAATCCTCGTAATGGAGGAGGAGAACTGTCTTCTGCAAGCTGTCCTTTGACCTCCACAAGTGCACCTGATCAAGACCCTGCCCTCACAGTCCCCATGACTACCTCTTCTGCTTTGCAAGCCACACCACTGAGTCCAGAGCCACCTTCTAGTGCACAGATCAAGTGTATGAATAGCCAGGCCAAGCTGGAGAGAGATGGCTTGGTCTGCCAGCCAGTGAGATGGGAGGTAAGTCTAGACATTCAGATCATTGTTTATGAAGTTCCTCTGAAGGAGTGTGCCAGTCGGCTTTCTGTTGCTATAATGAATACCCACAACAAAAATCAACTTACAAAGAGAGGTTTCTTTTAACTCACAGTCTGGAAAGTTTCAGTCTCTGATCAGTTGGCTCTGTTGCTTTGAGGCCTGTGAGAGGCAGCACAAACTAATTGGAGGGGGCATGTAGAATAAAACCCCCATCTCATGACTGGGAAGAAAAAGAGAAAAAGAGAAGAGAGACCAAGGTTCTATAGTCCCCTCAAGGTCACAGCCCCATGACCTACAGACCTTTCATAGGCCCCGCCTCTCAAAGTTCTTCCACCTCTAGTAGTACCTGCTAGGGCAGAACCTTTGGTGTATGGACCTTTGAAGGACACAGATGCAAACTGTAACTGAGCTCTCTTCATCCTCTACGTATGAGAGCATAAAGTATATGATTTCAGATGACATTTTCACTTTACTCCTCATTTCCATCCAACTCTGAAAAATCTGTTTTCTTTTTTTGCAGGGAGTGAAATTGACGAGGCCAACCGTATAACACAGGGGGCACACTTCCTGTAGCGGTGTATATATGTACAGGATTGTACATACAAGCAATTCTGAAGACTGGTACTTGTGAATGTTGCTTTGATGCATATTTTATTTTTTTACAAAAAAATTATATACCTGTTTAAGTGCCTTAAAAATGTATTGCGCGAGAGCATTATTTCCAAAATATCCTCTGCTGGTTACTTCCAGAGGTGGTGTAGTATTTTGGAGTTAAATTTTATTGTTTTTTTTTAATTCTTATGCAGAAAGCAGTCATAGTAAGCGACACAAAGGCTAATGTGCTTTTCCTATACCACCTTTTGTGCAAAACAACTCTACACGAGTTACTGCAATGTTTGAAATGAGGTCACACCCTCGGGAAGATACCCTGCTGGGGACAGTGAACATTCCAAAGTGTTTTCCACACATACTTTGATTCACTGTGTGATTCTTTTCTTCTATAACTATGACATGGTTCTTCCATATCAGCTCAGCAGGGGTCATAGATCGAGTAGACGCTGCAAAGCACAAGATGTCTCTGCATTCCTTGACATCAATTTTTTTTAGACATTCCTTCAACTAGTTCTCCCTCACCCCACCCCCATACACACCCCAGAACTTCTTCAATCTCATCATAACAGAGTTTGGTATAATGTCTTAAATTTATCATAAGCTTCTTCAAAGAACGGTCCTGACATCATCATGATTGAAGTAATGAAGCATTGAGGTAAACTAAGGATTCGGGGTTTTTAATTACATCTCAATATGTGTTTCTTCTTCATTCATCATTCCTTTTGTTTGCTGACACACACACTTGTACATGCATCACAGCCAAATGCAACACACAAAGACCAGCTTGAGAGCAGCAACCTGCAACAATTCCACATTTCCCAACCAGGGACCAGATTCTTTTTCTGTTACATGTGCCGAGTGCTCTCCACCTTGCCCCAATCGGCCACACACTGCCTGTTACATCCTCAGATTCAGCATGTGTATCACACTGGAGACAGTTCATCAAGGATAAGTTCCTTGTTGACTTGACAAATGTTTGCAATCAAACCCTACGGCTCTTAGGAGTCAGTGGAATGAGAGCAAATGTTACATGTCCACCCTGTCTGGCCAAGTAGAAAGAAGGCCAGACTCAGAAAATGTACAACCACTCTTCAACCAACATATCAAACAGAATGAACCCCAAATTGGAGTGTCACTGTACCTGGAAGAACATAAGCTGGACCCAAACAGAACAAGGCAGTATGTTGCATGAAGGGAACGCTATTTCTGTGTTTTTAGCTACATCATCTTGTAATTCTGTCACTACCATTCCTTTCTTGTCTTGACAAGAGAAATTGGCCTGTTGAGTCTCACCGACACCCCCCCTGGATCCCAGGCAGCCGTCTTCATTCTTGTGGTTTTGGGAACCACAATAAAAAATCTTTCCTAAGTTTCTCGATAGTGCAAATTTCCGTGACTGTTACCACCAGTCTGCATTTTGTGTAAGACTCATTTCAGTACTCTAGAACCTCATCAGTTTCACAAGTGTTCTAATGCCAATGTCAGACCCTGTGAGATCCCTGCTGAGAAAGGGCTACGCTGTTTTTGAGAATTACCGCATCTGCGATGACAGTCATTTTGCTGGATGGTTTTGATACACCTATGGGCTTCATTCTTACAAGCTCTTTTGAGATTTAGAATACACGGAAGCTGTTTGTCTGTCCATCTGCCTGAGGTGTCAAAAGCACGCTTCCCTTTTTGAGTACTGATTTTCCCTCTGATTTATCTACCTCTATTGTCTAACACCTGTAGTGGGTGTAAAAGTAGGATAAAATTCAACTGAAAATGCTATGATAACATTGTATCTTTTGCTTTAAAAATGTGTTTTGTTTTCAAATCTGATTTACACGCTGAGCTTTTGTGGCTTTAGTGACATGTTTATGGCCACTTTTTTTTTACACAAATGCTGTCATATATTTTTCCATGAAGAGCAAAAAATAAAGTCAGAATTTATTTTAATTCATGCTTATCGGATGTAATTATGCAGCTCAAAATATTCTGTGTATGCACTATCAAGTGACCTGTTTTAAGCATTTGTTTTGTCCAATGTATTTATAAAAGAAATACATTAGATTATGTTTATTCGTTCTTCCACCTGGACTCTTTTAAAATGGTTGATGTGAAATTTGATTATTTAAGGGATGGTAATGTTGGTCTTTTTACATGTTCTTTCTAAGTTTTAACATTTTTATGGACTTTTAAAAAATTGTTTCCTATTCTGTTTTAAGGTGACACACCTCTGGGTTGATGTTCAGTGTTTATGCTAAATACCAAAATTTTTTAAAGGATGGCTAAGTAATAAGGTGGGGTATTTATGATAATGGAAAATGAAAATAATTATATGATTAAACAAAGAGATGCTTGGAAAAAAATCACAAGAAAATCTGTGACTCATTTTTCCCTTGATTTTTGATGCATTCATAGTACCTTCCAAGGGCTTCTAAGAATCATTGCAGTGCTAGTAAAATGTTGTTTGTAGAAAAATAATCCTGAACTTCATAGTCCCACAGGTATTTGTGTCCATACATCTAGCACAACATATCAAAACCCAGATGTTGCTCTTGCTGTTACAGTAGAGATATACTTTCTGTGCATAAGAATTGAGACACAAAAGAAGAGCATTCACAAGTCAGACAAGAATCAGGTTTTGGCTGCCCCCCTCACATTGCAGATCCATTGGAAAGACGAAACTTTCATGTGCCTTTCCCAAACCTGGGGCTTCTTTTTTTAAAAAAATTTGTTTATTTTAAAAAAAGCAGAGAGATGGTGCATTCGTGCATGCCATGGCTAATAGATGGAGACCAGAGGACAGCTTTTGGAAGTCATTTCTCTCCTTCCACTACATGGGCTTTTGAGGAATGAACTCAGATCGCCAAGTTGGTGAACAAGTTCCATGTCTACTGGACTATTTCACCAGCTCCTAAACCCAGCATTCCTTTGATGAGCAGGGTATATAAAATGCCATTCCTTTGTGTTCTCGTGTGGCTTCTAAGAGTCTTCTGTCCTCTGGAAGCCTAAAGGAAATGTCACTAAGAGGCTTCCCTTAGCCCCTTTTGGTGGCAGACTAGTCTGAAACTTATCTGTTTATTGAAACAAACTACTCTGTTTATTGATTGGCTTTTTGGCCTCCAGTGTGGCACCCATATCTCTGGTTCTGCGATGCCTGGCTCAGAGGAACAGTCAAGGGGCGGGGCTGAAGGGAGCCAATGAGAACCATGTCTGTGGACTTTATAGGAAGGATAGCTGTGAAGCTCTTCTCTAACTGTAGATCATTAGTCATTTCCAAGGAGACAGACCTTTCTGCACTACTTTTCTTGGATCAAGCTGAACTGGATATACACTTGCCAGGGCTCTGCAGATCATTACAGCTCTTCCTACCTGCGAGGCTATCAACTCTGCAAGGGAAAAGACTCTTCCCAGGCTTTGGCAGAACAAGAATCCCTCAGTAATGCAGGCCACATTAGACTATGTGGCTTAGAATTTAGTTAAAACATTATATACATTAAGGGGGGGACTGGCTCATGGGCTAAGACTGCCTAGCAAGCAGACGGTCCTGAGTTTGGATCCCAAGTCCTACATAGTAAACACCAGACGGAAACCACAACACTTCCAGCCCCAGTGGACAGAGTCTGGGAAATCCCAGAGCTAAGCAAAATAGGTAGAAGCAATCCAAGATGATTCCCAAGACAGACAAGACACACACACACACACACACACACACACACACACACACACAGAATAAATAAATAAATTTTTTAAAAAGGATTTCCTTATAGAAATTCTGACATTATGGATAAAAATCAACATCATCGTCATCATTGTTATCAATTTGTATACAGACAGGATTTTACAAGACTGTTCTTCACATGTCTCCCAAGACAGGAACATTTTTCTTCAATGTGAGAGAATAGTAACTTCAATACAGACCCCAGAGTACTTACATGGTGACCTCGGTGACCTCACAGTGAAGAATGTCCACAATACATCTCTGTGATAACCCATTAGTGACAGTATCACCAATCAGTAAGCAGCCGCAGGCACGGAGGCACTAACATCTCCGGGTGTCCTGAACCCCTAAGATCAAACAATCCATGAGCACTCCCACCCCTCAGCCTGTGTCTCTCCCTCTCCTCCCGACCAACCCCCAAGTTCACAGTTATCTCAGGTGCCTTCTTAGACTGCTTGGATACAGGTGCCTCAGGCCTCGATGTGACATCCTGGGGAGCCTTTGATTCACCATCTTCTCTTGACGGCTGTGCAGCCTGACAGACACTCCCATTTTGTCTCATTCAGAGTGCCTCCTGGTCCTGAGGATTCATGGACCTTCTGGGCAAGATTCAGCCCGGGGGGGGGGGGGAGGCGAGAAGGAGAGATGAGAGTGTCCATCTCTTCCAGATGCATCAGCAAAACTGGTGGCAAGGATATAAATGGGTGATTCTCAGGAGACAATGCAAGTCCATAACGTGAGTCAGGGAGATGCATGTATATACATAGGCTACTATTTTTCACCCTGTGAAACTGACAAAAAACTTCAAATGTTTAAAGTTTTCAAGACAAGAGTATGAAAACAGGCCCTTGTGTCCTGCTAGAGAAAGCCAAAATGGGATAGGATTTGTCATGGAGAGCTACCTAGCAGAACTGTGAAATGCATAAAGATATGTGCCTTCCAACCTGGTTCTTTAATGTCCTGAATCACCTGCAGGACCAGCGAGTGTCCAAGAGTCCATGGGCAAGAATTGCTTACAGCAGACAGGGTACCTCAAGGCAGAATCTGCTCCCTCATGGTCTTATAAAGCACTGAGTCACAAAAAAGGAGTAAGACTGTATCTATGGCACACATCTATGATCCTAGCATGTAGGAGTTAGAGCCAAGGAGGATTAGGAATTCAAATCCAACTCGGGCAATGTACAAAACACTCTGTCTCAAAGTAAATAAATAGTTAATATAGATTACCTTGTAATTATTGTGGAATAGGGGAAAATAAATTTCAGGGGGAAATATATATGCATTTTTAAAATTCTGCTTACACAGATTTCATTTTTACTTATTAATGAACAAGTTATACTATTTCATCTGTTTTTAAAAAGCAATATGTAAGAAGAATTAGAGGTAACGTTTGTGAAGTGCTTTATGCCTGTTGTGATTTCAGGAACTACACATTATCCCATTTAAGCCTCTGTCAATGATGCCATGAGGTAGATAGTAGTATCCCATGTCACAGGTGAGAAAATTTAGTCATAGTCTAAGTGATTGGTGCAAGGCCATGAAATGATTCCGTGGAAACATTTCAACCACAGTCCCAGGAAGCCGATGCCAAGGAGGTATTCCATTAGCATCTTACTGTGCTCTCCCTTGGGGTTACAAGAAGCATGTCACACAGGGTCCTCCTGCTTCTTCAGGGTCTCATAACTGACTGCAGCCAAGGGGCATTTGTGGAGCACATGTAGAGAAAGAGGAAGCGTCTAACCTCAGCCCAGGCTGGTGAGTGCTGGGTGAGATTATCCTACAAAGTGAAGTAGGAGGAATTTTGAGGTGAAAGAGACACTTAGGGAAATGAGACTGAGAAGTCCAAAAATTAGAGAAAGAAAGAAGAGAGGAGCAAACTGAGAAGGAGGAAAAGAGAAGGAGAAGAAAGAGAAGGAAAGGGGAAGAAGGAGGGGGAAGAAGAAAGAAGGAGAGAAGAAAAGAGAAAGAAAAGTAAAGAGGACTCACAAAAAGATACCCACAGAGGTCTAGGCTAGCAGGAGCTAGAAGGACCTGGGTACCATCCCAGTAAACAGGAAAGAGGGAGAGAAAGAAAGAAAGAGAGGGAGAGAGAGGAGGAGGAGGAAGTGGTCATCATCCAGTGATGCAGTTTGAAGCGACAAAATGACCAGAAACCCTCTGAAGCCAGCAGCTAAACATATTCCTACACGTAAGCATCCAGGATGAGCCAATTCCACCTAGTGCCTGCAGGAGGCGCAGCAGCAGTAATGTGTCACCCATCCATCATCATCATGAAGATTTCTTTTCAGTCCTGCACAGAATGAAGCACATCTACCAAGCAGATGCGTACCTCAAAAACTGTTCATTTAGAAAATAGCAAACCCAAAGGCTGAACATCACCAAAGGGAGCTATTGGGGAAAGAAAGATGCTCCAGTGTTGCAGGCAGGGGTCCCATGCAGGAGCTAATGGGAAGAGCAAGGACTCTCAGACCCCTTAAGAAGAAACTACTTCCCAAGCTCTCCATCCAGACAGGAACTGATGTGGGCTCAGCTGGATGGGAATCCCACACCTGCATGTTAAGGGAGCCACTCTGACCTATATAGCAGAGCCCATCTCTGCAGTGGCTACACTCAGGCCTTGGATGAGGCCAGACTCCCAATCCCCTGCTATAGAAAGCAAGGTTAGGAAGATGTGGATATTGGTGCTCAGGACACCAGAAGATCCCTGTTCTGCAGACTAATGGCCAGTTCCTCGCTTTCAACCATTCCAAGAGGAGACGTGCTGTTATCACCTGTATTGGAGGCACCGAGGACCTTAGGAGTAGCAAGTTCAAGCCTCACAACTTCTCAAGTGGAAAAGTTGGGGTTCAAGATCAGACTTTTCTGGCATGGAGGTCCATGTGCCTAAGGAGGCTGCAATGACAGCCCCAGAACATGTGATCCTTGAAAGATTGTATTTTCCCAAATTTAGAAATCTCTCGAGACTGATAATGATTGTGACTCTAACAGTGCTCTGCTTCCAAAGTATGATGTTCTATACTGCTGTTTGAGTTTTTTTCATGATGCCATGATAAATTCATGGCAAAGCAGCTGCGAAGGTCTGGTTGCATTTCTTGGTCCAATTTGGCAGGGGAGCTCCCATCAACACCAGACGCCAAGGATATGGCCACACCATAACCACAGAACTGCTGAGAAGGTTAACCCTAACTTGCCAGTCAGCACACCTGAATCAGTTTCCCCCATCTTATGTACCTGCCCAGGGAATAATCTCACTCACCATGGGCTGGGGTCTTCCCCTTCAATTAGACAATCTCTGCAGGCTTGCTCAGGGCTTAACTCAACCACTGACTCTTTACAAATGTGCCCAGAGCTTGAGCCTTCAATTGCCAAGTTGACACCTGTAAGTTAACCACTGAAACTGTCAACTTGCCAGAATCCACAATCAGAGGAGGCAGACATCTGGAGATATCTGTAAGGGAGTTTTTAGATTGGGTTAAGGTAGGGAAACTCACCCTAAATGTGGGCGCCACCCTCCCCATCCCATGGGGTCACAGCCTGAATAAAGAAAAGAAAGGGAGCTGAGTTGTTATCTCTTCTTGCTTCCTGACTGGGGTGGGCTCAGCGTGAGCAGCTGCTTCCCATTCTTGTGGCCGTGACTTCCGCCCATGAGGGACTTGATGCTCAGAGTGTGAGCCCAAACCCTTTCTTTCTTAAGTGGCTTTTGTCAAGCATTTTTGCCACGGTAACAGGAAAACTAACCAGTGCACCAGACTGTGATAAAGGATGTTCTTTTTTCCTAGTGGGCAGGTAGTTAAAAGCCACAACTCAGAAATTACCAACAAGGAGGAGGAATGAGCCTAGCCTAGGCTTTTCTGATGTGTCATCCAGGCCTCATGTCTGCCACAAGGAAAAGAGAACATACGGAACTGCAGCCCGAGGAAACTGATCATTTCTTTGTGAATCGCTCTTCCAAGCTTCGGATGCTCAGTCATATTGAGCTGTGCTCCCTGGATGTTCTAGACCTCAATTCCTTTGGAACCCAGAGAGTTCGCTGTCTGGTCACCTGGATTGGATTTGCCCACGTGGCTTAAACCTCACCATGACTTCCAGTCTTACCATTTATTTTCTTCCATGGGGCAAATTCCACAAGACCCAGATGCCCATAGTGACCACTCTGTACCCTTTGCTAACCAGTCCCGCTGCCTTGAAAATGGAGCAGGGCACCGCCTGCCAGAGTTCACACCTTTGCTCACAAGGTCAAAGTAAGAATTGTAGGATGTCCCAGGTTGTTCTTAGGATGGAGCGAGACGGTTCCTGCAATAAGCTTGTGACAGTGCTGGGCTGAGAGCCGATGAAAAGTCACCGTGGTGATTGTCAACAATGGTTGCGACCCAAGCAAAGTGGACTGGATGTGTGTAGCATGATCAGACCTTGTTGGCCAAGGCTCTTACTACATGATTCCTAATCTATGTGGGAGGGTTCTTGTGAAGTCCATTGAATGTCACTAATCAAGTCAACGAGTGGCCAGGGCATGAGTCTCTGTTCATCCATTAATGAAGACATTGGGTTCTGAATTTTAAGATGGCTGTAGCATCCTCAGGCTTCCAACAGGCATCCTCAGGAGGGACAGGGGCATATCGAAAGCCCCCCTGCCCCTAGGCCCTCCATGCTACCTGGACCTCACTTTGTCCTACCGGCTCTACACTCCCCAGGTCTAGTAGAGAACCATCTGGTTATGGAGCTGTAGGAACCTACAGGTTCTTGCCAACCTCTAGGGGGTTACTCTTGGGGTCACTGCCCTCTCCGGGGACTGCTCCCTAATCTACACCCGTGTCCAGGTGGAAACGCCCCCTCTCCCCTCCACTGGGTGCCTCCTGTCACAGTTAACTCTTTCCTGCTGCTGTGAGACAACACTCAAACTCACCTCAAGGGGAGAAAAGGAAGAATTATTTGGCTTATGGCTCCAGAGGAGAGGCAGTCCACTGTGGCAGAAAGCACGGCAGGCTACAGAAGCTGGAAACAGCTTCGGCCACAGACAGCATAGACGCTGACAGGCACAACTGCAAACCGCAAGAGCAGACTACTAGTGGAAGTAGAGTGGGGCTACCCATCTTCACCCCATCCCCTACGCCACCCCCATGATATGCCTTCCTCCAGCAACGGTCCACCTCCCAAAGGTGCAATTACTGTCCCAAAGGTTAGCACCAGCTAAAGATGCAAACGCTTGAGCCTATGGGGAACGTGAGGGACAATTCACATTCAAACCATGACACCACTCTGACCCAGCAACTCACACGTCCACCTCCTTCACAGACCCCTTTCACATTAGCGCTTGTAGGAGTTTGGGTCTTTGATCTTCCCGCCTGATCATTGAGAACTTCTGGGCTGTTCACCCAGTGTCGGTCAACTGTCGTAAAAACCAGCAGAGAACATAAGAATTTGCAGTTCTGGAAATCCCTTCCTGGATGTCTCCAGGCACCTGTAACTCCACATGCCAGAATGAAAACCTGCAACCTCTTTCTTCTGCACACTCCATCCTTCCAAAGCCAGCTTCCTCTGTTAGCATAGCAACCACCTGCTTCTCCTCCATAGCCCTCACATTCCATCTTCCATATTTAGACAGTCATCTACTGATTTCATCTACAAAATCGCCCTTGATCTCTACCTACCGCTGTGGCCCACTGCCAGTCTTAAAATACCTTCCCTGGCTGTTCGTTTCTCCCTCAAGCATGCCTCTTTGTCAGCCAATGAACCCTTCTGCTAACCTTCATCCGTTCTTTACTATGGGCCAGATGAGCTGCCAAATGCCCAGATATTTTAAAGGAATTACTCCATTATTCTTGTAACAAATTTCGACACTGGTATAAGGATTCCCATTTCAAGGAGTAGACCTAAGTATCAAGTGCAAAGACTAGTAAGTGACTCAGATCTAGTCAACCCCTGTGCTTCCCACCACCTCTCTGAAACTCCATAGTCTTTCATTTACACTCCCGGCACCCCGAGGTCCAACTCTGCCTCAGTGCCTACAGAATCGCTTTCTGTTGTGTTACTCACTAAATTGACCAAGTTATCATAGACCGCATGCTTCTGCCTCTAAAAGATTCATCGGGGAACCTTACCTGTCAATCTCTATAACCGTGATAAAGAACATGCATGCAGGACAGGAGAGAAACGTAACACACTGAATAACAGGTTGACCCTCAAGATCGCTCCAGGCTGCCTTTCTCATTCTGGAAGGCAGATGTCTTCTGATTGCCAGGCTCTTATTGGAGAGCAGTAAACAGGAGTTAAAGTACTGATCAGCATGTGCAGGCTCCTCAAGGGACCTTTTTCTAGATTATTTATTTATATATGTATTCTCTCTTTGAGAGAAGAAGGAAGGGAAGAGAGGTCACATATAACATACATGAGCTTCTGGGGATTGAACTCAGGTTGCTGGGTTTGTAAGTTGGTATCTCACCAGCCTAAAGGAACCTTTTCAAAAAGCAAAACAAACAAACAAATAAATAAATAAAATAACAATAATCAGTGCTAGACTGGAGTAAGTAGTTCACCTCATTAAAGTGTTTGCCACATGGGCATGAGAACCTAAGTCCTATCCCCAGGCCTCATGTCCAAAAGCCAGGTGTGGGGGCATGCTGCAAATGAGGGGCCAAGGGTCTGTGGGATTGACTAGCTGTTGCAGCCAATGAGTCCTTAACCAATGAGACCGTCCTCAAGAGCAAGGGCAATGCCTCTTAAGGAATGACATCAGAGATTGTCCTCTGGCCTATACACACACACACACACACACACACACACACACACACACACACGGACACACGTGTGCACACACACACACTCACACTCTCACCTACCAATTAATAGTGATATTGTCACAATTTGCCTGTATGCTGCCAACAAATTCATGACCAAACAGTTTAAGGGAGAGCAACCAGTTTTATTTGGCTAACAATTGTCTAGTTACATTTCTTACTTCAGCTTGATAGACAGAAGAGCTCATACCAACATCAGGGGTCATGGGGCCCGGCCATACTGTAATCCACAAAGAGAGGGGCAAACCTCATTTGCCAGACACCATGTCTGTCCAAGTATACTGAAGAATGCCAGCTTCCTGAATCAGCTCCGTCTATCTTATCCTCCCGCCCAGAGAAAAGTCCCACTCACCATGGGCTGGGGCTTCCTTCATCAATTAGACAATCTCCTGAAGGTTCACTCAGGGTTTAACTCTCAATTCTTATCGGATGTGCCCAGAGCTTGAGCCTTCAATTGTCAAGTTGATACCTGTACCTATCTACTGAAGACAGTTGATGTCTGCATCAACTGCATGAAGTCCCTCCTGGCATATTCCTCTGGCCTTGTCTGGTCTTCAGACATGCACAGTACCCAGCTTGGAAGAAGCTGGTTCCAGTAGTAAAACAGGCCTTTATCGCTGTGCTCCCTCTGTCTTCCAGTTCCCGTTCCCAGGACTCAAATGCACTGTGTGCATGCATAGGGATACAAACTACTCAACCCAATGCTAAGTCATTGTCTAACCAAAACTTACCTGGGAAGCAGCAACACATATGGATCACAGAACATGGGCAAAATATATTAACTAAAACTGGTCTGAGAACTTCCTCCTTACTGGACAGCTTACATAGTATCAAGGGGTACTGGAAAGCTCATGGGGTAGAGAAATAATCACAGGCCTCATCAACTCATGAGATCTGCGCATTGTATTAAAAATCACCATGGCAACAGGTAAACACCAGTGTAATAGTGACATGAGTATCAAGGAGACAACCAACAGCTTTCTGATTGAACTCAAGACCTGCTTGTCAGAATGGAACACATTCCTGTTACTGTTAATTAGAATGAGAGCCTAAAAAAGGGAAGGAAACACATCAATAAGGAAAAACAGCCTATGAATATATAGGTAGGAAAACTACACCAAACTGCTTTGTAAATAGCTGCTATTATACCCATAGATTTGAAGAGCACTTAACACTCAGCCTAGAAATTTTATTCTACAACAGAGGTAGAGGATCTAATCACCCTGACAGGATGCAGCCTACAGTAGTTGAAGAGAAGTGAAGTGGATAACAATAGCCAGCCATAATGTAGAATACCGGTGACCCAGGAAGGCTCAACCTAGAATCAGGTCAACCTAATCTTTCCCATCCTAAAGCTTAGGGAATCATACAGAAAGGGGAGTGTAAGATTGTAAGAACCTAAAGATGGGAAGGTTCACCGTTGGATAAAATATTCCATTCAAGGCAAGGATGCCTCCAGGAACTCATTGCAATAAGACTTGTCCTTACCAGACCTGCATAAGGACTGACATACCAACATGCCCCCATGGACTAATAGGAACTGAAGAGGGATAAGAACACACAGTGGAAACTTTAGGGACTACAGCTATATGAGTGAAGCGAAAATGCCGATATCAGTGGTGTGGCCTGAGGAGGGGCAACTTGGTGTGTCACAGAGACCTGAACCCCCACAAGAGTAGACAAGCCAGAGGGAACCCTGGGGTCCATAGAAACCGACAGGCAGGAAGGTGGGAAGAAGTGGAATGGACTGATGAAGGAAAGGGAGGATGATGGAAGGGAGGGGAGATAGAGGGAAGCAGGATAAGTACTCAGTATGCTTGTAAACCTAAAAATAAAATAAAATAAAATAATCAATAAAAAACTTATCTAGATGAGGAGAAGGCATGGGTCAGGCAGAGCGAGACATGGGAAGGCCGGTTATTGTAACAGAAGCCCTACATCCAGTCCTCTATCTCTGGGTCACAGGTTCAAATCCAGCCAGACCTCGCTTGACAGAAAATCATTACCAGCTCCACATCAGGCTGCTTGACAGATGGGAAATGAGTTTCTTCTCCGTCCAGCAGGCAAGTGTCCACATGGAACTTGGCACTAAGCCACTCCCCTCTCTGGAGACAGAGTGGGGGGTCATGTGCTGTCACCCCCGTGTCAGACAGGGCTAGGAGGTCAGGCTACGCCTGCATTTTGGCATCTGCAAAGGTTCTGACAGCTCCCTGGCTTCACCGTTTCGCCAGCACTTTATTAATCAGTTGTCTTTTTCTCTCCCGCTGAAAACATTGCTTACCAGGTAGTGTGATGTCATGAAGAGCCAGCGGTACAGCTCTGAAGTGAAGCCCAAATCACCCAGAAAAATGTCCAAGAGCATTTTGATCCCAAGTTCTCAAGAGTTCAACTGCTTGAGCGCCTCCAGACATGAACATTTAAGTAATTAAAGAAAACTTTCATCAGCGGCTCTTGGGAGCAGAATCAGCCTCATTCCACATGGCACCTCAGGTGGTCTGGAGACAGAGGAACTGGGGTCTGGCTTGCTGACTGAACAATCCTGTCATATTCCTGTTACTTCTAGTATAGCTTTGATTGTCACTGGGTTCTAAGTGGACCAGCTCAGGGACCAGCTTAGTTGTTTGTTTTGTTGCCCTGTTTTCCTTACTCTGTGCCCTTTGCATAGGGAATGCACATTCTTGTTCCTTTCTTTAAAAGACATGTTTTTTGTTGTTGTTGTGTTGGCGTGTGGGGGGGGGCTTCTCTCCTCAACAAAACAGCCCTGTGGTACAGAATTGGGCAAGAGATGGACTCTCTCATCCTCCTGGCTGCCTATAAGCTGTGCCCAGAGCCCCAGGGGTGCAGCTTTCTAGAATTACCATCAAGGCTGGCGTGGGTTCCTCAGTGATGAATTAAGTGGCCCCATAAACTCACTGGTTCACTAAACTAGATTTGGAGAGAATTGGGGGATTTTTTTTAGGATGGCAGAATTTTTTATTTTTCTAGTTTTACAAGCATATTGAGAATTTATCCTCCCTCCCTCCTACCGCCCTCCTATCCCTTCATCAATCCATCCCACTCCCTTCTGCCCCCCTGCCTGTATGTTTCTATGAATCCAGGGTTCCCTCTGACTTGTCTACTCTTGTGGGAGTTCAGGCCTCTGTGGCATACATACCACGTTGCCTCTCTTCCTCTCTTCGGGCCACCCCACTGATAGGGGCATGTCCCTTCAATCTTCCAATTTTAGTCCCAAATTTTAGATTTCCACTGTATGTTCTTATCTCTCTTGAGTTCCTCAATAATCTATGGGGGTGTGTTGCAGATCATTACACAGGTCTGGTAAGGACAAGTCTCACTGCAGTGAGTTCACGGATGCAGCCAGTCCTGCCTTGAATGGAATATCTTGTCCAACAGTGAACCTTCACATCTTTAGATTCTTACAATCTCACCGCCCCCTCTTCTGTGAAGTTTCTTAAGCTTTAGGATAGGAGAGATTAGATTGACCTGATTAGGGGTTGAGTCTTGCTGAGTCACCAGTACTCTGCATTCTGGCTGGCAGTTGTTGTCCACTTCACTGCTCTTCTACAGTCCTAGGCTTCATCCTGTTAGGGTGTTGAGATCCTCTACCTCTGTTGTAGAAGAAGACATCTAGGCTGAGTGTTAAGTGATCTTCAAATCTATATAACAGCAGCTATTTACAGAGCAGTTAGGTGTACTGTCTTCCTACCTACGGGCTCATTAGCTATTTTTCTCCTATTGATGTATTTCCTTCCCTTTTAGGCTCTTGTTCTAGTTAACAGCAACAGGAATGTGTTCTATTCTGACAAGTGGGTCTTGAGTTTAATCAGAAAGCTACTGGTTATCTCCTTGATACTCCTGCCTCTATTATACTGATGGTTACCTGTTGCCATGGTGATTTTTATTACAAATGCAGATCTTGTGAGTTGATGAGGCCTGTGTTTATTTCTCTCCCCCAGCAGCTTCTACAGTATTTCTTGATACTGTGTAAGCTATCCAGCAATGAGGAAGTTCTCAGGAAAGTTCCAGTTGATGTATTCTGCCCGTGTTCTGTGATCTGTATGTGTTGCTTCTTCAGTAATAGGGTCTTACAGTTTTTTGTGGAGAGCAACCAAGAGCAATGCAAAAGTCCATGTTTGGGGGCCTCAGAGACCTCTCTGACCAACATTTTATCAAGAACTGTCATATTCCTGTTACTTCTAGTATAGCTATGATTGTCACTGGGTTCTAAGTGGACCAGCTCAGGGACCAGCTTAGTTGTTTGTTTTGTTGCCCTGTTTTCCTTACTCTGTGCCCTTTGCATAGGGAATGCACATTCTTGTTCCTTTCTTTAAAAGACATGTTTTTTTTGTTGTTGTTTTTGACATATGACTAGCATAGGAGGTTCCTATAAGGTTATTTTCCACAATCTTAGGAGGAGAGAATGGATTCTATTGGCATGTTGAGGTGCTGGTAGGTCATTGGTGGTAGATCATATCTCTCCAGGAAAAGTCATTGTTGCAATTCTCCTGCATGGTTGCTTGATAAATGATCATCAAATGGCTTAAGGGAACAAGAGATTTATTTTCTTACCAACAGTCTGGTTACAGTCTTGACAGGAGAGCATGTACCAACACCAGGCCGAGGGAACTGGCTACACCGTCTCTACATAATGGCTGAGACAGGGACAATTCTTACTTGCCAGCATGTCTGGCCAAGTATACACAGGATACTGACTCTCTCAACCAGCTCTCTGTATTTTATTCCAGAGCCTAATTCACCCACCTAGACCTTCCCCATCAGCCAATCTCCTGCAGGTTTGCTCTGGGGTTAATCCAACCACTAACCTCCAGGAACATTTGCAGTGGTCTTAGGACCTGTCTCACATTTCTGGACCTTCTACCATGCTCCCCAGAGTGTTCAAAGGGTATTCCATTCTGGTCTAGCCCTCTAGCAGACACATCATTAACTAGATGTCATTAATTAGTTAATATCATTAGCCAGAAATGACCTTTGTTGTCCCTGTCTCTGCTCATATGTACTGGAAGTTCTGAACACAGATTTCCCATTGGATCCTGAAGCTCTCTGGCCAAGACGGCTGTGACCTTCTGCGCAGCCACTGTGAAAACATTGACGTACCCTGCCCTGTCACCCCGTGGGAGTGGTTTCCAGGTTTCCAGGAGAAACCTGCAGAGTAAGGAGTTGGAGGGGCAACCTCCGATTCTTGAGCCTTGTGGGGAGTCCCATCTTTGCTCGTTTCCCTGAAACCTTCCACTGCTGGTGCCCAAAGGCCACAGCTGAACTCTGCAGGGTCAATTTGCCGCCACCTGGCCTTACCCAAGAGCACTCAGTCAGCCTTCAAATAAAACCTTCCAAGTCCCCATTGCGAGGAAGTGGCAAGCCTCCAGTGAGAACCTCTTAGAGACCCACCGCCCCGCTCACACATAGGCACCCACAGAGCTGGGTCAAGGTCCACCGATGGGAATGGCGCCCTGGAGGGACCTGATTGTGATCAAGCGGTGGGTTCTGGGCACCTCCGGTAACCTAGAGCTCCCGCAAGACGGCGCAGCTCCCAGAGAGGCGCGCCCCCTGCCGGCTGAGCGCCGCCAGAGCCAGCTGGGGGTCACCCACAGCACTGCAGGGAAGCACCAACCTTGAGCAGGTCTTCCCGCCTCCAGCCCCAGCCCTGGAAGGGTGAGGAATCCTTCAAGAGCCATCAGGGGGATCGTTAGGAGCTTCTTTTTGAGGGCAAACAAGCTGCAGCATCCCAGCCACTCATGGCTGCCAGTCTTGCACCAGGCAGAGGCTGAGAACAGGAAAGGAGCAGACCCCCTTTCCCCCCCCCCCCCCCGCCATCCTGTAACAGGCCAGCCCAGGTCGCTTCTCCCAGGCTTTGGTCTGTGCTGTTGGCTAGGGGGGGTGGGTGGAGATGACAGCCCCCTCCCAGAACTGTTTCCAGAAGGAAGGGAGGTAGCTGGCATGAGGGACTGATGCAAACTCTTTTTTTAAAAAAATTTATTTATTTATTTATTCAATTGTGTGTGTGTGTGTGTGTGTGTGTGTGTGTGTGTGTGTGTGTGCGCGCGCGCGTGTGTGTAGAACCACGGGCGAATTCGGGAACCACCATGGACGCCTCCACCTCCTTGTTTACTCTGTCCCGGGATTCACAGGCTCCGCCCTACCAGGACCAGAAACACAGGCTGCCCCCGCTTCCGCCCGGCGTCTATACGTGGGGTCTAGGATCCGAACTCAGGACCTTCCGCCTGCAAGGCAGAGACTTTACACCCTGAGCCACCGCTCCAGCCTCTACACACTCTTGAAGGTGACAGAAGTGTCCAGACAGGAGACTTGCACGCAGTGTACCAGGAGTACTTGAGAAACAGGTTTAGTTCTCATTTAGCAGATACTGGCCTTCAACTGGTCAAATAAGAAGTCTGGTAAGAATAATATTTCCCTTAAATCCTAGAATCCAGTGGAGCTGCTCTACTTGAGGATTGTGTGTGTGTATGTGTGTGTGTGTGAGAGAGAGAGAGAGAGAGTTTTTCTTTAAATTGCCCAGTGTGCAAGAGACAGCTTCCCACCAATTGACACATCCCTGTCTGGACAAAACACATGTGCCAGGTCCTTCCAAGGCCAAGACTGAGCCTGTCTTATTTACACTTGTTTACTGATGGGGTGAGCTCTCCATGGCTGCCTGCCTGGGAGCCCCCAACCTTCCTCTGCTCTTTTCTGAGGATTTCTGGCCACAGCTTGCTTGGGAGAGAATGGCTGTGAAGCTGAGCCTCTGTGGATGGGATCCTAGGAAAAGCTGAACTCAAACAGGAGAGGTCTCCCTGGCCACCCCCACAGTTCCTGGCCACTCTCCTTCCACACACCCAGGGCCTCACAGCTCTGCCAGGATGACTGGTCCTGTCCATCAGGGTTGCTGCCGGGAGGAGGGGACCGAATCCCTACCACCAGCCAGCTGTATCCCGTGTGGACAAAAGGGTCTGCTCCAGAGATGATGCTCTGGTCTGGTTCTCTAGCTGTGCTGTGAAAGAACAAGGAATGGTTCCTAGTGAAGGAATAGAGCCTGCCCTGAAATTTTAGAAGGGCTCATTCTTGAGTGTGTGTGTGTGTGTGAGTGTGTGTGTATGTGTATGTGTGCGTGCGCGTTGGTTTTCTTTCTTTTTTCTTTTTTAAGCAGCACTATTTTTCCTAGACAGAGTAATAAAATATGTACTTATAAATACTTTCCAAGACTGCCCTCTTGTGGAAATCTGAGGTCAGTAGCCACACACTTTCCAAATGAGCGCTTCAGATTCCAAACTTCTGAATAAAAGCAAGCATTGACCTGCTTGGAGCGTGCTCTGAAAGCATATTGCATTCTTCCTCCAGCCCAGCCCGGCCGCCATCCCAGGCCCTGGCTGGAAAGGAAAGCTGTCTTAAGTCTGTAAAAAGAAATCGTGCTTAACCCAGAAATCGTATTGCTAAGAAGGAGGTTTTGAAAGTAAAGGAGCTATGGGCAGCGAAGGACCGTGGAAGGGGTCCGGCTGTTGTGTTCCTAGGCTGTGCGTGTGCAGTGGACCGCCGGGTTTTTATTTTGACTAAGGAAAGAGCCAAGACTGCAGTCCCAAAGGCCACACACACTGCTGGGCTTTCACCTTGGAGGATGTGGGACAATGAGTCATTTGTGCCTCTTCCTGGCTCTTGCTGGCCAAGGTCAGTTTTCCCACTGGAACTCAGTTGCCTGGCCCGGTGCCCTAACTGGCTGGAGCCTTTCATTGGGGACAGAGCTCAGGACAGGCTTGGGCCCCACGATCCCCTCTCAGCTCCTCTCCTGCCCTGCCAGAACTCAGCCCTCCCCATGCGCCTCCGCTCAAGCTCTGAGGCAACGCTTGTCGGCATCATAGACCCCCTTTCCCCTTTCACTTGGTAGGAGGGGCCTCCTGGCCGAGGCCTGGGGAAGTGGGTCGTCCTGTAGAAAGACTGCCAGCTGAATTCTCCGAGGGAGAGACACGAGTTTGATCTCTCTCTCTCTCTCTCTCTCTCTCTCTCTCTCTCTTTCTTTCTCTCAATCTTTCGACAGTTGTGTGATTCCTGTCTGTGTGGGCTCGTTCTAATGCCTCGTAAACCACCTCTGTTACTAGTAGTAAGTGTAAGGTACTGCCCAGACTCTGAGCAGCGACACAGACAAGGCCCCTGACTTCTCCTGCATCACGACATGGTCTAGGCAGGACAGAGAATATGCAAGTAAATACCTGATCTCAGAGGCTGCCAAGGAGACTGAACAGTGAAATAAATAATCCAGGAAGCCCATTCAGATGCAGTGTTCAGATCAGTGCCCTCTGCAGGTTCCATTCACGCACCTACTATGTGTCACAGATCCACTGTATTTGGGGTCCAGGATACACAGGAGAAGAAAATGCATTCTGTGCTTTCAAAGATTTCAGAGCCCAAAGGTGAAATATGACTCCATATGGCTGAGCCTAAGATCTGGTTTACCCACCGTGAATCTGCCAAGGAGCTTATAACAACCTCACTCTACAGATGTGAAAACTGAGATGAAGGAGTATGAGAGTACTTATCAAAAGTCATTGAGTTCATCTGTATCCTCACTGACATTTGAATTTAGGAGCTGGAGAGACGGGCTCAGGGGTTAAACCTTTGCCTCACAGGCAAGGACCTGAGTTCAGATCCCAGATCCCATATAAAAATGACTGGCAGAAATGGCACAGGTCTGCACTTACAGCCCTGGAAGGCAGAGCCTAGGAAACCACAGAATCCGGGATGGTGTTTCAAGTCACCTTTGAGCCTCCACATACAGTACCCACTTACACACACACACACACACACACACACACACACATACACTTAAAATTTTAAAAAAATTGAATCTAGTCTTTTCTTATTACCTCCAATGTTTATGCCATGTACCTTGAAGGAAACAAAGGGTCAATTCAATGAAATCTCAACATCCCTTTGGGCCAAAAGTTGTATGTGGCTATACTACACTGTCTTAGGTGGGTTAACATATATGCTTCACCAAAGGGTTCTCACTAAGGTACAGAGATGGATGGAAATGGAATGCTGGCTCTGTATCCAAACAGACATACACTAGCTCTTGGTGGTGGTGCCCAAATCTGGCAGTTGATTTCGGAATCCCCCAGCATCCATCCTGTTGAGATGCTACAGTCTCCTGTATCAAACTAACACAGGGTTACATCCCACTCAGGACCTTTCATAGCTGTTTTTCCAACTCGATTGCCTCTAGGGATAGGCATTATTCTACTTCCTCAAAACTCATCACTGACCCGACCTTGAGCAGAACCAAGGAGGAAGGAAAGGACACCAGATGTGACCCTTGACTATCCTCAGCTGCCGGAAGGGAAATGTCACAAGCAGAACAGTCTGTACACAGAGAACCTCCTGTATTGTTACTCCATCCAGCCTAGGGTGTCGCTCCATCCAGTTCCTGGGCGACAAGGTCCATTGAGTTGGTGCCAACTAAAAGCCTGAATCTAGCAAGAAGAGGTTGCTCAGAGCAGCATCTTTCAACTTGGGTGTCAGCCCCCCACTCTCCCTGGACTTCAGGGACATATTTTTGAAGATGGAGTAATGAGGGACAACAAACACTTGCACTTCAACATTTGCCAAACTTCTGAATAACAGCAAACAGTGACCTATTTGGCTCAAGCTCTGAAAGCATATTGCATTCTTTCTCCAACCCGTCCACCAGCCATGTCAATTCATTTCTTCTGTGATAGACAGAAGACAGACAGAAGATAGACATTCTGTGTTGGATTCTAGGGACGGATCAGAAAGTCTTTCCTTTAGGGAGTTTGCATCCATCAGAAGTCAACATAGCAGTTCTCAGGCTTGGTTTTATAGTACAATCACTGGGAAAGCTATTTCTAAGATAGGCCTTCATTCCTAAGAGGGTGGATTTAGTTGAGCTGGGATATGGTGTCAGAGTTTGTATCAGGTAAAGGACAGCTGTGCTTGAATCTGCACATGAAGCTTCCAATAAGAGCAAGTTCCCTTTGACAAAGATCTTCCAGTGCTTAGCAGAGAGAGAACTGGATGGAGGAAAGAGGCTAGATGAATAATAATAGCCTTTAGCTCAGCGATGACTTCAAAGGCAGCTTTGAAATCTGATAACGGCACCCCTCTGTCATTGGCCCACTCCTTAAAGGCAGGATTCCTTCGGGCCTTGCTTCTCTCAGCCTTCAACACAAATCGTGGCACATGCTAGGTGCTCAGTGTGTACATGTAATTGGGGAGACGTGTGCTTAGGAGGAAAAATGCCCATTACTCCTATTCATGGGCCATTACTGTCCACAGAGCCATAAGAGCACTAAGAAATTGCTGTTCAGGCAACAAAGAGAAGGTGCTAATTAATCTGGACTTCAGAGCTGGGGAGATGGCTCAGGGGTTAAAAATTTTTGCTTCACAAGCAAAAGGACCTGAATTCAAATCCCCAGATCCCATGTAAAAATGCTGAGTGGAAATGTCAGTGGCCTGCACTTCTGGCTCTATAAGGCAGAGCCTGGGAAACCCCAGAGCAAAGCAATAAGAAGGAAAAGCAATCTAGGATAATTTCCCACGTCACTTTTGGACTCAAGTGAACTCTTGCACACACACAAACACACATGCATACACATGCAAAAAAATTGATTGGAGCAGTCTTTGTGACTCCCGAATTCAAGAACCGTGATTGCCATTCTAGACCATGCACCACCCTTTTATGGGCCAAGAATCTATGGTTGAGAGCAGCAGTTGGTTCTTGCCATAGTTTGCCTGCATTGTTGCTGATAAATTCAGTACCAAATGGCTTACAGGGGAATAAGGGTTTTTATTTTCTCTTATGATAGTCTAGTTGTAGTTCTTAACCTAGCTTTTTGGCAGGAGAGTCCATACCAGCACCAGGACCCAAGGAAACTCCTTACATCATATCCATATATCCATAGACTGCAGAGAGAGGGACGGTCCTTAGTTGCCAGACCAGCATGTCGGGGCAAGTATAGCAAAAGATGTCTCCTCCCTGACCAGCTCCCTCTACTTTACTCATCTGTCCACCATGGGCTGGCCTTCCCATTTACTGGATAATCTCCTACAGGTTTGCTTGGCGTCTAATTCAACTACTGATTCTTTACAAATGTGCCCAGAGCTCAAACTTTCAACTGTCAAGGTGATTCCTGTGAAACATAGCTACATGACATCTGGTGAAAATAGCCAGGCTCTTGAATCTGTTTCCTACTCAGAATGGGATTGTCACATTACTCTGCACTATTGCTGATGAATTCATGACCAAATGGCTTAAGGGAACAGAGGTTTTATTTTCTCTTTCTATAGCCTGGTTACAGTTCTTAGTTCAGCTTGGTAAGAGAACGCACACCAACACCAAGGGTCGAGGGAACTGGCCACACGATGTTCACAGGATTGCTGAAAGGGATGATTCTCACTTGCCAAACCAGCATGTCTGGCCAATTGTACAGAAGGATGCTAATTTCTTTACCCAGTTCTTTCTGTCTTATCCACCTGTTCTGGGACTAGCCAAACCCACTATGAACTGAACTTCCTGCCAACCAATCTCCTCCTTGCTCAGGATCTAAATCAACCACTGATTCTTCTTCTTCTTCTTCTTCTTCTTCTTCTTCTTCTTCTTATTATTATTATTATTATTATTATTTTTCCACTCATACAAACTTAATAGGTATCCCAGTGCTCTCCCTCCCTCCACCCCTCCCCGGACCCCCTTGCTCCCTCCCCCCATTTCTCCTTCCTTTCATTCCCCTCCCTCCCTTTCTCTCAGTGCCTCCCCCCCATCCCTGGAGCATCCTTTAGTGTAAATGTCAAACTTCCTCTGCGTCCTCTACTCTAATGAGGTGTAAGGACTCAGTGGCATTGCCCAGAGCCCTTTCTTGTGCTCCCCTTTAGTATGGGAACACTATTATGAATGTTAATCCCTTGCCTCTAAGGATCCTAGTGCCTGTGATCCATGCTAGACTTTGGGGGAACTGACATGTCAGTCATTGCTCAGGTCATGCAAAGTCCTATTATGGTTACTTTGGCCCTAACTTGTGTGGAGTATTGTTGCCCCATCTTTAGGCTCTTACAATCTTACCATCCCCTCTTCCGCAAATTTCTCTGGGCTTTAGGATGGGGAGAGATTTGGCTAGTTTGGTCCCAGGTGATTAATGTAGAGTCTCTGATGTTCTGAATTATCAACCACTGATTCTTTACAAATATATCCAAAGCTCAGAATCTCAACTGTATCTAACCGTGACTCCCCCAATAGCCTAATTATATGACATTTCTTTTGTAGAATTATCTCACCCATTATACTTTTTTTAGTAGAAATGGAATTATTTAATTGTTCTCTAGCATAGCATCTGACATATATAATAGAAGTTAATTCAGTTCTTCTTTGACAGATACTGTGCAGGAGGAAATAGAGAATGAATGTACAAAAAGTCTTGCCCTTAGGGAGTTTATGTTCACCAGAAGCCAAAGATAGTGGTGCTCAAGCCTGACTCAACATTGAAATCACCCAGAAAGCTCTTTTTTTAATATAGGAAGGTGTGGTCTTCATTCCTGAGAGGGTAGATGTAGTTGGCCTGGGATATTGATATCAGTGTTTACAGTGGAGTGCTGTGGAGTGGAATAAGGGCATCCTGAGGGTCTATGGACAAGTGTCTATTCTTCCCAGCATACTAATACTGTGTCAGTCAGCTTTCTGCTACTGCACCAAATATCTAAAATAAAGCAACTTAAAAAGAAGATTGTCTTGGCTCAGTCTTTGACTGGCTGGTCCAGTTGCTTTAATGCATGGTAGTTGCACCTGGTAGAAGAAGCTGTCTCCTCATAACAGTTGGAAAGCAAAATGCAAGGGCCAAAGACTGGACGCTCATCATCCCCTCCGAGAGCACACCCCAGCCACCTCAGAGCTACCACTCGGCCTCCCCTCCTAAAGTGTCACCATCGCCACTAGAACCAGGCCGAGCCTCAAGGGATGAACACGTGGGCCTTCAGGGGGCATCTCAGATCAAATCAGAGCTCCCTAGGACAACACGGCTAAGGGAAAGCACACGGCTTGCTTTTTGTGGCTTCTAGAATTTCACCACCGCATAACGTTTTACTTTTATCTACTCCATTTCCCACACGGGGAACTTTTGCTGAAGAAAGTCAGGCCTTGCCAACTGAGGTCGAGCAATCTGGGTTGCATAGACGTTCAATCTCTGCCTTCGACCTCCCTGGGCTACTAATTGGCTCTTTGACTTTTCACCTTCTCATTTACTGCCTTCTCTTTGTTGCCCGATCAAGTTGCTTCTTAGTGTTCTTTATGGCTCTGGTGGGCAGCAATGACCCATGAGTGGGAGTAAAGGACATTTCTCCTCCTCAGCTCCCTTTTCCCCTAATAACACACAGCATCTTCCCCTCACCATGGCCCCAAATCTCTCCTTTCTCCACTCCAACTCCATTCTTTTTTATTTTGCACGTGCATGCACACACACACATGTGCCACACACACACATGTACATATATGTTTAAGAATGCACATGAACGGATGTACCTGTGGCAGCCCAAGGGTGACACTGGGAATCATCCCATTGTTGCTCTGCTTCCTTATTGCTTTTCTCTGGGGTCTCCTAGGCTCTGTCTTCCAGGGCTGGAATTACAGTTCACCATCATACCTGCCCTGCATTTTTTATGTAGGGGATTTGAACTCAGGTCCTTTTGTTTGTGAGGCAAAGGTTTTTATGCTGAATCATCTCCCTAACCCTTGAGTTAGCCCACCAACTCTATCCTTCAAGCTTCTTCTAGAAACTTCTACCAGGAAGTCCAAAACTCTTGGAGGAGAGAGAGGCCGGTCATCATAAAGTTTCCGTAGGTAGAAATTAGAATTCAGAGAACTCTTAGCACCTTCACCACGTGTGGAAGAGCTGCAAAATGCTTCACCAACAAGCATTCACGAGAGAGAGGGGAAAAAGGCCTATGTGTTTGTTTGTTTGCCTGCTTAATAGAAAAGAGAATTCAGTTGGAATTCAGTTCCAACCAATCCAGGCAAGTAGAGACTCAGCTTAATCACAGGGCTTGGGCTTACATATGCCCTACAAATAATAATAATAATAACATAATAGTTCTAATGTGCGTGCTACATTTGGAGCTTGAAATGATCAGTGACATTTCCCCTGATGAGGTTAAACAGTCTGGCTCTGGAGGCTGCACATTTGCATAATAAAGATCAGAAGTCGCTGCCTTCTACATCTCTCTCAGTGCAGGCAGCCGGTGTCCTTGATTCAGGGACACCACAACCTAATGTACTTCCTATGCAGTCCTGTGAAGTGATTCTAATCTTTGCCTTGCATGTGAAATGTCAGCATTTTGGGGGGGCGGGGAGAGAGTCTGAGAGAACAACAAATTATGCTTCTAAACGAGAAGGTGCTGTCTGTAATGGATAGTGTAATCTCAGAATGCAGGGGTAACATCTGTGACCCGTGGTGCTAAGCGAGCAAGCTCTAGTCTGTTTTCCAGCCTATCAGCTGATAGGAGAACATCACTTTAGATATAATAATTAATCATGACTTGTCACGGACACCCCTATTGGTTCCCTGCCTTGCCTGTCTATAAATCGTGGAAATGCATTCCTTAATATCACATGGAATGTATTTCCAAAGAATCTTTTTCCTCCATAAAGTAATAAAACACACACACACACACACACACACACACACACACACTCACACAGGGGGAGAGAGAGAGCGAGAGAGAAAGAAAGAGAGCTATCATCAGCTAAGAGGAGAAGATGCTTCCAGGAAACATTCTCAGGAAGGGAGAACCGTGGCATCCAGACAAAGAGAGGCAGTGGGTTCAAGATGGCGGCTCTGAGCCCTTGAGAAACCTCTTGAGAATGTGGCCCTTAGTTGAGAGATGGACTCATCACTGTCAGCGCCTTTTCCATGCAGGCCTATTGGCCTTTCTCTTCTTTAGCCCCTCACCTCTCTTCGACTCACAGCCTGGTAGGTCTCAAGTCCCAAACCTTGAACCTCAAAGTCTTCCTAAAATGGGGGGAGGGGGAGGGGGGGAAGTGGAAATGACTCTGACCATATGTGGGCACCACATAGAGGTCTATGTATAAAGAGGATCTAGCAGGAGGGAGAAACTTCAGAAATAGGAGTTTATTTAGAGCCGAGGTTCCGGTGGCCAAAGGAGCTACAGTTGGGCCTTAAGGTGGGAGAACATTAGAACAGAAGAGATAGTTTAAAGTCAGAGAAGATAGAGCATTGCCATGATGCATAGAGGGAGAGAGAACGGGCTGGGCAGAGAGAACAGTTTGGAGAGTAGAAGCGAGAGACCCTGGGTGAGGGGTCACGATGTTCGATAACGGTACGTTGCTAAGGATTTGCCCGGAGTTACTAGAGAAGCAGAGCAGTGAGTGAAGATGGGAGACGAGGTCTCAGCTAAGGTGAAGGCTTGACAAAATGGCAGATGTGGCCAACAAAAGTAAACGAGCCAGCAGGAGGGAGGTGGTGGGGATGTGGATTTGGGGTCAGGAAGGATGGGGTGGAAGGATGACCCTGAGGATCACCCCAGACCAGCTTCTTCTGTGATATCTTGGGGGCATTGTCCTCAAGGATTACTAAGGTGATCTCATTCTGGGCTTCTTGGAGCCCTAAATTCCGAAGTCTCCAGATCAGGTGAAAGAACTAGGAAAGGAAAGAGAACCCCCAACTTTAACATTCAACTTTTAATGACTTACCTAAGTATTTTTTTTTCAAGTTGCAAAACCAACAAGTCTTAAAGGTCTTAAATTCTCTACCCAAAATTTCCACCCCACCCCTGAGTATGGCAATTATTTAGGAAATGCCTCTGCATGCTGGAGCTTATAATTGCATCTTGTAGTTACAGACCAGCGGTTCTCCACAGGGGGACATTAGGGAAAGCCCATGACATTTTTGATTACTTCAGGTGGGGAGGAGGGAACCACTGGTATCCAGTGGGCAGAGGCCAGGGACAAGGCTAGACATCTATCACATACAGGAACGTTCCCAAATCTACTAGCCATCCAGCCACAAGTATAGATAGCACAGAGGTTGAAATCCCCATGGCAGACTGAAAACAATTCATCTCACTTGAATAAAACAAATTCTCAGCCAAGTACCACTTGGAAGAGAGGGAGAAAGAAAATCAAAATGTCTGCATCCCAGACAGTCAGATTAATCCTGGAAGTCCAGACAAGAAGAGGGACTGGCTGTCATCTGTAATTGATTCATATATAGCCAGCTCTCTCCAGAAAACTTTTTAAATACTTCCTGATGCTTGATTAAATATTTATTGACTTGATGACCTATTTTTTGTTAACTAGAATTTTTTTTTAAAGAAAACAAACAGTGTGGTAGAAATTAATAGACAGCCTCAACAAAACCACAGGTCAATCAAGTTGTAGTTGAACATTATTGTGTTTTACAGAAATTGTGTCCAGAGAATAAAACTTAATCGGAAATATCAGAAATAGCCTCTTATTGTTAAAAAAAAAGTAAAATAAAATAAGACACACATACCAAATGTTAAGCTCCACCCTTATCCTCTAGCTGTGATTATTAAATCAGAGCCACAGAAGCAAAAACATTTGTTTAAAATATAAAGAGTTTTCAGCAATTGTTTTTCCATTATTCTTTGAATGTGTGCTTAACCCCAAACCCTCTTTCTTCCAAGAAAAGGTTGGCTGAACAATTCTGTAGCTGTTCTCACAACACACAAAAAAGCTATTTTAAGATGCTGTATTTTTTGAGTCCTTTGCTTTAAAAAAGAAACAAACTTTTAATGGCTTTGTGCTTTAGTAACAGCCTTCGGAAGAAGTTAGCACTTCCTACTCACTCCCCTCGGGCTGTCTCTGAGCCAGGCTTAGGGGACCTTCAAGATCACAGTAGCTGAGGGGGGTCCATGTGGCTGGTCTCCAGGCCTATGGGCTCCAGCTGACCTTAACTGAAGAAAAGTTGAGTCAGAATGTTCCAGTAAAAATATCTGCTAGTGGCAGGCCTTGTAGCCCATCATTACCATGACAACTGGGTGTGGCATGATGTGATCAGGTTGCAAGGAAATGGGGTGGGTGTGAGAGCCACAGGAAACATCCCTTTAGACACAGTAATTAAGCTTTTTATGCATTTGTGTGTACCTGTGTGTGCACGCGTGTCCTTGCCCATGTGTGTAGGTGGTCATGGCTGTGTGTGTGCGTGTGTGTGTGTGTGTGTACGTGTCCATATGGTGTGTGTGGATGTCCATGTGTGTGCATGTGTGTATGTACGTGTGCATGTGTGGTGTGTGTATGTCTGTCTGTGTGTCTGTGTCCATGTGTAGTGTGAGTATATCTGTGTGTCTGTGTGTCTGTGTGCATGCGCGTGTGTGAGTCTAAGTGTACACATGCACCTGGAAATCAGAAGTCAGATTCAGCTGTCATCCCATAGAAGGCCTTTGGTCTCCTAGGAAATGACATCTCTCGTTGACCTGCAGATTGCCAATCAGGCAAGATTGGCCGGTCAACGTGTCCAGTCCCCACCATCTTCCTTCTCTCCTTCCCCAGCACTGGAATTAGAAAAACATACCTCCATGCCTGACATTTTTACATTTAGCTTGGGCTACACAGTGAGACCGTATCTGAAGAGAAAGAAAAAGAAACTAGTAGTACTGGTGGGTGTTTCAGGGCAGTTTGTTTTATATCATTAGGCAACCAATGCACAATTCCCTTGAGCTGGAGAGATAGCTCAAGGGTTAAGACTCTGCCTCGAAAGCAGAAGGACCTGAATTCAGATCCTGGATCCCATTTAAAAACAACAGCAAAACTGCAAAAGAAAATCAACAAACCACAATCCAGAACTTCAGAGACTCTATATCAATCACATAGAACTAGGACAGCCTAATCTCTCCCCATCCTGGAGCTCAGGGACATTTGCGGAAGAGGGGGCGGTAAGATTGTAAGAGCAAAAGGATGGGAGGAGCAACGATTTGCAAGATTCTCAACAATAGTTGGGGCCAAAGCAATCATAATGGGACTTTGCATGCCCTGCGCAATGTCCAGCGCACTGTTGCCCTCATAAAGTCTAGCATCTGTTAAGGGCACCGAGACCCCTGGAGGCAAGGGATTGACAGCCATAGTAGTGATCTTATGCTTAAGGGGAACAAGAGAAAGGGCTTATGGAAATGCCACTGGGTCCTTATATGTCATCGGAGAGGAGGACCCAGTGGAGAGTTAGGCGCACACAATAAAGGACTCTCTGGGAATTGGGGGGGAGACACTGGGGGAAGGGGAGGGGGGAGGGAGGGAACTGGTAAAAAATTTTAAAATATATAATTAAATTTAAAAAAAAAAAAAAAAAAACATCTGGCAAAAATGGCAGTGGCCTGCATTTTCAGCTCTAGTAGGCAGAGACTGGGAAATCCCAGAGAGAAGCAAAAAGAAGGGAATCCAGGATGATTCTCCATGTCATTCTTGGGCCTCCACAGGGATATACATTGCACACACACACACACACACACACACACACATCCAACCAACCAACCAAACAAACAAATAAAAACCAAAAACAAATAACAATTCCCTCATGGACAGGGAGATCTGGAAGTCTTTCATATGCACCATTCAATATGCACCATGAATGGATTCCTCCATAATGTTGGGGAGTAAGGGTGTTTTGGGGAGGGTTGGTTATTTAGGGGAGGGTATTTGTAGCCCTACTGGATATTGTTCCTTCCCTACCCTCCTCCCTGCAGCATTCATTTGTGAGTACACATAGCCTTCATGTGCCTAGTGACAGAATCTGGAACCAAAGTCACCTCAACCAGGATTCAGAATTGAGGGTCCCCGTCTCTCAGTCAATGCCCAGTGAACTAAAGTGGGCTGGAAAAACATCAAGGTGGTTCTTCCCTTCTCACCCAAGTTTACAAACACCTTTGTTGTTGAATGGATATGCCAGGAAGGCTTTGCTCTCCTTGGAAAGTGACTGAGATTATTCCTCAGTAACTTATGTGAGGGCTAAATGTGCAATAGATGCGGTTTATAGCATCTGTAAACTAGGTGAAAGACAAACAGATTTCCTAACCAAACCAATGAGCTTTGGGTTCCATATTTAAATGAGCGGTGACTCTGTAATCAGTATACCTCTGGCAGGCAATGAATTCCAGTAAGTGACCACACCTCAAGAGCAGTGTGTGTGGTCTCAAACCTGTTGTTCTGGTGCCTTGAAATATCTGGGCAGTTGCTGTTTGTTGTACGACTCTTCTCTGCTGCTGAGAGACGTCAGTCATATAATCGGTTTAAGAAAGGGAGATTTACTTGGCTTACAGTTCCAGAAGGGAGACATATCCTTTATGACAGAGAGGGCACAGCAGGAGACAGAAACTGGAGGCGGCTTAAGTCATGTCCACCATGCAAGGGAGAAGAAACCGGGTTCTCATGCCGTCAAGCGGGAAGGTGAGTTTGCCAGCACAGAGCAAGAGAGTCCTTAGACCTCTTCTCTCTTGTGATTCCTTTATCTGGTCTGTTACTGGGAGGTTCCATCCAGATTTAGGGTTAGTCTTTGTATTGCAAATATATTAATCCAGATCATCTCTCTAGGTGGTCTGGCTCTGATCTGTTAGTTAATCCCAGGTGTCGTCAAACTGACAACCAAGATTAACTGTCACATAAATGAGCTTTTTGGACAGTTATGAGAGCAGGCCTGTGTCATCCTGACATGTCCTGACAGGCCAGGTAATAGCTATTCTTCAGACAAGCTGACCTTTGACGAAAGTCAACCATGCTTGCAGGTTTTCCTGAGATGAGGTCCTCCACCAAGTATAAATGGATGGTGGGAAGTCCCACATCTATCGCACCTGATGGAGAGACGGGCTTGTCCTGCTCCGGAGCTTATGACCTTATTCAGGCGTGTGTTTTCCAAAGATGTGCTCTGTCAAGTGCTCTGAAACTGTCCTTGCTCTGAATGATTTGCCAGGCTGCCGTGTGTCTAAGGAGGGAAGACCCTCGTCTTTGCCCACTCACTGCTTCACAGCTGCAACTCATTTTTGAGCTCTAGATTTGAAAACTCTTTCCGGAGTGGATTAGGGAAGGGAGTAGGAACTGTAGCTTTTTTATTCATGTATTTTTCTTGCAAGAGCTACAAACCCAACATGACTTTGTTCAAAGGGTAAGCGGAGATGAGGCTGAGGCCCGAGTGTCTATTTCAGCAGGTTCCTTAAGGCGACAGAGGAAGCTCAGTGGCCACAGGAGTCTAGTTAATGAGCAGGTTATACAATATTCATTGTGTGGAGTTTAACTCTTCAAACAGAACGTGTAATTGCAAGAAGGGGGGAAAACAGTAGCCGAATTACAGATGTTGAGACAACAAAGCTGGGGAAAGGACTCCCTCTGTTGATAAACCTGTCTTCCCACGTTTCTGTCGCTGCTTATACACGACAGGAGACTCAGCGGGTCTCCGACTTCATCAGGCATTCTCATTAGCTCCTTTTTGATGGAGACAGGTTTGTGAAGGCCACTGAGAAGCCCAGTTGTGGAAGAAGTGACACACCTGTATTCCACGTGCGTCAAGACAGAGAAGGTCTGCGGCACCTTCCAGAAGTGCATCATCTCCCCTCCGTTGCTTCTGGCAATCACATCCACAAAACTCACGGGGACACGTCCATCCTCTTATGGCAATCCCATGTGTACAGGTAGCAAAGGCCAGCGCTCAGGGCCATGTCCAGGGTGGCAGATCGGCAAAGCAGAAGTTGAGGGGGCGACTCTGAAACAGGATCTCCAAAGGGGCTCTGGTCTCCTTGAGCACGACTTCAGGTCTTTGGTTGGCATTACTGGGGTTTCTCATGCCGCTTTCTGAAGTCCCCTTCTTTACCCTGAATTCACTGTGCTCCGACCCATGTTAAAAGTTGGTTCAGGTTTGGATGCCTCTGACTAACCCTCAGAAGCATCAGAGGTATGGAAGTCAGGGGCTGAAGCTGACTGCCCTATATGTGTTTCCAGGGAAATGAGGAGATGATGAGGCTTGGAAAAATGGACAGGATACAGAGCATGCCCTCATGGAACTACTACAAGCCGTCACTTCATCCTAGTAAAGAAAAGAGAAGTCAAAGGGGTTGTTCTTACCCTGATTTACCACTAGTGCTACTTAAAGATTCCCAGGCCGCAATTAAAAACCCAGCCTCTTGCATCCTTCTAAAAAGCTCAGAGTTGAATGCCCAAGCAGATAAATATGCATTTGTTATTGATAGGGAGGGCGGCTAATGGAAACCCCACACAGAGCATGAGGGCTACTTATGAGAATTAATTTGGGGTTCTGTAAGAGGCTTTGAAATCCAAATAGGGGATTATGTCATTTCTGATAGCTGGAAGCTTTGCGGATATCTCTTTATGGTAGAGCACGTGCAGGATGGTTTAATCTTACCGTAGGTTCCAATAAATTTAAGTAAGACTATTATACCATGTTTTATTTTGTGTTCTTTCTGAGACTTCAAAGGAAGAGTAAATCAGTGGCTAGTGTATTTTATATTGCCCATTGATCTAATCACTGGGACCATACATGGTGTTCTGAGGCCACTGTTATGAAGGAGTGGGGGGGGAGAAAAGAGAGAAGAATTATTAACCAAGGCTAAGTGGGAAAACAAATCACTAAAACCATCAATTTTCTACAATTGCCGATAACTTCGGAGACAGTGTGTGGACTGGAAAGGCTGGTATTGATTTGGACAAAGACACTTGGTGTATATCACACCCGGGCTTCTCTTTGACTTTAGCTGCTAGTCTAATAGCTTTCTTTTCCCAGCCTAGCACTTCCCACTCTGGGGTCAAAACACTGACTTCGACCCCCTGTTCTGAATCCACAGTCTTACCTGTTCATCTCTATCCAAGAATGGGCAAGTTTCCAAAGAATTAAAGCTTAGGTCAGCTTGAGTCCTAAAGAGGAGAGTTGAAGGGCTAAGAAGGGTTGGGTGTTGTAGTGAAGCCAGATCCCTGGCATAACTGCTGAGTTTGAAATCAGACACCAGAAGAGAGAGGTGGGTAAAGATAGTTGCAAAGAACTCACCAAGTACTGTCATTCATTTAGTGCTCAATATCAAATATGCACTTATGTGCTATATTAAATATGTATTTAAAGAACTAAAAGTGCCAATCTAATAAATCCCCTTTTATATAAAAAATAAAGCACCAAAAGTATTTTTATTTATTTATATCTCTGAGAATTCAGTTTCCCTGAATGATTATCATACTCAGCTCTTCAGACCATTGACCCTGCCATCCTCAGGACATCTCATTGAATAAGCATATTCATGATTCCTTTTTTTCAGCAGACTTCAAAATAAACACTTCAGTGTTTAGCTTTGCCTCTTCCAACTGGCCCACCCCCATTGAACATTACCTGTGATAGGAACTTGGGCTAGAAATGAAGCCTCAAGGGGAGACTGTCTTGAGGACCCCCAACCTCTCCAGCCTGTGGACATCCAGGGATCATTTGGGCTTGGTTGCACACTCCATTGGCGTGCTGCATGGTTGCATACCAATACTGGTGAGAGCAGGATCTCCTGCCCTCCTCTGCAGATCCTGAAAGGGCACCAACAAAGAATGTGAGCATGTGTGCAGAAGAGTGATGGGGACACAGGGAGCCATGCAGAGGCCCAAAGAACCCCAAAGACACAGAGGGCACATTCCCTGCATTGACAAGTATAAACAACTAGATAACAGGGCAGAGAATGGAGACTCTCATGTGCCTTCGGGATGATCATTAATGGTAAGTCACTCAGAAGTATCAATGGAAAGATGATCTTCCAGGCAACACATGTCCCTGGTAAGGCCACGAAGCAGTCCCTGGCCCTTTGAACTTGTGCATTCTCAAGTCCATCACCTTGACCACTCAACCAAGACTCCAAGATTTAACTTGTATGTCAACACCCGCCACACCAAGAACAGAGAAATGACTGGGCCACCCATTCCCTGGACTTTTTTATCTAGTCTCTACCAAAAACTGTCCTGATCTAGGAGAAACGTAGAATCCCACAAATCAATAAACTCCTAGTATTTTTGTCATATTAATACTGTAAGTTTCCCTGGTGATAATAACTGTTCACTTGCTACATGTAGAGACAAGATCACAGCCCTCCACCGCTTCCCACCATCAGATTTCCCATCAATGTCTGGCTAATGTGAAGGGCAAAGGTAGCAGAAATAGCCACACAGTGTAGGCAAGAATATGCTTCAGAGGCAGAGTCTCGTCTGGGTTCCTGGGCTATTAGAAAAAATTCCGAATCTGGGTAGAAACTCCTAGAAACTGGGTTTCACTTGACATTGGGGCCTCTAACGATACTTACAGCATGCAGCTTTTGGAGGGTAACACAAAATCAGTTATGTGCAAGCACTAGGGAAGCCCCATGTCTGGCACATGGACCCCAAACACTGAGGGTTGACCACAGTGATCATTTGAATAGGTCTATTGACAGAAAGAGTGTTGGTAGAAGTTTCTCTGGACATTGGCTGGTTCTCCTTTGTTCTTATGTTTTTATTACTCTGAAACATGGAGGAGAAGAACAGCAGTCTGGTACACATACACATGCATCCTTGGGTGTACACACACACACACACACACACACACACACACACACATGAAATGGATGGTGTAAAATTCCTGCTTGTATTAGTCAGATTCTTTTTTTATTATTTATTTAATTGTGCGTGTATGAGTGTGTGTGTGTGTGTGTATGTATATGTGTGTGTGTATGTGTGTGTGTAGAACCACAGATGAATTCGGGAACCACCATGGACCTCCTCCACCTCCTGCCCCGGGATTCACAGGCTCCGCCCTACCAGGACCAGAAACACAGGCCGCCCCTGCTTCCACCCGGCATCTATACATGGAATCTAGGATCCGAACTCAGGACCTTCCGCCTGCAAGGCAGAGGCTTAACCCCTGAGCCACCTCTCCAGCCCCAGTCAGGTTCTTTAGAGATGAAGAATCGACACAATGAATATATATATAAGAATGTATTGAATTGGCTTACAGATATGGCCGAGGTAGTCCAACGATGGCTGCCAGTAGCTGCTCACTCAGTCCAGTAGTCAAGCGGGTGATGGCTGAAGGCTGAGGATTCCTAGAGAGTCATTAGTCTAGTCAAAGACTTGGATGGTTGGAAGGTTAGAGGGTCAAAGAAGTGAAGAAACGGGGCGGCTGGAAGGAAGAGCAATTCCTAGCACAGCTACAAAAAGCATCTCTTCTCTTTGGTAGTTCCCTTTTATATGGTCCATTACTGGGAGGTTCCTATGAGCGCTATAGAGGTTCTGATGGGATCTGGGGCAGGTATAATCCCTTCAGGTGGTCTCAGTTGATCTTTCCAGATGTATTCTCAGCCGATCTTAGTTAATGTCAGGTGTTTCAAGTTGACACCCAGGATTAACTATCACAACTGCCTGAATGTTCTAATGCTGGAATATTTCCCTCAGGCCCACTGTGTGCGGAAACATTGTGGTGGTGGTGGCTAGAGATGCAGACTTGTAATCATCGTCCCTAAACCTAAAGCCTAGGAGGAGAGACCATTGCATGTCCAGCCATTAAAGCTACAGGACAATGAGCACTGTCACCCAGGTGCTGAGGAAATAGTTCTTGCTGCTGCGATCTGCATTTGACTCTCATATATGTTGAGACCACATCTCCAGTGCAATGGTACTAAGAGGAAATGTCATTAGGCAGTGACTGGGTATCAGGGATCACCACCCTTGGAAAGGAGACCCTAGGAGGTGTGTTCACCCCTTCTGCCACATGAGTATGTGCAGTAGGCAGTATCTACAATGTACCATCTGGCCCTCACCTGGCATGGAAATTGCCTTAACCTTTACCTTGGGCTTCTCAGCCTCCAGAAACATGAGGGAAACATTTCTGTTGTTTATAAATTTCCCAGAACAAAGAAGTTTGCTATAGTAGCTTGGACAGACTAAGGCACTTATCTGCCAAGCAGGTTTTATGAAGGAGGTGTTTGAACAGCCTTGAAGTCACGTAGATGTGTGTGAGGATCAGCACAACTTGAGGACTATTAGAGGGAAGGTGCGGCGATGTGAGGTTGATCATTCCTCATGGGGTTGGCAGGATTTGCATTAGAAAAGAATTAAGAGAAGAATAAAGAATAGAGGAAAGTGGATTTAGTGGATTAAGGGTCAAATCTGAGCAAATAGGTCATTGGATGTCTTCATCAGTGTTTGCTCAGAATCCTTAGAAACAGTGAGAAATAGAATGATTTATGACGTGGGCTGGGGAGATGGCTCAGTGAGCAAAGTGCTTGCGGTGCATCCAAGAGACCAGAGTTCGTATCCTCAGAACTCACATAATAACTGGGTGGGTGTGACAGCCACCTGTAATTCCAACCTTGGAAGGCATCAACAGGGGATCCTCAGAATAAGCTGGTTAGTAAGACTAACTCTATTTGTTGAGCCTGGTTTGATTGAGACACCCTGCTTCAAAGAATGATGTGGAAGATTGATTGAGGATGATTCTTAACATAAATCTAAAATTGCTGTATCTACACCCACACACATGTAAACAAACACACATGGATGCATGCATAACACAAACGCACATGGAAGTAAAATAAGAATAAAAAATCGATAAGTCATCTCACAGACAGATGACTCTAGCAGGTAAGGGATTTCTTTTGTTCCTTTTTCCAGAAGTTATTGGAAGACAAATCATGTGGAATGCTAGGAAACAGCTGATTTGCACTGAGACAGTTTCTTATCCCTAATTTTTTTCTACAGCCAAAGTTCCTAAAAACTATCTACCTATCACGGAAAAGAGCAATAAAAACTGGACAGGGAGGCAATTGGAAAGGCAGCTTAGTTGGTAGGGTGCTTGCCTTGTATGCACAAAGCCCAGGATTCCACCCCCAGCAGCGCACAAAGCAGATGTGGTGGTCGATGTCTGTAACCCCAGCACTTAAGGTGAGGGCAGGAGGATCATCATCAAGGTCATCCTTGGCTACGTAGTGAGTTCTAAACCAGCCTGGAATAAGTGAGACTCTATCTAAAAATAAACAAACAAAATACCCAGTGGGTTTGTGTAACAAGGAAGGAGGAGGAGGGGGAGGAGGGAAAGGGAAACAGAAGGAAAACTCATTTGGCTTTGGGAGAGGAAGAGAAACACTGTGCTGACTGGCAGGCAGAGGGACAAGGTGTGTGGCTGTCTTCAGCTTTGGCAGCACAGTTCTAACTACTTCAGCCCCTAGCATGGGGACCCAGGTGAATTTGTTAGGCTGAAGCAAGAAAGCAAGCTTGCCATGACAGACACAGCCTGGGCTGCATAGTACTTACACCTCTACCTTCACATCCCCAGGAGCAGCCAGCACTGCAGGAACTCATTCATCGCTTGTTTCACAAAACAAAACAAAACAAAACAAAACAACAAAACAAAACAAAAAAAAACTGGCACTAGTAAGTCATAAGGGGAAATAGATAGCTGTAAACAGGACAGCCAGGCTCTGAGCCTAGCAGCCAGCAGGATTTGGAGCAGCTCCTTCAGAGTATCCGGCCGCTGCCCAGGGCTTCGAAGTGGCCACTCTGGCTTCAAGGATTGGAGGTGGACAGTGCCTGCTGAAATATTACCAACAACTGAGTCCTGGCTGGGGAAACAAAATACAACTGGATGACTGGACGATCGGCAAGATGCAGGAAAATCAGAGACATTCTCTGTCATGATTTGAAATGTGTCCCCCACAGTCTCATGTGCTTGGGAATGTCATGGCATTTTGAGAGGTGGAGCGTTGCTGGAGGAAGGTGGTCACAGGGGGTGGGCCTTGAGGTGGATTAGTCCCACTCTTCCTTCAGGAGAAGTCTGCCTTTTGTAGCAAGGATTGTAGCAGCTCTCAACCTCCAAGATGCCTATAGTGACTTAGCCTCCTCTAGCTTTGGCTACCGGCCATGCTGCCTCCGCCATGAAAGACTGTATCTTCCCTCTGGAACCTTAAGGTGAATAAATAGCCCTTTCTCCCTTAAGTTGCTTGACTTTGGGTCTTGTCTCACAGCAACACATAAGAGTCACTAGTACATTCCCCAATCCAGTTTCCCTTCAGCAATATCTGGGACCATCCCAATAGCAAGAAGGGAACATGCTAGAAGCCAAAGAAAACCTAAATGAATGGAACTGAAGAGAGATGATTTTATTCTTTGCAACTTCGTTCTTTTAAAAAAGTGAGACTTGGGCTGGAGAAGTGGTTCAGGGGTTAAGACTCTGTCTCACAAGCAGAAGGTCCTGAGTTCAGACCCCAGGTCCCACATGAAAATGCCAGGTGGAAACAGCGGTGGCCTGCACTTCCAGCTCTGGTGGGCCGTCACAGGGACAGACAGTGCCCCCCCCCCACATATTCACACAGAGTAAATCAATAAAAAAAATTTTAAAGTGAGACCTAATAGCAATGAGTAACTAGGAAAGTTTCTACAGGAAATCAGCTATCCTTTTCATGACTAAACATAGGTGTCAAAAATTCTTATTTTGGGGGACTGGGGATGTGGTTTAGGGATAGAACAGTAAACCAAAAGGAAACTAAAAAAAAAAGTCCTAAAGGTCACCTTCTGGAACTGATGAGTTGTAAATAAAAGAGTTTCCATCTTCAACATTGTTATTAGGCATGACTGATAGACTGATAGATAACATCATTAATGAATTTATGGTGGAGCATGCCTGCAATCCTGGTACCTGGAGGTTGAGGAGGCCCTGAATACAAGGCCAGCCTGAGCTACATAGTGAGACCCTGTGTCAAAAAATTAACTGGTAAATTCTTCTATATATTGTGCCCTTCTATTTGCAAGCATAGATTCTATTGAACATTTTGAACACATAAAGCTTTGCTCCACCTCTTCTGCAAACATTTCTATGGTGGTAGGGATAATCGTCTCGCTACAAGAAATAGTGACAGTGTGACAATGTGGCTGAGGTCGCCCATGAACTCAAGGGACAGGCGACAGCCATACTTGCAGTCCTTGGGCTTGTGACCTACTGAATGAATCACTAGCAAGGATGCTTTTGGGAAAGGCCTCTGACCGAGTGATGTTGCTCATTTTTCTGTCGCATGAGGACAACAGATTTTGAAGTCCTTCCTAGAGAGTTCACAGTCACTGTGGTGGTGAATCCAAGAGTGGAGCAGGGAGGTTTTGAGCATGAAAGTGATTGGAGATCTCAAGATTTCAAGCCACAGACATCATCTGAAGCAAATAACAACCCAAGTTGGTGGAGGTAGATGATAGCATTGACCAGTCAGTACCAACCTGGCAAGAAAGTCCACATGCAAGGGACCAACATTTGTGTGTCACCCCTGGCTGTCCATCTGCTGCAAGAGACCCCTCAGGAAAGATCAAGAAGGTTGCTGGAGGGTGCGCTTTCAGTCTTGACTTTCTTTGCACCCAGGACAGAGGGAAAACCTTGGGCTCTACTCTCAAGCCCTGCTCATATATTTCCAAGGTGAAATAAGGAAACCAAGGAATGCACTTTCTTTCCAAGGCAAAAGAAAAGTCTGCTTTTTGATAAATGCAGATGTCCGAAGAGAATAAGACCAGTACCTAATTTTGAGTAACAGTGATACTTATATAGTGCTGCATGAGAACTATATGTATGATCAGATGCTATATAATCGGCAGGTTACTATTATGAGAAACTGGCCTAATTACCTTGTATATATTCCCTTATCCCTACACAACCCTATCAGGTATATGCTCTCATATTATACCATAATTGTTTGCTGTATATATATAATTGTTGTGTGTGTATATACATTTGTGTGTATATACACTTTGTGTTCAGATACATGCAGGTACATGTATGTGCAGATATATACATCCCTGTCTATAGGTCAGTAACAAACTTAGGTCAGCTTCCTTTCTCCTTGTTTTTTCTCCCCACAAGGCCTCTCACTGACATGGTATCAACCAATTAGGCTAGGCTGTCTGCTCAGCAAGTCCCAGGAATCCAGCTCTCTCTATCTTTAGTGTTGAGATTACAAGTGTGCTCGTATCATAGCTTTTGTATGATTGTGTTTGTGTGTGTGTGTGTGCGTGTGTGGAGGGGATGTGAGGGTGTTGACATGTATGTATACCTGTTTGTTTGTGTACAGGTGCGTGGGGGGGGAATGCACATGTATATATTATATGTATGTGTGGAAACCCAAAGTCAACATCAGGTATCTTCAATTGCTCTTCTGTCCTTTTTTGTCATTAAGCCCGGGTATCTTGATTGAAGCCACATCTCATCAGTCAGCAATGCTAACTAACCAGCTTGCTCTGGGAATTCCCTGGCTTTGCTGGGATTACAGGCAGGTAACATGTCTGCCTGGCTTTTATGTGGGTCCTGAGGACTGAACTCTGGTCCTCACACTCCTGAGACAATCACTTTATCTTCTGAGCCACGCCCAGCCCACATCTAGTTTTTTGTAATATGAGCACTGGGGCTCAAACTTGGGACCTCATGCCTATACATGCGTCAGCTATAAACTTGACACCTGAAAGGTGTGTCTCTCGGCATACCTAGAAAGAACGGCTTAGTTAAAGTAGACTTCTAAGCAAGCCTGTGAGAGATTGTCTTCATTACAGGATCGATGAGGGAAGACCCAGTGTATATGGAGGACCACTCCCTGGCCAGGTGAATAGCAGGGAGCTGGTTAGCATCACCAGCAGACCAACAAGCTGAAAGTAGCGTGGTCCTGCCTACCTCTCAGCTCTTGACTGTGGATATGGTGTGGCTAGTTCCTTCGACTTCTATGGCTAACTCTCCAGCCATCATAATCAGCCTATAATTGTTTGGGTCATGTGGTTATTACAATGCTGGAATAGGAAACTCAGATGCAAAGCAAGCACTCTACCAGCTGAGCATTCTCCCCAGTCCCCGGTTTTTTTTTGAGATAGGGTCTTGCTGTATGGAGCTCGCAGGTGCAAACTCCTGGACTCAAGCGATCCTCCTGCCTTAGTTTCCTAATAGCTGGACTATAGGTGCATGCCATCGTATCTGTATTACTTTGCCCTGTGATGGAACAAGCCAAGAGGCAGAGACTTAAGTTGCTTTCCCCAGGATTAAGGAAACGCTCCCCCCCTTCTCCTTTCCCTTCTCTTTAGTACCTGCCTTGGCATCCTCTGATCATAAATTTGTGACAGTCGGATGAGATTGATCTGTGTCAAGATGAAGGAGAACGCCAATGCTAGGATAGTAGACAAAGACTCTGGTTCAAGGCAGCATTTTGTTCTAATTACCCTCTGCACAGTATCGCTAGTGTAGGTGGTCACAAGGACTCTGTGCCTGTGGAAAGAAGGGGAACCTGTAAAAGGAAAACAAGGACCCCTCCAAGTAGGCTTGGTCACTACAGCACTAGCACTCTGTTCTCTTACAAGAATCTGATGACCCCCGTGGGCTGCTCAGGACCCTTCTCACACGGGCAGGAGGCTCCTCTTCGGGGACTTGTCAGAGTGGATGTGGTGTCTGTCTCTTCAAAACATGCCATCCATTTGGAACGAGGAGGATGAGGAATGACAAAGGTGCCAGATGAATTCTCGAAACAGAAAGTAGCCACTAAAGTGGTGTGTGCCCCCTGTTTCTTGATGCTGCTTTTAGTTTCCAAAGCTAAAAGCTTAAGACCACTTTGTCTCCTCAAAAGTGAATACTTCATTACAGGGGTTAAAAAAAAAAAAGCTGAAGTCTGATTTCATGCCAAAATAAATTCCACTTGGATCAAAGGTATATAAAAATGCAATCCAAAAGCCAACATTGTTTTTTTCTACTTAAAAATATTGGAGTTAGACATGCCACTTCAAGCAAAACACAACTCCATGAAGAAAAAGGGAAGTAAAGTTCACTATATTTTATAAAAATCTGAATATAGATGAAATCAAAGGACAAATGATAAGCTAAGAAAACTATTTGTAGCAAATAAAATAAATATAAAGGTAATGGCTGAGAATATATCTCAGAGGTAGAATGGTTGCCTAGTATACACAATGTGTGTGTTTGTGTATATATGTGTGTATGTAGATGTATGTGTGTATATGTGTGTATGCATGGATATGTGTATGTGTGTGTATGAGTGTGCATATACATGTGTATCTGTGTATATATGTGTATATATGTGTGTGTGTGTCTCCATGTCTCCATGTTTGTATGTGTGTGATGTTGGGTCAATAGAAAGAGGACTCCTTAAATCGTAAAAGGATATAAATAAAAAGTAAGACAAACTCAATCATCATTCAGAAAATAATTATAAATGAAACACCATTTTGTATTTGCTATATTAGCAATACTAAATAGTGCAATTACAACCAGAATTATTAGCAGAACTATGAAAAAGCTAAGATGCATGTTCACAGTGCTAGACCTATAAGCCATACAGCTCTCTGTCGGCCACCTGACAACACTTTCCATATTTTCAGTGCGATTTTGTGTCACCTGCTATAGCATCAACAAACCCTGAAGACAGTAACCGGCATAAGCCAGAGGCAACATGACATATTACAGGATTTCCCTTAAGTAAGACACCTAGGCTAAGCAAATTGACAGAGACAGAATAGAAGATTAGAGGTTATCAGGAGCTATTTTGTTCATTTATTTATTTACCCATTTATTTATTTATGCTGGAGCCTGAACTCAGCACCTCATGCATGCTAAGCATGCACTCTACCATGGAGCTACATCGCTTGATCTGTGTTTTATTTTTAATTTTGTACTGCACATATTTGAAGTGAGCCATGTGATGAGATGGTATACATAGTGAAATAATTAGTCTACTGAAGCAAATTAACATATCCATTTTCTCACTGACATGTTTATTGATGGATGTATTTTAGTTTTCAATGAGAAAAAAATACACACATGATACATGAAGGTCATTTAAGGTAAGAATATTTATACCTATGATAATACGTACTTGTCTCTTACTAATATCACCTGTGTTCTTTTTTCTTATAAAGATTACTATTAATACAGTTATTAGCCTCCATGCTTAAGTTTTGTATGTGCATGTGTTGGGGGAATGCATGTGTGTATGTGTATTTGCATGTATGAGAGTGCACATCTGTGTGCAGATACACATATGTGAATGTATATGCAGAAGCCCAAAGTTGACATTAGAAGTCCTCATCTATCATTGTCCACTTTTATTCAGCCAAGGTTTCCAATTGAACCCAGGACTTGCTAATCAGCTAGACTAGCTAGACAGCCTATCCTTGGGGATTCCCTGTCCTTGAATCGCGAATGCTGGGATTCTAGGTGCCTGCCACACTTGCCTGGCTTTGTGGGTTCTGGGGATCAGACCTCCAGTTTTCACATTTGCAGACAAGCATCTTATTCACTGAGTCATCTCCTCAGTCTATGTTTAAATGCTCCCTAAAGTTAAGTCACATTTGAATTCAGGATCCTCCTGCTTGGGATAAACACAATTTGGAACATCCCACTGGGACTCCCAGGCACCTCTGAGAGTCTCATGTGCATACCTGGAGTTTTGCCACCAGGAGAGAGACCTGCTGGTGTGGATGGTAACATAGGTGGGTGTTCTCACAGCCACTGCACTGGCACCTTGGGAAAGGCTGATGAACAGAAGTCAGACTCTCATCCTGCTTGGCTCTACAGCGTGAAAACCATCAGCTTCAGTCCCCACGCTGGTTAAGCAAGGGTTTTCAGATGTGACTTCCCTGAATCCTTGGCTTCCAGATCATTTCAAATTATTCTGAAGCCAAGGATTCAGTACTGCCTCCTTGGTCAAGGATGTACCAGGCTATATGGTGGGATGACTACCATTTCTAAGGACGTCCCTCCCCCCCATACACATACTTTTCTTGAATTCATTAAGATGTGTTCATGTGCAGGTACACATGCACATGTGTGGGAAGGTCAGAGGTCAACATCTTTCACCACCTTAGTTTTTAAGCTAAGGTCTCTTGATGAACCTGAGAAGTCACTGATTGGCTAGACTGGATGGTGTGAGAATTCACTGATTGGCTAGATTGGATGGTATGAGAATTCACTGATTGGCTAGACTGGATGGTGTGAGAATTCACTGACTGGCTAGATTGGATGGTGTGAGAATTCACTGATTGGCTAGATTGGATGGTGTGAACTCTAGAGATCCTGTCTGTGCATTCTCACTCCAACTCTAGGACTACAGGCACATGCTAGCACACTGGGATTTAAACTTAAGTCCTCATGTTTTCCCTGCAAGCATTTTACCTATTGAGCCATCTTCCAGGCCCTACCAAAAAAATCTTTTCTTTCTTTTTTTTTTTTTAACATTTTTTATTATTATTTCCGCTCATACAAGAAGAGGGGGCGGTAAGAGTGTAAGAGCAAAAAGTACACCGGTTCCCTCCCTCCCTCCTCCTCCCCCCGACCCCCATGCTCTCCCTCCCTTCACCCCTCCCTCCCCATCCTCCAGTGCCTCCTGCCCCAATTCCCAGAGAGTCCTTTCTTGTGCATGCCTGACTCTCCGCTGGGCCCTCCTCTCCGATGACGTACAGGGACCCAGTGGCATTTCCCTGAACCCTTTCCCGTGTTCCCCTTAAGCATAGGAACACTGCTGTGGCTGCCAATCCCTTGCCAACAAGGATCTTGGTGCCTTTAGCAGATGCTAGACTTTGTGAGGTCAATAGTGTGTTGGACATTGCGCAGGGCATGCAAAGTCCAATTATGATTGCTTCAGCCCTAACTTGTGTGGAGTATCTTGCAAATCATTGCTCCTCCTATCCTTTTGCTCTTACACTCTTACCGCCCCCTCTTCCGCAAATGTCCCTGAGCTTCAGGATGGGGAGAGATTAGTCTGACCTAGTTCTAGGTGATTGATATAGAGTCTCTGAAGTTCTGGATTGTGGTTTGTTGATTTTCTTTTGCAGTTTTGCTGCTCCTGCAATGCCCTTCACTCCATCATGCTGGGCACTGTATGTCACCCCCTGGCCAGAGACAAAAAGCTGTTAAACTGGAGTCTTATTATAAGAGCACATTCAAGGGTAGATGTAATAAAAGTAGGAAACCTTAGCGAAGGAGGGGTCAATCACCCATTTGCAAAATGGTTTGTACCATTAATTAATTTTCTGGGTTTGGGATACTTCACTTAATATAATTGTTTCTAATGACATCCATTTCCCGGCAAATTCCAGTAATTCATCATTTTTGATGGCTGAGTAGTACCCATTGTATAGATGTACCACAGTTTCCTTATCCACTCGTCAACTGTTGGACATTTGGGTTGATTCCATGACTTTGCTATTGTAAACAGTGCTGCTATGAACATGGTCGTGCTTGTGCTATCGAGGTGAACCTCTGCTGTATGGGGGGTTATACCCAAAAGTGGAATCACAGGGTCATATGGCATTTCAATCTTTAATTTCTTTAAGAATCTCCAGACGGCTCGCCAGAGTGGCTGTATGAGCCTGCACTCCCACTAGGAATGTAGGAGAGTTCCCCTCTCTCCACATCCTCTCCAGCAGTTGGTGTTGTTTGTATTGTGGATTTTTGCCATGCTGACCGGGGTGAGATGATATCTCAGGGAAGTTTTGATTTGCATTTCCCTGATGGCTAAAGAAGTGGAGCATTTTTAAAGATATTTGTTAGACATTTTAATTTCATCCCTGGTAAAATTTCGTTTGAGTTCTAGGGCCCATTTTTTAATTGGGCCATTGGTTTCCTTGGTGTTTAGTTTTCTAAGTTCTTTGTGCATTCTGGACAGCAGAGTTCTATCAGATGTGTGGTTAGTGAAGATTTTCTCCCATTCTGTGGGTTGCCTTTGAGCTCATGTTACAATCTCTTTATCTGAACAGAAGCTCTTTCATTTCACAAGATCCCAACTGTTGAGAGTTGGTAGCAGTGACTGTGCCATTGGATGTCTGTTTAGGAACTGTTGGCCTAGTCCAATCAGCTCGAGGGAGTTTCCTATCCTTTCAACTATGGTTTTTATAGTCTCTGGCCTGATATCAAGGTCCTTGATCCATTTGGAATTAAGTCTTGTACATGGTGACAAGTATGAGTCCAGCTTTAATCTTCTGCATGTGGAGATCCAGTTTTGCCAGCACCATTTGTTGAAGATGCTGTTCTTTTTCAATTGGATTTTTTGGGCCCCTTTGTCAAAGACCAAATGGCTGTAATTTTGTGGGCTTATATCTGGGTCTTCAATCCTTATCCATTGATCTGTGTGTCTATTTTGGAGCCAGTACCAGGCTGTCTTTATAACTATGGATTTGTAGTATAGACTAAGGTTTGGTATGGTAATACCTCCAGCAGTGTTTTTGTTACTCAGGATTTTTTTTGCTATTCTGGGTCTTTTGTGCCTCCATATGAACTTTGAGATTGTTTGGTCAACTTCTTTGAAGAATTGCTTTGGGATTTTAATTGGTATAGCATTGAATTTGTATATTGCCTTTGGTAGGATGGTCATTTTTACGATGCTGATTCTGCCAATCCAGGAACAAGGGAGGTCTTTCCACCTTCTGGTGTCTTCTGCTATTTCTTTCTTTAGGGTTTTAAAGTTTTCATTGTAAAGGTCTTTTACCTCCTTGGTTGGCTTTATACCAAGGTATTTCATTTTTTTAGGGGCTACAGTAAATGGGATTGTTTCTCTCAAGGCTTTTTCACTTCTTTCATTCTGGGCATATAGGAAGGCCTCTGATTTTTGCACATTTATTTTGTATCCTGCCACCCTGCTGAACTTCTCAATTAGTTCCAGGAGCTTCCTGGTGGAGTTTTTGGGATCACTCAGGTATAAGATCATGTCATCTGCAAATAGGGATAGCTTGACTTCTTCCTTGCCGATTTGAATCCTCTTATGTCCCTTTCTTGTCTTATGGCTTCAGCTAAGACTTCAAGTACAATATTGAATAGAAGTGGTGAGAGTGGACAGCCTTGTCTAGTTCCTGATCGAAGTGGGAATGCTTCCAATTGTTCCCCATTGAGCATAATCCTTGCTGTGGGCTTGTTGTATACAGCTTTTATTATATTGATAAAGGTTCCTTCCATTCCTACTGTCTCTAGCGTTTTGATCATAAAAGGCTGTTGGATCTTGTCAAAAGCTTTTTCTGCATCTATCGAGAGTATCATGTGGTCTTGGACTTTGGACTGGTTTACATGATGAATTACATTTATTGATTTGCGTATGTTGAACCAACCTTGTGTGCCGGGGATGAAGCCTACTTGGTCCCCATGAATAATCTTTTTAATATGTTTTTGAATCCGATTTGCTTAGACTTTGTTGAGAATCTTTGCGTATGTGTTCATCAGAGAGATCGGCCTATAGTTTTCTTTTTTAAGTGAATCTTTATTAGGTTTTGGGATTAAAATGATATTAGCTTCATAGAAGGAATTTGGTAGTGTTCCTTCCTTTGCTATTTGATGGAACAGTTTAAGGAGTATTGGTGTTATTAACTCCTTAAATGTCTGGTAGAACTCTGTGCTGAATCCATCTGGTCCAGGAGTTTTTTTGGTGGGAAGATTCGAGATTACTTCCTCAATTTCCTTATTATATGTTATAGGACTATTTAAATACTTCACAACTTCCTGATTCAATTTAGGTAAGTTGTGTTTACTTAGAAATTCATCCATCTCTTTTGTGTTGTCAAACTTCACAGAGTATAAGTTTTTGAAATATGATGTTATAATTCTCTGGATTTCTTGGGTATCAGTAGTGATAACTCCAAGTTCATTTCTAATTTTGTTAATTTGGGTTTTCTCTCTCTTGCTTTTGGTTAGTTTAGCTAGGGGTGTATCAATCTTGTTGATTTTTTCAAAGAACCAGCTTTTTGATTGGTTGATTTTTTCTATCGTTTTCTTAGTCTCGATTTCAGATATTTCTCCCTTATTTTGCTAATCTCTCATCTTCTACTGCTTTTGGGATCAGATTGCTCTAGTTTCTCTAAAGCTTTAAGCTGCATTGTTAATTGTTTATTTCTGATGTTTCCATTTTTTTGATGTAGGCATTAAGAGCTATGAACTTACCTCTTAGAACAGCTTTCATTGTGTCCCAGAGATTTTGGTAAGTTGTATTTTCATTATCATTCGCTTTCAGGAAATCTTGAATTTCCTTTTAATTTCTTCCTGAATCCAGTTCTCATTCAGCATCATATTGTTAAGTTTCCAGGAGTTAGTGTATTTTCTCTTGTTGTTGTGTTGTGGATGTCCAGCTTTAGGCCGTGGTGGTCTGATAGGGCACAAGTTAGAATTTCAACTTTTTTGTATATGTGTAGATTCGTTTTGTGGCCCAATATGTGATCTATTTTGGAGAAAGTTCCGTGTGCTGCTGAGAAAAATGTGTATTCTTTGGTACGTGGGTGAAAAGTTTGATAGAGATCTGTAAGGTCTATTTCTTTAAGGGTTTGATTAAGTTCCAAAGTGTCTCTGTTAAGCTTTTGACCTGTTGATCTATCCCATGTTGAGAGGGCGGTGTTGAAGTCCCCAAGAATTATCGTTTGGGGGTTGATTTCTTGCTTTAGACGCTGTAGGGTTTTCCTAATGAATGTAGAGGGGCCCGTATTGGGTGCATATATGTTCAGTATTGTGAAGTCTTCCTGGTGAATTGTACCAGTGACTAAAATGTAGTATCCATCCGTGTCTCTTATAATTTTCTTTGGTTTGAAGTCCACTTTGTCTGATATCATAATGGCTACCCTGCCTGTTTTCTGCTTCCATTAGCTTGTAGAATTGTTGACCAGCTTTTTATTTTTAGGGCATGCTTATCTTTTGTGGTGAGATGGGTTTCCTGCAGGCAGCAGATTGATGGATTGTGATTTTTAATCCGAATTTGTAATCTGTGTCTCTTGATCGGTGAGTTAATTCCATTAACATTTAGTGTTATAATGGAGAAACTATTGTTAATTCCAGACATTTATTATGTTTAGTAGCTTTTATAAGTAGATTGCTTTGCTTTTAATGGTGTTATACTTGCCTTCTGTTCTCCTGGATATGCCTGTTTTTTTCTTCAAGCTTGAGTATTATTTCTAGCATGTTTTGAAGGCCTGGTTTAGTGGACATGTATTCCTTCAAGTTGTCTTTGTGCTGGAAGATTTTTCTTTCTCCCTCGATCATGACTGATAGTTTTGCAGGGTAAATCAGCCTGGGTTGACATTTTTGCTCATTCAATACTTGAAGTATGTCTCTCCAAGCTCTTCTTGCTTTTACTGTTTCGACTGAGAAGTCATTAGTTATTTTAATAGGTTTACTTTAAAAGTGACTTGTTTTTTCTCCCTTGAAGCTCTCAGCACCAGTTCTTTATCTTGAATGTGGAGTGTTTTAACTATTATTTGCCGCGGTGTGCTTCTATTTTGGTCGTATCTGTTTGGGGTGCGGAATGCCTCTTGTATATGAATGGGCCTCTCTTTTTTTAGATGAGGAAAGTTTTCCTTGATGATCGTTTGAAAAATTTCCTCAGGGGTGGTATTTTGAGATTCTTGCTCTGGTATTCCATGAATACGCATGTTAGGCTTCTTCAGGGTGTCCCATATCTCTTGGATATTTCTCTCAAGTATCTTTTTGGCTTTAACCACCTCTTCAATTGAGCTGGTTAGTACTCCCACTTTATCTTCAAGGTCTGAAATTCTGTTTTCTGCTTCGTTAGTTCTGCTGATAAGACTCTCTGTGGAGTTCTGGGTTGAAGATAACTTGTCTTTTAGCTCAGTTTTAAACTCTGGTTGAGTCTGTTTTAACTGCTCTATGCCAGTTTTTGTTTCTTGCACTGTTTTTCTCAACTCCTCCAAGTGTCTGTTATGTTCCTCTTCAAAGCGATTGATTCGATTATGTAATTCCTCCCGGATTTCCTCTTTCATAGTATTGAACATGGTAATGATCATATTTTGAAAGTCGTTATCCTGGGTCAGGCTTTCATGGCCATTTTCCGTGGGTTTGTTCTGGTTGGAGTCTAACATTATGGGATTAATTCCTTCAGTAGATTTGTTTACTTGAGTGTTATTTCTCATGGATTTGCACTTATGACTTTGGCATTGTTTTAACTCTTAAGATCTTCTTTCAATTTCTGTGCGTTTTTCACTAAACTGAATTATTTGACCTGGGGTTCTGGGGGTGGGCGGGGGTGGAGCTTACCTAGGTGGAGGTGAGTCCAGGCTGGACCCGGCGCGTCCCAGGTGGTGGAGTGGGGGAAGGGAGGATGGGGCGTCAGCAGGGCGCTATTTAACCTGGGGGAGCTGGGGTGGGGCCTGGGCACAGAGGGGGTGTCCTCCTCCCAGGCCCTGCCCGGCTCCGGCTGGATGGTGGGAGGAGCTGGGTCCCTTGGGCTGCCTGGGGTTCTGGGGGCGGGCAGAGGCGGAGCTTACGTAGGTCGCGGTGAGGCCCGGCTGGACCGCACGCGTCCAGGGCGGTGGAGTGGGGGAAAGGAGAAAAAAAATCTTTCCTTATAATTCTCTCATAAGACTAGGCTGCTTTTGAAAAAAAGAGGCTATTATTACTATTATCATGTGTGTATGCATCATGGGAGTGCATGTGTGTGTGGCATGTGTTCAAGAAGGCACTTGAATATATGTGCCAGTGGAGATCTACATGAGGAACTATTCTGGATATACACCTTCATATTTCTCTCTTCTGGGGTTTCGAGCTTCAGGACCAGAATTACAGGCTGCTGCTATATCTAAATGCTGGCATTTTTACGTGGGATCTGGGGATCCAAACTCAGTTCCTTTTGCTTGCAAGGCAAAGGCTTTAACCATTGAGCCAGCTCCCCAGCTCTAAGGCTTTTATTATTAAATCAAACAAAGGATAGCTGAAAAATATTTGTATCCTAATGTGAACGCTCTACAAACTCTCTGCTAGCCAAGAACCATGAGCTATATAGCACAGTATTGTAGAAACAGACACTCCAAAGTGCAATATGGTCAGACACTGCGACATATGGTGGTTTGGATGACCATTGCAAAGTACAGACTAAATGCTAGGAAACCTATGTCAGCTATCATCTATTTAGAGGTGATTAAGTTTCCAATGCTTAATATATCTTCTGGTCCTTCCTCTTCTTCTTTTTCGTCTATGTCCCTACTTTTAGCAAAGATAAACAGAGAAATTACACGCAAACTGATCTATTCTATTGTTAAATGTGCTGGAGAAATGAATTGGCTTGGGTACAGCATGCAACGATAGCAGGAGTTAGTCTCAAAAGCTAATTTTTCTGTACTACCTCTAATGTCCATCAGCAGAGAGAATTCAAAGTTGATGATTAAGAGAAATTGACAGCTAAAAAATAGCCAAGAGAACAGATAAAGTAGAAGAAGGATTGAGAATATCTACGGTGGTCTTAAGCACTTTTCTTTTCTTTTTTTATTATTATTATTTCCGCTCATATAAACTTAGTAGGTACACTGGTTCCCTCCCTCCCTCTTCCTCCCACTAACCCCCCTGCTCCCCCTCCCCTCACCCCTCTCTCCCCATCCCCCAGTGCCTCCCGCTCCAATTCCCAGAGAGTCCTTTCTTGTGCATGCCTGACTCTCCGCTGGGCCCTCCTCTCCGATGACGATGACGTACAGGGACCCAGTGGCATTTCCCTGAACCCTTTCCCATGTTCCTCTTAAGCATAGGAACACTACTGTGGCTGCCAATCCCTTGCCAACAAGGATCTTGGTGCCTTTAGCAGATGCTAGACTTTGTGAGGTCAATAGTGTGTTGGACATTGCGCAGGGCATGCAAAGTCCAATTATGATTGCTTCGGCCCTAACTTGTGTGGAGTATCTTGCAAATCATTGCTCCTCCCATCCTTTTGCTCTTACACTCTTACCGCCCCCTCTTCCGCAAATGTCCCTGAGCTTCAGGATGGGGAGAGATTAGTCTGGCCTAGTTCTAGGTGATTGATATAGAGTCTCTAAAGTTCCTGGATTGTGGTTTGTTGATTTTCTTTTGCAGTTTTGCTGCTCCTGCAATGCCCTTCACTCCATCCTGTTGGGCATTGTATGTCACCCCCTGGCCAGAGACAAAAATCTGTTAAACTTGGTTTATATTTCTACTTTTTGACAGCCCCATGATCATGCATTGTTAGAGTTGGCCTGTCTTTTTTCCTTTCATGTATGTGTGTGTGGGTTGTGTGTGTGTGTGTGTGTGTGTGTGTATTTGTGTTTGCATAGGTGTATACATGAGTACCCTTGAGTATGTGTGTATACACAAGTACACTTGAGTTGTGTGCCTGTGGAGGCCCAAGGTTAACACAGAGAATCATCTTCAATCTCTCCCATCTTGTTGTGAGCCTCTCCAGCTAAAGCCTTAGCACACCGTTAAGGACTAATCTGGCTAACAGTTTGCTCTGGGGATTCCTAGGCTCCAGGGGCACATCATGCTGTAGCATTTTTTTTTTTTTTTTTACATGGGCTCTGGGAATCTGAACTCAGTTCTTTTTTTTTTTAATTTTTAAAATTTATTTATTTATTTATTTTTCCCCAATCATGCAAGCTCAATAGGTACCCTAGTCCTCTCCCTTCCTCCACCCTTCCCCAGTCCCCCTGCGCCTTCCCTGCCTTTTCTCCTTCCTTTACCCCCCCCTCTCCTTTTCTCCCAGTACCCTCCCCCTTCCTTTACCTGGAGCATCCTTTTGTGTGAATGCCAAAATTCCCTCTAAGTCTTCCACTCTAGTGAGGTGTAAGGACTCAGTGGCATAGCCCAGAGCTCTTTCTTGGGCTCCCCTTCAGTATGGTAATACTATTATGACTGTTAATCCCTTGCTTCTAAGGATCCTAGTGCCTGTGATCCATGCTAGACTTTGGAGGGGTCATTGACATGTCAGTCATTGTGCAGATCATGCAAAGTCCAATTATGGTTATTGCGGCCCTAACTTTATTTATTTATTTATTTATTTATTCTACTCATATAAAGTTGATAGGTGCCCCATTCCCCTCCCTTCACTCCTCTCTGGATGTCTTTGCTCCCTCCACCCTTACCTGGATTCCCTTGCTCCCTCCCCCTTTTTCCCTTTCCTTTCTCCGGTTCCCTTCCTTTCTCCCAGTACTCCCCCCCCCCATTCCTGGAACATCCTTTAGTGTGTATGTCAAACTTCCCTCTGGGTCTTCCTCTCTGATGAAGTGTAAGGACTCAGTGGCATTGCGTAGAGCTCTTTTTTGTGTTCCCCTTTAGTATAGGAACACTATTGTGGCCGTTAATCCCTTGCCTCTAAGGATAGCAGTGACTGTGGTCCTAACTTGTATGGAGTATCTTGCATTATCATTGGTCCTCCCCATCTTTAGACTCTTACAATCTTGCCACCCTCTCTTCTGCCAGTTTCCCTGAGTTTTAGGATGGGGAGAGATTTGACTGGTCTGGTTCCAAGTGAATAATGTAGGGTCTTTGGTGTTCTGAATTATGGTTCGTTGTTGTTTGCAGTTTTGCTGTTCCTGCACCGCTTTGACTGCATCCTGATCGGTATGGAAGGTCACTTCCTGAGGAGCAGGGAGTCCGCTCTGGTCCAGGGCCAGGGCAGAAGGGTGGACTCAGGTTCTTTTGCTTTAACCACTAAGCAATCTCCCCAGTCCTAAAGTCTGGCTATTACTTTGCTCTTAGGGGCAACGAGAGGCAATGATCTCCCCTTTAATAGTAGGTTTAATAAATAAAAATAAAATAAAATAAAAGTAGCAACCGAGCTTTGAAAACAGTAGATTAAGGGGAAAAGAACCCCATAACACAGTCATCATCCCTTCTCACACATCGTTGCACCAGCAGCCTTCATGCGAAGGACAGCAGGGGACAGGAATGTCAACGCTTACATCTCTCAGACTTGTGTGAATCCATTTCCCTCTTGGTTTCTTTTTCCACAAGGTATCACTGGTCACTAGGGGCTGCAGATCCTTAGACATTCCATGAGATCAACCAGTGGAGCGAAGAAGCGCGGTCCGGGAGAGGTGCCCTGAGCACTGGTCATGTTTCACAGACCTGGATCACACCCACGAGCCCACCTTCCCTACTTGAGGTCTAGTGGGCAGAGTGCTTCTTTCTCACTAGCACCTGTCTCCGGGAACACCGTGAAAACCACCTACTCCCTGGGTGCACTCAGTCCTTCATGTGGACTGGACAGCTTCGTGCTTAGCACATCCTGTTAAGCAAGCCTTTCCTTTGCTCTGGCTCTTTCCCAGAATGAGAGAGACAGCACTGTTACCACTAGTGCTCAGTGGCAATGGGAACTGTCTTTCCGTGTCTAAATCCAACCTAAATCACATTGGTTTCATCCTAAACCACAGTAGTCGCTCAGTTCCCAGCCATGACACTAGCATTAGGGTGAGAAAAGAGCTAGAAAGAGCCAGAACTGGTTCTTCACATGTCTGATCCTGCCGTCTGTTTTGGCAGAGCCGGATGTCTCCTCCTCGGTGTTCCTGCCAAGGAGCACAGAGATTACAACCTGGTGAAATGATATTGACACTTGAAAGCAGAGTTGATAAAAAAAAAAAATCTAAGGCTGGAGAGCTGGCTCAGGGGTTAAGTCTTTGCCTTGCAAGAAGAAGGTACTGAGTTCAGAGCATGAATTGCACATAAAAAACACCAGATGGAAATGGCAGTGGTCTGTACTTCAGGTCCTGGAGGGCAGAGCCTGGGAAACTCCAGAGCTAAAGCAAACAGGTAGAAATGATCCGGGTGATTCTCGAAGTCACCCTTGGGCCTCCACAGGTATACACACAATGCCACTTGCTACACACACACACACACACACACACACACACACACACACACACACGTGCGCGCATGCACACGCTCCTAAGTAAATAAATATTTTTTAAAAACTAAAGGTTCAATGCTAGGATCCACATATTAGGGAAAACATGCAGCATCTGCCTTTCTGCTAGGATGCTTCATTAACAAACTACAAAGGAACACAATAGGGGGGAGCAGGCGGAGAGGAAGATGCCAAAAGAATGGAGACAAAAGAATAGGCAGATAGATAGGTGGATGAGGTGATTATTGAAGAAAAGTCAGAAAGGGAAGGGAAGAAAGGAGACAGAACTTAGTAAGGGGTAAAAAGGCAAAGAAAAAAAATGCAAGTGGTTGGGGGGATAAAAAAGACCATCAGCCTCATCCATCTGTAACCACAGTAAGCCACAACAACTCTGGTAAGAAGGAACCACTGCAGCAGCAGTGGCCCACAGTAGCCAATTACTCTTTGAATGGGTTCTGTTACCCTCCTCTTATAGTCAGGAAACACATGCCGAGCACTATAAACTATTCAAGCAACAGCGGAAGGGGAGAAAATAAACACCAGACAGGAACAGATGTCTTAATGTTAACTTTAGTAAACCACCATCTAAATACTTCTTAACGCACCTTTAGATAAGAAGAGTTCTCAACCCTCAACCAAGATGCATCCTACTGCAATGCAAGATTAGTAAAGCAGAACCACAAGTGGGCGAAGTGCAGAGTATTGGCAACCCTGAAACGTGCAGGCAGCCCTAATCAGACCATCAAAATTTCTCCCCATCTCAAGGCTCAGGAAACCTTGTAGAAAAGGGGACACTAAGACTGGAAGAGCCTAAAAGTGAGGAGGTATACCACCAGCCAAGATCCTCCAGTCATAACAGGACTGCTGCATCCAGGAGCTCATTGCAATGAGATTTACTACCACCAGATCTACACAATGACTGACGTATCAACATTCCCCCATAGACCATTGAGGACCTCAGGAGAAACAATTACACTTACAATCTCAGGGGCAAAACTGTTAAAATTAACATAAAATGAATAAATATCTAGATCTGGAAATAGGAGATGTCATATGAAGTGACTATTAACATGCATTTATTTTAGGGTGAGGAATTATATAATTAGACATCAGTAATTATTGGACAATATTGTAAATATTGCAAAAGATTGAATTATATGATTTAAATGGGTGCAAATTATATCTCAATAAAAGTGTTAAATCGCTACAGACTTTTTTTTTTTATTCAACTGTGCGCATGTGCGTGTGTATGTGCACGTGCGTGTGTGTGTCTGGTGTGTGTGTGTCTGTGTATGTGTAGAACCACGGATGAATTCGCGAACCACCATGGATGCCTCCACCTCCTTCTGCCCCGGGATTCACAGGCTCCGCCCTACCAGGACCAGAAACGCAGGCCGCCCCCGCTTCCACCTGGCGTCTATACGTGGGATCTGGGATTCGAACTCAGGACCTTCCGCCTGCAAGGCGGAGGCTTAACCCCTGAGCCACCTCTCCAGCCCGCTACAAACTTTTAAAAAGGTATTAAGTATAACTTCAAGTAACTTCTTAAATGCATGAAATTTTGGGAAACTCAATTTTAGTGCATTACAAAACTGAGTTTCCCAAAATTTCATGTATTTAAGAAATTACTTGAGGTAAGCATATGGCTCATACATATAATCCTAGCATTCAGAAAGAAAGAAAGAATAAAAGGAAGGAAGGAAGGAAAGAAGGAAGGAAGGAAGGAAGGAAGGAAGGAAGGAAGGAAGGAAGGAAGGAAGGAAGGAAGGAAGGAAGGAAGGAAGGGAGAGAGAGAGAAGGAAGCAAGGACGGAAGGAAAGAAGGAAGGAAGGAAGGAAGGAAGGAAGGAAGGAAGGAAGGAAGGAAGGAAGGAAGGAAGGAAAATAAAGAAAGAAAGAAAGAAACAAAGAAGTAAGAGAAAGCAGTGAGACTGAAATCCCAGAGATACTCAGTCATAGCACCTATGGCACAGCTATTCTCAAAGTGGAGCTCCCAGAAGGCAACATCTGCACCAGCATCTCCATTACACCGGTAACAGTGGGGCCAAAGAAAGAGAATAGACTCAGAAGACCCTTAATTAATGTGAGCTAGCAGAGGTCATGCCATGAGTCAGGTCCGACAGCCATATGCTCCTGTGTAAGCCATGTGCACAATGTGTAAATGGAGTGGTGTGACCAGGAAAATCAGACTGTGCATAAACTTCACAGCACACGTGTACGGGGCTTGCATAGAACCAGGTGCTGCTCTAGCCAATTAGTTAGCGAATTACCTCAGTGATACAGCAGCACCGAAGGTCTATTGTTGCTATCTCGTCTATGGATGAGGGATCTAACTCCCAGCCTTCCTGTAACTTGCCCAAATTTACAGAGCTTTCTGGCTGTCACAGTTGGTCCTGTAGCTTCTGAGAAGCGTAGCATCCTTGTCTACAAGATGAAGAAAAGGGTGCTTCTGAGCCCCCACCCCAAGGTGCTTGTGAAGCTGCACCGAGGCAGTCAATAATAAATAGTTACTATGTGGTATGGGGCCTGTGCCCAGCGCAGACACCCTGCAGCCTCCAAGAACTGGCAGAAAGTGTGAATGAGACACGCAGCAGGCACAGCAGCAAGAGGCAGATCCAGAGCAGGAGAGAGACAGCAGGGAGGGGTTGTTCCGCCTCCAGTACCCCGCAAAGGAGGCCCAGCTGTGCGCTTCCAGAATGTGAGAAAACATTACTTTTATTCCACGAATCTGCTTGAGGTCATTTCACACTAGCAATTTGGCCAGGACTTGATATATTAACAGGACCAAATCTATTACACTACCATCCCATGGCCTGACTGGGACAGCTATATTAATATCACACACAGGGACGTCTCGTGGTGAGTTCTGTGGTTATAAATCAGACCTGTTGTGTCCTTTGGCAAATCACTTAGCTTCTCTGGGTTGCCTCAGGTAGAAAATAAAAGGTTGGAATTAAGCAATCTCAGATTTCTTCCAGCTAGAGAACTGTACATACATTTAATGTTTTATTGAGTAACAAAAGTGCAGGACAAGCTGTCATCTTGGGATGGCACAGATTAAAGCCTGACCCACAAGCATCCCCTCTACCAACAGCCACCTTACTGCATCACTCCTTGTTAAGAGCATCCTCAGAGAGTATGATGATATGGAGTTCCCCATTCCTGACTGGATCGGGGCTCGTGGGCCTGTTCCTCACGTTCCCTGGTCTTTACGCATAAAGAACATGCCTGCGGAAGGTCATTGGAGGTCTTTTGTTGTTCACGCTGTGATCATGAATTTCCATTGCAACTGACATGTTGCAATGTCTTACAGATGTTGGCATTCTTAGTACCATTATTATGATAAGGGTAATAGTGTTTGGAAAAAAATTTAAAATAAGTAAATGAAAACCCCTGTGGATTTGTTGGGCTAGTCTGGGTAAGAAACGAGTAATTTCCACAACTCATTTCAAAGTCAAATTTACATAAAAATGGGAACTCAAGGAACATTTAGCAGACTGTCGACTTTGACTTTCGTGTGTGTGTGTGTGTGTGTGTGTGTGTGTGTGTGTGTGTGTGTGTATGATATATGTGTGGGCACACATGCCATAACATAGGTGGAGGTCAGAAGGCAACTTTGTGCAGTTTTCTGTCTACAGAAAGGTGTTCTGGAGACTGAACTCAGATCATTAGCTTTGCTCAGCGAGCACCTTATCTACTGAGCCATCTTACTCAGCTTTCTTTATACTTTCTGCCATTCAAAAACAGGATGGTTTTATGCTTTTTTATTTCTTACCTGTTTTTGCTCTCCTTCATTCTCCTTGTTAAAGAACAGTAAAAATAAACAGGGCTTTCATGAACATTTTCTCTCTTGTGCTAAAGACAGAACCCAGGGCCTTGTACATACTGGGCAAACACTCTATGACTAAGATAGACTCTAGCCCTTCATTAACATTTGAATGCTTGCAATATTTGCAAAACCTGGTGGAATTATCTGTTGATATACATTTATCATTATATTCATAGAGTAGAAGAAAATTTAGCACTCCTAGAAACATCCTTTTGCAATGTGAGGTATTTAATATAGAGAATCATAATTGACCAAAGTACAAGGAATAAGTGATTGTGGAATGCCTCAGTCCTAAACAGGATTTAAAGAACAGGACTACCCCTGACATAGTTTGAATGTGAATTGTGTACCATATGCGTCTTTAGACATCACGCTTTATATATTTAGCCAGTGTTGACCTTTGGGGAAGGTTGTGGCACAACAAGAGGTGGGGTTTTGTTGGAGGAAGGCGTCATCACAAGGGGGTGGGTGGGCCTTGACGTTTAGTGGCCCAATCCTGCTTCCTTTCAGTTTGTTCTTGCTCTCTCTGCCTTCATCATGACTGTGGTGACCTGAACCTTCCCCATGCCTTCTGCTGTGTACTTCCTGCCATAATGGACTATAATCCGCCGTCGCCAGAACTCTAAGCCAAATAAATCTCCCTTTCCCCTCTTAAGTTGTCTCTGAGTGTTATTACACAACAGCAGAGAGAACAACTGCAACAGGAAGGAAGGAAGGAAGGAAGGAAGGAAGGAAGGAAGGAAGGAAGGAAGGAAGGAAGGAAGGAAGGAAGGAAGGAAGGAAGGAAGGAAGGAAGGAAGGAAGGAAGGAAAAGAGAGAGAAAGAAAGGAAAAAAGAAAGGAAGGAAGGAAATTTCCAGCTTTTAACTAGTCGTGGCAGGAAAAAACAAATTGCTTGGCCTCCTCTCTCCTTCCATGATAGAGAATACCCAAATCTTGAAGACCAAAGTCCTTTACCAAACTCTTCAATTTCTTTCCTTTGAAATATTTTTCAAGCATCTAGAAAAAGCAAAAAAAAAAGTTTCTTCTTCCCTTGGCTGGCTAGTTGCACAGGACAAAGTCCTTCTTTTGCTCTGTGATCGCCAGTTGCAGACCAGCCGCTGGCCTGTGGTATTCAGCCCTGCACCACCCAAATACTGTAACTGCCAGGTTGCTTCTGCTGCCTCCTGCTCAGGAGCCGCTGGCCTCAGCAGCATCCCCAGATGCCACACCCGCTCCCACTGCTGGGATGTCCCGGGGGGCCTCTGTGTCAGACACTGTGGCACTGAAGTCCACAAGGTCTCTGCACATGCTTCTCCCAACTACGACAGCTTTCAGGAAACCTGGAAGGAGAAAACCCAGACTTCCCAGTGCTTCACTCTTCATAGACATGAAAGTGCTCCACTGAGGTGACAGAATCCACCTGAGCACTGGACTTAAGGACTTGGCAGGTCTTCTGCAGGCTAAGCCAGTGACTCCTAGGCCCTCTTTTTAACCCCCTGCTATCCCCCTCACTCCCTTCTCTCACAAGGTGAAGGGGCAGCAATAGTTGAAACCCATATTATTCCTATCACTGACACACCTACATTTTTCTCCCAGCGTCCACTTCGCATAGTATTACTGAAAGAGCTATTATTAGATAGAAAATTACTGTCATGGTTGCAATGTGAGTTGTCTCCCATAGCTCACATGTCTGCCTCCTTAGCTGTTGTTAATATTTGGGAAGATCAAGGCAACTTTAGGAGGTGGAGTCTCGGTGGGGGAAGACAGGTCACAGAGTGGGCATGGAGGTTGATTAGCTCTGCCCACTAGTAGTCTGCTCTTGTGGCTTGCAGCTTGGACTCTCAGGTTCCATGGTGTCTACAGTGACTTACACCACCTCCCACTTTGGTCACCTGCCATGCCTTGGACTATGGGATTCCCACCTTAATGGACTGCATCTCCTCTCTGGAACAGTATTCCAAACAAATGTTCCTTTCTCCCTTAAGCTGGTTGAATGAGTATTGTCTCATAACAGCAGAAAGTGTAGCTGAGACAAATACTATCTCAAATAGCTTAAACAAAATTCAAAATATTGTAGTCCCTAATGGCTTTGTCTTTCTGCTATATTTATAGAAATAGCACAATCTGAAATATACAAGATAGAAAAATCTTCCCATGTAAGATTTACTTTATACAGCCAAGTTCATTAAAATTGAAACTAATGTAGTTTTTTTTTTTTTCAGATCCTCTAAAGATTTCTTCTTTGGTCCACATTTTGTCTGTTTGAAGACAAAGTCTCTCTCACTCTGCATCCCAGGCTAGCTTGGGACCGTCCTGTCTCAGTCTCCCAAATGCAAAGGTGACAGGCAGAATCCTGTTAAAACAAACCATTTAAGGAACAAAACAATACGAAAATCTTTTACCATTTGGGAATTTATGATGTCATTGTGATTTGGCTTGAGGGAAGAAATTAGCATCGGAATTGATGGCCTAAGATGACCATAAGTAAGTAGACATTACCCCATCTACTGAAGCCCTGAAAAGACAATGAATGTAAAAGACATCCGGATTCGCTGACTGTGTAACTGGGACAAGTCTACCTTGGGAGCTTCTAACTTTCAGGCCTTTCAATCTCAGTCATTGATGCTTATTCTTGGGTCTTCAGACCACTGAACCAATATTCCTGGGTGCCCGGGATGTTCCAATATGTCACAGGATCTCGGTCTCCAAGATCCTTTGAGCTCACTCTTTACAAGGAAATCTTTCCCTTTGTGCATCCATAGCTGTGTTTTATCCATTCATCTCCTATTACTCTTGTTCTTCTGGACAATTCAAATGCATCACATGCATTACTATTTTGTTGCCATTAGATATTTTTAGTGGTTCTGATATCAGCTGCCTACCTCTCATTATCTTTATGGGCAAGTGGAGAGAAATAGGTTAAAGTCAAGCATGGACTTGATAAGAGTCAGATGATCCCCTCTCGCACCCCAAAAAAGGTCGCTGACTGTGTGCCTCACCTCTTCACCTGTGTGGGGTGGTGTCAGGTCCTTTGCTGGAGGAAGAAGGTACAGCGAGATGCAGCTCTGGTTCGAGGGTGACTGGCCACTAGGCAGACCAGGCAGGAAACTGAATGACAGAGTAATGATGAGAAACGATCTCGACAGGCAGAAGCAATGAACTGAGTCTAACAGAATGAAATTAAACAAGGACAAATGTTAAATGTGTTGCTTAGGTCAGAAAAGATATGGCACTAACTCAGGGGGAAAGGAGAGAGAGAGAGAGAGAGAGAGAGAGAGAGAGAGAGAGAGAGAGAGAAAGAGAGAGAGAAAGAGAGAGAGGCTCTTTAGTCTCTGAGCTGAAAACATGCAATGAAAAAAAAACCCAATAATAGAAAAGATTTTTAGTGTAATTTTGTCTCCTGAACAGGCATATAATTATTTCATTATGCTCTGAGTTAGTCTACCTTGAAAGTTAAATTCTCAACACCCTGGTTTATTTCTGTGGAAAACGGGGTATATGCCATCATTAGTTTTTTAAAAAGCAAAGGACTTGTCAACGAGCTTCTCTATCTAACACAGCTATATTCATTGTTCATAAGTCATTTTTCTTGTTGCATATAAATATAATAGACTACACATAAACATGCATATAATCTAGAGTGCGTTGAAAAAGAGGAACCAGGAGACTTGTGGAAGTTTGCCTGAATGCTACCGGTAAATTCATGACCAAAGAACTCAGGGGAACAAAGGAGTTTTATTCTTTCTTATAGTTCTTTGTTATAGTTCATAGTTCAACTTGGCAGAGGAGTTTATATCAACACCAGGAGCTGAGGGAACTGGCCATATCCTATCTACAAGGACTGCTGTATTAGAGTTTTCTGAAGAAACAGAATCTATAGAATGTAATATAGGAAAAAAGTTTATTAAAATAACTCGTAATAAAAAATAGTGTCCTTCAAAGTAGCAGCCTACCGCCACCTTGCTCTTGATCAGAATGTTCCACAAAGTCAAAAGATTCCAAGTAGGTCTGAAGCCTTTACTTCTCTGCAGTGGTGGGTGAAGAACAGCTGGGCTCCGAAGTTGGCAATGAACAGCGAGCAGCAGCAAGGCCTAGAGGCCAGGCTCCAAAGGCAGAGGGAACAGCAACAACATGGTCGAAAAGATGAAGCTCCGAGTCAACCAAGACAGAGGCAGCAGTTGCAGCAACAAAGAAGGCCACAATACTCTAAAAGTGAATGATGCTCAGAGTGGACTCCACAGCAAATCGACAAAGAGCAAGTCGCTCCTCCTTGCACTTCCTATTATCTGGTCCACCACTGGAAAGTACCACCCACTCACTATAGGCTGGGTTTTCCACAGCCATCAGTCAAGTGCTTCCGGACTTGTTGGGAGGGGGGCATTCCAACCATTAACCCTGCACAGCTGTGCCTCGGACAGTCTGCAACTGTCAAGGTGACACCAAAATGCAACCATGACAATTGCTAAGAGAGCGGAGAGAGGGACAAACCTCATTCGCTGGTCAGGGAGACTGCCAAAATTACAGAACAATGCCAACTCACTCAACCAGCTTCTCCCATCTTACCCGCCTGCCTAGGAAATGCCCCCCCCCCAACTTGGGCTGGGTCTTTCCACATCAATCAGGTAATTTTTTGCAGACTTACTCAGGGCTGGCCTTAACTACTAACTCTTCACAGATGTGCCCACAGCTGAGTCTTCAGTTGTCAAATTGACACCCATATCTAATTAGCACAGCTCCATGACTCTAAACCATGCATTTCAGAAGAGCAGTTGAAGAGATGGAGTTTCATCTTGAGGGATGGTTGGTGGTAGCATCCTCTGAGAGATGAAGGGTTGACAGGAAAAAATTAAGCTTTTCCAGTCATAAAGGACAGCATTTGCAAAACCCTTCATGGAGTTTTTTCTTTTTTTTTTTTTAATTTTTTTAATTATTATTATTTATTCAACTGTGTGCATGTATGCGCGCGTGCACGCGCGTGTGTGCGCGCGTGTGTGTGTGTGTGTGTATGTGTGTGTGTAGAACCACGGACGAACTCGCGAACCACCATGGACGCCTCCACCTCCTCCTTATTTACTCTGCCCCGGGATTCACAGGCTCCGCCCTACCAGGACCAGAAGCGCAGGCTGCCCCCCGCTTCCGCCTGGCGTCTATACCTGGGATCTGGGATCCGAACTCAGGACCTTCTGCCTGCAAGGCGGAGGCTTAACCCCTGAGCCACCTCTCCAGCCCCTTCATGGAGTTTTTTAAGTGACCTCTTTCTTAAAAAATTAGTCTTATCCTAGACTGGGGGCATAGTTTAGTGCTAAAGTACATGCTTAACTTGTGAAAGACCCTGAGGTTGATCCTCAGTGCTGCATTAAAAATAGTAAATTATAAATTTAAAGAAATTAAATTAACTTGACCTTATAATAACTTTGGAAAACATTATCACTGTTCTGTTTTTTTGTAATCTCTCTCTTTCTAGAGATAGGAACTTTTGGATAAAAAGACACAAGATGATCCAGCAAAGACCACACAACCAGCATGTGGTAAGATGGGGTGACAACCAATGAGTTGAAGCTTTGTAAGACACACACGTAAATTCAATATTAGAAGCAAGAGTCTTTCCACCGGGCACATCTACATGGAGGAGACATCTCCAGACTTCCCTGCAGAGAATACCTATTAATTGAGTCACAGACTGGTATTTAAGAACTGGCCACAACATCTTGGCACACAACAGCTTTTCCAGTCACCCCCTAGAATAAGATGGAGACAGAACTTTAACACAACATAATAATGGCTCCACCTGTCACACTGATTGTTTCCACCTCATCTTTCTGGAGCTGACCTCTGCTGACTAAATTGATTTCACTGCCTGTGCTGTATCACTCAGGCTGACAAACACCAGAGTCAAGAATCACGGAGTGACACTGCACGGGTGGGCGAGGCTGAGAATCCTTCCCACAGTGAGATGCTCTGGGCCTCCCGAGTTGCATAACAGAGCTTTATGAAAGCAATGACTTTTTTTTTTTTTTTTTTTATCTCTCTGTTATTGCTTTTGTTCTTTTGTCCTGGCTTATTGAACTTCTCTCTCTCTCAATTCTATGATTCCTAGTGCTCTGTCCTTGCCTGGTCTGTACCATGTAAACAATTCTTTCCTTTATCTTAGTAACTGATAAAGATGCAATGGCACACTTTAAAATGTAGCTGATCACTCAACTCACACACACACACACACACACATTTAAACATAGCTGATCACTCAACTCACACACACACACATATATATGTATGGCACTTTAACGATATGTGTGTGTGTGTGAGTGCACATGGTGCATGTACCGGCCATGATATACATGTGGAGATCAGAAGACATCAGAGGATTTCCATATTGGTCCTCACTGCCCCCTCCTTTGAGACAAGTCTCTCTTGGTCACTGCTGTACACATCAAGCTTTTCTTGTCTCTGCCTCCCATTCATTGGGATCATACACACACTGTCACCCCTGTGTTCCCATAGGTTCTGGGAACCCGAACTCAGAGGTCTTCTGATTTCTGCAGCAAGCCTTCTGCCTCCTGAGCCATCTCCCCAGCTCTGCGCCTTTTCTTTTCCCAGTAGATACAAATCCTTCCATTGTGCTAACAACTTCTCCCTTCTGTTGTGTGCCAAGATGAGAAGTTTTGTTCCATGTTTTGTGAAAAATTAAGAAATCATGATCCTGGTTTGGGCCAGTTGGCTTTGGGGATCAAATGGCACCCCCAGTGCCAGAGACAGAGGCTGGCACAAGGGCTTGCCAGGACCATGTTTACGGTTGACAGTGGAGATAATGCTGCCATTGTGATGGTCTCTAGGACTCCAGAAGCGTATCAGTTAAGATATTGTGTTCTTGACCTGTCTAAACCATACTGGATACTTCTTGTTTTGTCTTTTTAAACTTTATGTGTGTGTGTGTGTGTGTGTGTGTGTCAGAGAGTACTGTGTGTCCCTGTGGAGCACCAAGGATGACTTTGGGAGTCACCCCACATTGCATCTACCTCTTTTTGCTCTGGGATTTCCTAGGATCCACCCATCATGGCAGGAAGTGCAGGCAGCTTCGGTTTCTTGCCTGGTGTTTTTACGTGGGACCTGAGTTCTGAACTCAGGAACTTCTGCTTAAGAGGTAGAGTCAGAGTCTTAACCCCTGAGCCATCTCCCCAGCTCTACTGGATACTTTTGAAAAACAAACAACTTTTTACTAGTTTTTTTTTTTTTTTTGAGTATTTCAAGGTTTTAACCTTAAGTTAAATTGATAGCCTGTGTTTCCCTATCTTTTCTTCCTTTCTTTGACTAGAATGGTTGCTCACTTCTTTTTCTCATTCTTTTTTTTTAAATTTTTTCCTTTTTTTCTTTTTCTCATTCTTTCACAGGCTGATTTGGGTGTTAGGATGCAACTTGGTTCCACCAGAAATGAAAGTTAACCTACAGGAACGAGTCTTGCGAAGCCTAGTGGATTCTGTTCCTCACTAAGGAATATGCGACCCCGCCTTGGCGGTATCTGTAAATACCACGTTAATCTCATTCACCACTGTGCTATCTCTGCAGTGTACTTTATTCTAAGATGCCTCTGGCACACGTGGGATTTGACCTTCTTGACTTAATCAAGTGGCGGGTGGCTGATGGCTTAAAGACTCTGGAGCCAGACTTCCCAGCTTAAACTCCAGCCCTGTTGCTTTCTATGTCTGAGATGTTGGGTGAGTGGCTTCTCATCTCTACACTTCAATTTCATCATTTGTAAAGGAATCAGGACTTATTTTGTGAACTCTTGTGACTCAGCATTTTTTGCTACCATTAACTTTTAAAAAAGTCTTTTGAGGCCTGTTTCATTAAAGCTGGGGTATATCTGACTACAATTTAAAATTTACTTTTTTCTAGGTTTTTAAATGTTACAGTAAACTGGACAATAATGAGATCAAAAGTTAAACTAAATAAGTCTATGAAATAAAATGTATTTAACAGGAAACATACAACATGGTCTCGCTGGATTTAAGATGATTGAACAACAGTCAGAAGCACCATAGGTGTTCAAGATCACAGGGGCAGAGTGGATGGCATGGCTCAGCGCAGGAGCTGAGGACAACCCTAAATCCACCAGCCCGGTGAGCAGTTCACAGAAGGGGTCACAGGACTACACATTGTCAGCTTGTTGCTACGGATGACCACTATGACAAAATACTTGAGAAAATCAACTCGAATGCAGGATGGCACTAGCCTGCTCTCCACCACCAGCTTGCCCTGCTGTCTGGGCCTGTGGTGAGGCTGGGCACAATAGCTGGGAGGCATGTGGGACCTCCACCCACTAAGGCATCTTCTCTGCTTTTGAACAAGCATATGCGAATACTTCTAAATTAACTTTACAGAGCATAATCAAGTCTCCATTCCTTTCCTCATCTCCCTTCCCCATCAGTAAAGGTAGAAGACATGTTTGCATGGTTCTAATGTTTACCTGATCTATGGAAAAGCTGTTCTCATTTTCTGCATTTTCTTTGAGGTCGTATTAACTGGCAAGCTAAGTTATGCGCGTATGGGCATGTATACACACACACACACACACACACACACACACACACACACACACACACACACACACACACACACACACACACACACAGATCTGGCTTTTGAAATCATGGTCACCCAGTTGCTATTTGTTCTTGGTCAGATGAGACGAATAAGACAGCAGAATCATAGGTACCTTGACTTCATTCTTACCAAATGGAAGGAGTCCTTTTTCAATACAATAAAAACCTCAGAAGTTCTGCTCCTGTATGCTTTGTGGATTAAGACAGGTCTAATACACAGGATATGGGTCATGCATGACAACTAATTTTGTCAAGTGGGTTAGGCCACAACATCCAAATATTTGGTCAAACATTATCCTAGCTATTATTGTGTGGGTGTTTTCTCAGTGAGATTAACACTGAAGTACACTAAGTGAAGTAGACTACCTTTCTTCTTGTGGTTGGGCCTCATCCAGTTGGCCTTAGGGGAGGAGAATCTAACAGACTTCAGACTCAAGCTGCAACTCTTCCAGCCACAGGCCTATCTTGCACATGTTGCACTTGGCAAGTCTCCAGTTACAAGTTAGTTTCTTCTCACATCCCTCTTTGCATACATGCCACCAGTTCTGATTCCATGGAGAAGCACAATTTCTGTATTGTGGTACTTACCAAGATGTACCAGTATCTGGTTTTCTCTCCATCTGACCAAAAGAAAGGATTGTGTTTTTTGGGAAAAGTTTAAACACAACAGGAGTGGACGTGACTAGCATTAATCCTAAGCAGGCATTTAGGAGAAGGGAATGGCTCTTTCCGCTCTTCCCCAGAGACAGCAAGCCGGAGTCCTCACGTGATGTGGAAATATGAGGTGCTGTCTCCTCAGAGGACCACGAGGGGAGCCTTGCCTAACGGCTCCTGTCTTGCTTCATACCACTAAGATCTGGGCATTATCTATGGCAGCCACTTGAGAGGGAAGCTGTCCTGCATCCTACCAGCTATTCAACTGTACACGTGACAAATCCTTAGCTTTGTCCTTTAATGTGACTGCTCAAATGCCCAATAGTGGTATGAAAACTGTATGTACATGACGGTATGCGCACCTTTCTCTGAAAACATTTTATGTAACTCTTCAAACTGACCCCTTTGATCGAGTTCTAGGTGAATTTCACCAAACCCACTAGCATCCATTCCATCCCAAAGCTTGGAATACAGAGTCCATATGGACTTGAACATTTTTGTAAAGTAGGTCTTGAAAACTACTCTCTCCCAACTGTTCCAGTGTTGTTTGTGAAGCCCTAGAATATGTCTGTGTTTCTCTATCTGCTGCAATCCTCAAACTGCTACTAAGAAAAGAGAATCCTTCAGTACTGAAGATGAATCAAAAGTGATCTTCAAATTTTTTAAAAATCCAACATGATGGTTCAGGCAAACCACAGAAAAATTTGAGTTTTTCTAGGTATAAAAAGTGTGTAAAGGGGTATGTGTATCCAGGCACATGGGCCTGTGAAGAAACAATAGGTAGATGGAAATAACCAGACTTCAAAACCCCAATCCTGAGTTTACTGGAATCACAAGACACGAACACATTGAAGATGACCAAGTCTATTTGGAACCCTCAGATCCAAGAGGGCATTATCCATTTAGAGCCATTTTCCCTGCTCTCCTATCCCCAAGGGATAACAGTACCTGCTCACATTTCCCATCCAATAGGTGCTGAATTGATTTTTTTTTTCTACTTTTCCAAATCTCTCTCAGTGATCACATCCCGTCTTCTCAAGCAAGGAAGCAGGCAGAGAGGAGCAGCGCATACCTGGGGCTACCTCCAGGATCCTGGCACACATGAATGCACTGTCCACTCCTGTCCCCACCTGGGGATCCAGACTCCAGTGGAGTCACAGCTGGCTGCTCAGTGGAAACACATGTGGATGCACACCACACACGGATGCACACCACACATTGGGACAAGAGGCAGCAACTACTGGGATTAAGGCTGCTGCTGGCAGAGCAGTGAGGTCACTGCCCCTGCAATCTTAGGAGGCTGGCCAACAGCAAGTGGGGGCCACCTTAATAGAGATGCAGAGGGGCACTGCTGAGCAGACTCCTGAGTAAAGTCAGGGGAGCGGAAAAACTGCATTTGTCTTCCTTTCACCAGCAAGTTTTGTGGAGTAACCAAAGCAAACAAAACCCACTTAACTATGAGCACCAGAGGCAAAGCAGAGCTGAGAACTGCCCCATTCAGGAGCAGGCTGGTAAGCTGGAGATCATTTTCCCCAACAAAGCAAAGATGGGTACACCGGTTCACAGCGAGACCTGGAATGCTGTCACAGCCAGTGTGATTGTTGAAGACCCCTTCCCTAGGAGGTGACTTTCACAGCCCCCAGGGTGACAGGCCTCACACCAGCCCAGGCCTCACACCAGCCCAAGCCGCCATTCCCAGACCTTCAGGAAATCCCTTAAGCATTTGTTACCACTTGTCACATAATTAGAACTCCAAGCAGGCTCACACATTGCCTTGAACAAGAAACTCAAGATGTGAACGTATCTGAATTCAGAGAACAGGAAAAACCAGCCCACATGTCTGCCATCTGTATTTGCACTTGTCAACAGCTCTGTTTTGGGATAAACACTTTTGAAGAATCAATTCAACTGGTTGGAGGATTAGCCAAGGAATAGCTGAAAGATCCAAACAGAATGTGGAGTCAGATAATTTGAAAAATCAAGCACAATTGTGTTTCCTAACAAACATTTTGTTTTGTCATAGCCCAAGACAAAGAGCACAACAGCCAGGGTTTGGGGACGCAGAGACAGAGAATATATTTAGTCGAGTGAAAAATTCTTCAACCTAGCACAAATGCCTTTGCTACAATCCAACTGGAAATAATTCACTGACCTCTAGGAAACTACAGTTAAGAAAAAAGTAATTTTGGCATTTACACTTTGTCTCACAGTTCTACCACACAAAGGTATACACAGGGGACAACTTGCGCTGGTCCAAGTGCATAATGCAGTCCTTTATTACCATAAAAATGGTAGCATTTCCCAAAGTCCATCTTGATTAAAAGCAGTTCTATAGATAAAAACACCACTCTATTGGAGAGCTATTAAACTGGAAATAGCAAGGGGAAAATAAAGGCTTGCACAGAGTAGGGGAGGTCGGGAAGAAGTGAGCAGAAATAGGATGCTATGGCTTGGTGGCAGATAACAATGGAATTGCTTTCGGAGGCAGCTTGATGGAAGCAAATGAAGGGCCACAGCAACCTGCAGCCCCAAGTATTCTACAAAGCAAATGAGAACATGTGTGCTCCACTTGGAGGAGTATCCATTTTCTCCTTAAAAGAAGTCATTTATAAAAGAGCAAATTGGTGATTTGTACTTATATACTGGGCCCTTTTCAAGCTCCTGTCAAGAAGTGATAAATGGTTGGAGCACAGCATGAAGTGTTACATTTTCTGTGGGCAGGGTGTAAAACCTTGTGAAATGGTTCTCTTCACCTTTCCTGAGTTAGTAATTAAAAAATAATTGTTTCCAATTACTCTATGATCTTTAAAATAAAACAAGGCAAACGCTACACGCCCCTCTCCAGAAAGAAAACTGCATCTTCCCTCCCTTGTTCCCTCATCCTGTCCTTACATCTTTCCCAGGCCATTGTTCCAAACCACACCCCACCTCCAGAAACAGGAATTGTTTTGATTGAGGGGGTATGCATACAACCACAGCAGCCACTCACAACTCTCAGGGTGCCCAGAGACAGAGCAAAGCAGGAAGAAACCCTGTAAACCCTCTCCCCAGAAGTCATGTGACCCAGAAGAACAGGCTTTGGCAAACTGAGTCTGGTGCCCCTCCCCTGGTCACCTCACCGCAATACTCACACTCTAGATTTGGCAGAGGCCTCCCCAGAGCCACTTGATGGGAGGAGGAGTCAGTCCTCAGGCGTGTCTTAGCAAATGGAACCTGAATGGACCTACACAGTCTTTGCTCCCATCTGAATGACTGCTGGAGCGGCACAGCACCGGCTCTTCCTCCCGTGTGAGCAAGCGAGATGCACACCAGTGCCAACGCTCCACATGTACAGTTTGGCAGCACAGGGGGATCTGCAGGTGGCTGCTGACCAGAAGGCCTTCACTTCACTGCCTGCTGTGGTGAATCTTCAGAATTTCTCCCCAGAGCAGCTGAGATTCACACTCCTCTGTGGCAGTGCCACCATTAGATCCCCAATTCTACTTTCTATCTAAGTGACCCCCCTAGTACCTTTTATAGCCTCAGACTGAACCGGATGCTTTGTAGAGCATTTTCACCCAACTATTTCAAAAAGAAGTGTAGTCGGTGAGTAAGGCAGCAGAGACAAAGAACACGCCTTTCTAGCACTTTCACTGCATGTCCACGAACGCACCATCTCAGTGAGTGAAGCGGATCAAATGAATGGCACTGCCTGAACCTTGCGTTAAACAGCCCTAGAGGAAGAAACATTGTTCTTTATTCTCTTAGCATTCCACACACTGACAGAGGTAAAAGAAAATGAAAAATAAATGTGAGGAAATCTTTACAATTCATAATTTAACAACTTTGTCATAATCATGTCAATGAAAAAAATCACCAACCACTAAAAAAAAAACTTGTACTATATGAGGTCAACTTTTGTCGCAAGGGAACCAAAAAGCTAGAAAAACAATTTATAAAAAATATATCCATCTATGAAAAGAACTGTTGGTGCCTTCACATCCTCCTCTTCTGTGTACTTATGTACAACACTGGAAAGACAAAAAAAAATTCAACAATTACTCTTATGAGACACAGTAGCAAGTTTTAAAAGCAAATGGATTTTGCAACTTTAAAAGGAATCCTCATGCCACCCAATAGGACTCCATTAAGACCAGTTTTATGACTGTAAACTTGGACTTGATATCTCCATGATTCCAAATAGTATTATCTGTGCATGTAACTAACTTTACAAATCGTGATTAGGAATTAGAATAAAAATGAAAACAACTAGAGTTTAAGAATGTTTTATAATTAACTGTTTAACTAGTCAAGCTCTAGTAAAGTAAATCAATAGATCGAGGCTAGATTTCAGATTGACAATAAAGAGCACCTCTCCAATATCAGGGAACCTCCTGCTCATTTTTTAAATTTCAACAGGAAACAAAAATTGAGGAGTCTGTTTTGAAGACAGCACAGTCCTTATTGTGAGTCTGCAGCCAATGCCAACCTTTGTTACTATTTGAAGTCCCACTTAGCTAGTCCTATGCTGAACACAAGAAGACATGGGATGCAAAGAATCAAATGGGTCCACTGGGCCACAGATGGAGCTGTTGCTAGAGGTGCACCTGTGTCCTACCTGCCACATATCCTCAGGCTTGCTCAAAGTGAATAGTAGGTGATGTCTCGGCATAGAGAAATAAGCCAGGATCCTCTCTAAATGTGAGTTTGGAGACATAAAGACAACTCACTGATTACGGCATAGAAAAATTCTATGCAGGGAGCCATGAGGCCACAAGCAAAAGCACCACCAGAGCAAGTTAAAGGAAGGTCGTGGAACCATGGACCAGGCCCTGCTGCGACGGCTGCCATCCGCTGTCCTGAGGTAGGACAGGAACATAAGAGTATGAAAAGCAAGACAAGAGATTCTGCTAAAAGCAAGCAAGAGACGTGTATGAGTTGGGACATCTCACCCTAACAATGAGACCTGATAGGGTGCTGAAACTCCTCTTACTTAGAGGTAAAGAAACCAAGAAAAAAATCTGAACTCAAGATTCCAAAACTGTATTTGGGGGATGGGACTATAAAGTGGGAACCAGCCAAGGGCTAATTCCTATTAATTCGAAATTTTCCCTTTTCTTTGTTGGCAATCTATACTCTGAAATGAAGGGACTTAAAAATAACCACAATATAATGGCAGTATATTAGTGAGAAAAGGCTACTGAACTTCAGAACCATTTTTCCTGCTTTGCCATTTTCAAATGAAAAGGTCTACATATGGCACCTGAACATTTAACAAAAAAAGGAGCAAGGACAAGCTAAGTGCCAGGGGTGGAAAGATAGCAGGTAATGGTCTCCATGCTTCAGCTCAATCTCTACAAGGCACTACGAAAGGCATGTTCTGGGTCAGTGTAACAATGTCCCTAGGTTCTTCCTTAGTAAAAGGAATAAAGAAGAAAAGTTGTACTTCCAAATTCCCTGGGAAAATTCTACTTCCATCTAAAAACAGAACTGGTTCACACTGAAGACCTAAATATAAGCATTTAAACATTAAAAACAGACCTAAAACCCAACGTTTGAATTATCTAGAAAACCTTCTAAACCTACTTCTAATGTTCTTGGTTATAAAGAAAATAGGCTCACTGAATATTGCACAACTATGGAATGAGAAAACGTTACCATTATTTCCTCGAATAAATGCATCCCCATATTTATTCTTCAACTGTCCATTCACATACTCCTCCGTCTGCTCCAGTGCTATATTCATGTAGCCATCCAGGCAGGCCAGGACCCCTGAAGAAAGATTTAGTCCAAAACAAGACATACAAAGAATTAAAAATCACAGGCTATGTCTTAGAACTAATAATTTCTTTATTCATTAGCTTTTCAATGTATAACATGAAAATTCACACTGTAAACAAAACTCAATAATAGATGCAACACAAAAGGAGCCTTTACCCTGCGCCAATCGGCATGAAGACAAGGATGTGCCTGGCATGAGTCAGGCACCCAGTATCCAGGATGGGCCACCAATTGTCACTTCCCTTCTTGCTATATGTGATCACCACAGTGTAAGAATAGGAATATTCCAATTCAAATGCCATTCTTTGGAGGCTAGTGACAGGAGCGGGCAGGAGTGGCAATTATGCGTGGACAAATGACCCTCAATTCACTTTAGCCATGGAGTGAAATGCGAACTTGGCAGATTTATCTTGCTCTCCACGTCTACTGCAGCCCATGAATGTCCTCTGGGTTAAGAGGAACCTCCACAATCTGTTAAAATAATTCAAGAGGAGACAGCAGGTGCTCCTGAAAGAACATCTCTAAGCTGTGACTCAGTGAGGAGCAGCTTGAGAACACAGAGCAACATATTGCATTGTAACACGTCCCATTCTGTTTTGTTACAGTTTTAATATTTTTAAGTAGAAACTAATGGAGAAGGAGGGTGAAACATGACAGGGAGCTTTCAAGGAATCAGTCTGAGCACAATGTTTCAATTGTGTTAAGACTGTTTTAAGTTCAGAAAAATCTGACTAAATGATTTTTATTTTAAATGAAAATCTATCAGCCTCTAATTTTGTAATGTTTTAAAGTGTATTTTTTTTTAAGAAAAAATGTGGTACAGATCCAACTCTACGAGGCACATGAGTGCTTTACTTCATTGATATGCCCCTCACTTTCTTTCTGCCTGTGCCCCACTACCTTGCAGACAAAAGTCTCTTTTCAAAATTGTGTGTATAGTGAGAGTACCAGACACCAACCCAACGGAAAACTATGAAAAGCTGTTAATTTCAAAGTAACAACAATTCTTTCCTGGAAAGCAAGCTGAAAACATTATAGTTTGCTTCTGGATATATCATCTTATATATTCAAACCATTCATAAACTAGCAAAAAATTTCTAAGATATGATGTGTCAATACTGTTTCAAATTTGGTTATTTCAAAATGCAATGTTTATTATTAGTGAAAATACCCATTTTCATAGCAAAAGTTAAAATGCAAAGAGGCCTGAGGATATAACTAAGGTTTGCCTACTATATGTAAGGCCCTGGTTCACATTCCAGTACTGCAAAAACAAGCAAGCGAGCAAACAAAAACTTGCTCAGGAGGTTAAAATTATAATTCCCTCCCTTTAATGAGACATAAATTACTACCAGCAACACAATACACATGGCTTCAAAGTGATGAAGAAACTGCCACAGAGAGCTGGGTTTTGTTGATGCTCTTGTTTGTTTTTAATTATTTAACCACAAAATAAGTTCATGCTTTGGGAAGGATCACTCAAAACATTTTGTTTTAATGGTAAAGAGACCAAGAACAGACATTTTATCAAAGGAGAAGCATTATGATTCCTACCCATATGGAAAAATGTTTGACCTCAGTAAGAATGAAAGAAATCCCAAGTAAACTGACAAGGAGGCTACTTGTACAATAGGAAGGTTTCAACAAGGAGAAGCACCCAGATCCTACATGAGGGCCAGTGACACTCAGAAATCCTGGCCCAGGGATTGGGCCTAAAGAGAGACTTGGGGAAGTGCTTAGGACACAAGTCTACAAAATAACCACAAAAAGAAAGCCCTGTCTTTTAACAGTTGTTTCTAATAACAAAACAATTAAGTAGTCAGTAATAGAAAATTGGCTAAAAATAAGCCTATGGTATACCATACAAGGATTCCTATGCAACTGTTCTGTTCAGTACCGTTTAGTGCATTTAAAAAAAAAAAATCAGGTTATATGTATGACTGCCTCCAACTCTGAAATGCAGAGAGGTCAAAGCTGACAAGCTGACTCTTTGGATGGCAGAATTCAGGAAATTATTGCTTTTCCATTATTTGGTTTAAATTTCTAAAAACAAAAACAGAAAACAACAACAAAAATAACCTCATTACGTATGCCTTCATAGACAGAAACATTTTCCCTAAAGAACACAAACCTCTTTGAAAAGAGGTTTGAAAAGAGCTGAGAAAATGCTCAGCAGGGTCTTCTCCCCTCAGTTGTCAAAGACACGGAAACTCCACAGAAGTATTATTTCCCTCCTTTGGGCTCATTCAAGCTCACAGGGGAAAAGGGGCAAGGTAGCACACACCACTGCAACCCCAACACTGTGGTGCAGGTGCAAGCAGGAGGACGATGGTGTGTCTGAGGCTATCCTGGTGATGTGAGACCCTGTCCTCAAAAGCAGATGAACATGTCTTGACAACGTCAGCAATGCCAAGAAACAGAGGAAGACAAAGTGACTAGCTTCTGCTCTGTTCTATTTCTGTAGTGCTGGGAAGAATACTGAACCTGAACTTCTGATTTTCTCACTTTTTTCTCCAGGTGTTGGAATTCCAGTGATTTCTAAATAAGTTTTCTCAGTCAAGCTTGACTTTTGAGTCCTCACTCTTCTCAGGTGGAGATCAAGAGATCTCAAATTCACAGGAAACAAAATGAAAATGTACTAAAGTGATTAACATTCACTATGTAGGTAGATTCTCAGTAAAATTGTGTTTAGGAAGAGGACAATGCTTGAGAGATCACTACCAACTGTCTAGAAAATGGATGAGAAAACTTGCTAATGAATTAGTTATCTCTATTTGTGAATTGGTCTAGGTAAATTAACATATCTTAATTTTGGAAGATTACAGATTTAGTAACTGGGGCTAGAGAGATGGCTCAGGGGTTAAGCCTCTCTCTGCCTTGCAGGCGGAAGGTCCTGAGTTCGGATCCTAGACCCCACGTATTGACGCCAGGCGGAAGCGGGGGTGGCCTGCGTTTCTGGTCCTGGTAGGGCGGAGCCTGTGAATCCTGGGGCAGAATAAACAAGGAGGAGATGGAGGCAGTCCATGGTGGTTCCCGGATTCACCCGTGGTTCTACACACACACACATACACACACACACACACACACACACACACTTGAATAAATAAAAAAATGAATAGAGATTTAGTAACTGTAAAAAAATAGAATTTGATGCTGGTCTTTCCACAGTTAATGTCAACACTCCCCTCCCCTGCCTCTCTCTCATGCTAGGAATCAATCAATTCTAGGGCCTTATGCATGCTAGGCAAGGTCTCTATCACTGAGCTATACCCTAACTCTATAAAACAAACATCAATTTTACCTTTAAGTCGTCTCTCTCTTGCTTTCACTGGTCTTTGTACCTTTTTGTTTTATTTATCTGTCTCTTTATTTTTGAGATAGGAGTCTGTGTAACTCAGGTAAGCATTGCACTCACCATGTGCTGGCTTTAACTATCCTCAAGCCTCTTCCAAGTGCTGGGATGCAGCAGGTATCACACCTGAGAGCATCCTCTGTAAGAACAGAACAGCTTCTTGGATAATGCACACGTCATGAAGGGGAAGGCTATGTTCTGCAATGGTTCCCTCCTACATAACTGTCTGCCAATCCTCAACACTTCTGGGAAAACAGACCAGGTGGCTGGGAATCCCTGCTCTGACTAGGGAACTTAGGCAAACATGATCTCAAAAGAGGGACAGATGGGCTGGAGAGGTGGCTCAGGCGTTAAGCCTCTGCCTTGCAGGCGGAAGGTCCTGAATCTGAACCTAGACCCCACGTATAGACACTGGGCAGCCTGGTCCTGATAGGGTAGAGCCTGCGAATCCTGGGGCAGAGTAAACAAGGAGGAGGTGGAGGCGGTCCATGGTCGTTCCGGAATTTGCCCCTGGTTCTACACACACACACATACATACACACACATACATATACACATGCACAATTGAATAAAATAAAAAAAAAAAGAGGGGCAGAAAACAAAAGTCACACAAACACTGCAAGTCCAAAGCACACACTGCTATCTGTCACTGTTCACTGAAAAAGGAACCATCTCAGAGACAGAGATAGAAACACCCCTAATGAACAGAGCTCTTCTGGTCTACTGGGGACATTTCAAAGGTTCATAAAGATCACCAAGCCACATTTTCTTCTTTAAGTCATACCACTTAGGATAAAACATGAAAATATTACCTCGATAATCCACACCAGAATTCAATTTGACCACAACTGGCCGTCCAATGATCTGTTTTAAGAAGTCACTGGGGGTTTGCTTCCGCAGACTCATTTTAACAATCCTGATTGGAAGTAGGAAAGAGAGCATTAACGCAAAGATAGCAGTTAATTATTCCCCAAACCCCTGTGGGTTCTTAACATATTTATAAGAAGTCAACTGTCAAAGGACCATGTTGTGAAGGCTCAGCTCTATTATTCCAGCACTACTACATGACAGCTAATGTGCTGGCAGTACTTACCAAGCTAAGCGTGTTTTATACACATTAACACAACAGCCCCACAGCACAGCCTCATTAGAGAGCTTTGGTTACAAAGCAGCTTAATCACTTGTCCCACTGTGTCACACACAGGCAGGACAACCATTATAGCCACCACCACCTCCACAGGCTAATGAACATTTGCTTTATGTTGACAATTCTATTAACAGCTGTTAAGAATCACATCAGTCTTACTTTGAAGCCCACATTATATGGAGTAGACATTCTTAGCAACAGAAAGATTTCTCTGAAAGCAAAGCAACCACAACCAAAAGCTAATAACCGAGAACCAGCACTTTTCCAAACAGCACCCATGTGCGTATGACTTCATCAAACCTCACCATCCAATGAGGCAGGTATAGTTTGTAAATCCTTGCTTTACATGTAAGAACAGATGGGAAGGTAAATAGTCTGCTCCAGTTGTGCACTGTAAGCAGCTGGCCCGCCCATGCCTTGTTCTTTCTTTGTTCATTTTCATGTGTATGCGTATTAATGTGTGTGGGGACCCAAGGTTGACATCAAGAATCATCCTCATCACTCTTCCACCTTATTCTTTTGGGAAAGGTTTCTAATCAAACCAGAGCTCACCACCAGGCTTAGCTCCAGCCTTTTTGCTTCTATAGCCTAGGCTTTAACCTGCTGAACCATCTCCTCATCTGCGGTCCATACTTTTCATTGCAACCTTAAATAGCCTTTTCAAAGATGCTAGATACTGCCAAAGATTTTGAACAGAGAAAATAACAGAGAAAAGGAATCTTAAAAGTTCATATATAAGAATCTGAAATACAGAAACAGCATCATGTACCCAACATCACACATAAATTTTGTCATCACTCCTTTCAAAATTTATCTTGTTATAAAAGTGATCTCTCTGAAAATATTTCAATAAATAATGAAAATACTTGTCATTTATGTAGAGACTTTAGACATTAGTTTTTCTGTTTCAGTGAAATTCAGTGTCACTATTATTAGTTACCCGATATTACTGAGATTTAAAATTAATACAGATATATTTTAAAGATTCTCCCCAAAAATCCAAGGTTATTTTTTCCATTTTCATGCATATATATGTGTGTGTGGATATGTTTATGTATGCACGTTTGCACTCATGAGAGTGTGTTTTGTGTGTTTAGTGTATATATAAAGACCTGAGGTTGATATGAGGACTCTTAACTCAATTACTCTTCCACTTTATTTCTTGAGGCTGGGACTTTTAATTAGACCCAGAGTTCGCCTATAGGACTTGTACAGCTAGCCAGACTGCTCTGGTGATTCTCAATCTCATCTTCTGATGGATTAACAGGCAAGTCACTATGCCACCCATCATTTCACATGGAATCTAGGGATAAACTCTGGTTCTTTTGCTTAGGCAGCGAGCGCTTTAACCACTGAGCCGTGTCCTTGGCTTAAATGGAAAATTTTTGTTTGTCTTCAATCAAGACAGTCATTAAACATTCTTTCATAAACAGAACTGCTTATTTCACTTTAGCCAATGATGTAAATTCCGGTTTAGGATTCTTATTTGAAAATGTTCTCCAAGTCAATCCATGCAGAATTAACAGTGTGGGTAAGTTGAAATACTAAGTGATTGGGTCATTTGTTCAACCAATGTGTATACATATATACTGTGCAAGGAAATTAAAAAACACATTCTGATCTTAGAAACTTAGAATCTAGAAGTATTTGAACACATGTATAAGGGACATGAATAAGGAGCCATAATATAAGGAAAATAATTCTCCAACCAAGTAACCAAGAAATCATGACCCTGGGTCAAATAAAAAAATGTAAATTTCACAAATTATCATTTGTCTATTCACAGTTGCCACTCCCAAAATTTCTTGAAAGAAATTAAAAAAAAAACCCAACTGATTATTTTGCTGAGCAAATTTTGACTATTCCACGAAATTGCCAGCTCATTTTCTTAGCTTTGCAGTCTTAACAGACAGCTAAAATTACAACTACTATTTATCCAAGACTCAGGCCACACAGCAATTTTATTTATGCTGTTTTGAGTTTAAAGCAGAAAACAGCAAAATAAATACTGTAATAGATTCATTCAGTACCTTCAAAAAGTTTAGTAAAAACAAGCAAATCTTCCTACTCATCTATAAACTGTTGTGGTTATGTCTTACATATGTGTTTTGTGGCTGAACACTTGGCCTGGAAGAGATTTATCTCCTGAGTCTTAGGATCACTTCCTATTAGATGCCAAATGCCAAGACAGTTCCTTCCAGGACAAAACTGAAATAAAAATAGCATCTATTTTGCATTAAAGAAGACCCACCAGGGCCAGGGAAGTGGCTCAGCGGTTAGAGCTCTTGCAGTGTAAGTATAAGCAGATGAGTTTGGGTCCTGAGCGCTCATGTGAAGGAGGGGTGCGAGGGGGGTTACACAGTGCATCTGAGCTCCAGCCATTGGGTGGAGACAAGGGGATCCTAGGGACTTGCGGCAGCCTAGCCAAAATGGGAAGATTCTCATTCAGTGAGAGATCACTTCTCAAAATAAGGTGGAGAGCAATAGGGAAAGACACATGAAACATTGAGCAATACAAGCATTCATCTGTGCACACATCTCTATACACAGCTGAAACACATTTTGTGAACATTCAATTCACAGAGCAAATGTGGGAATTAATTTCACTTTCTCTTAACAGTACATAACACTTCAGGATAAAAAACAATCTTCAAAAACCAAAAAATTAGAAAGTTGAAAGTTAGTGATGAAAAGATACAAACCTTGATTATCAACTGTTTCACAGTATTCACTGACTTAAATTTATTTTTAACATTCTGAATGTTTTTAGAAAGCACAGATATGTTCGTCGAAGTCTGACAAAGATAAACCTCATCTTTATTCCAATTAACATCAACTCCTTTCTGAAGGAATAACCACTCCAGACTTAAAGCTCACTAAGTATCAGCCACAGGCTGGGGATCTAGCCTTCAAAGGAAGTAAAACACCCAGAAGCAGTGATTTCACAAAGCTGTTCGTACTTGGAGTACTCGATAGGATTCTACACAGAGAACAGTGCAGAGAAGACTCAGGCAGACATGAACACTTAAGCCATCACCGGACAAAGAGTCCGACATTTTAGCAAAGGCGGGGCAATGTTGAACGTGAAGGTAAAATCACACAGGCAAAGGCAGAGAGGCAGATGCAGGAATCCATGCCACACTCATTAGTGGGAACACAAATCTCAGCCTCTTGGGTCAGAGATCCCAACTTTAAGCACTGGGGCACTTAGAGATTTTATTCAGTAAATCATCTTCTGCAGTCCCTAGAGATTCTTGGATGCTGTCATCAGTGACAGGAAATGGGAGGGTTTTAAGCAGAAGCTCTCTTGTGTTGTCCTGTTTTGGGGAGCAGAGGAGGCATGTGTCTCAGTCATGGCGTCTAGTATGGCCTCTGCATTCTGTGCAATCTGTCTTCGACTACTATTTGGGTACTGTTTACTGTGTATTATTTTTAAAGACAGGCCTTTTCTCTTTCATCAGGCTGCAGGCCATGTGCAATGAGGAGCTAGCAAGTTTCTCACTTGCTCTTCCGAGTATCTATATTTTGTTGGATCTCTTGAAAAACGTTTCTTCAAATTTTTGCAAAGAGCATTTCATCATCCCTTCAGGAGAGCCATATCCTTTACATTAGTCTTCATTAGGCTTCCTGCTACTCCCTGTTACTTAATGACTCGCCCATAAATCCATTTGGGATGAGTAAATTGGTCTTGACACCACAATTTTTTCCATCACTTGGCTCAAGTAATTCTAAGTTTTCATCTTTTAAATTGGACAAGGCAGAAGGAACAGTTCTCACAATTTCTGAAGCAAGAGATGAGACTTCTGAACCATAAACGGAAGGAAGACTTCCTTTGGCCAGGGTCACCTTGGAGAAACTTCTCCCTTGGAAATTAAAGCATTACCACCCTGTATGACCTTGTCCCTCCCCTGATTCCTCCTCAGGTTATTTTAAATGACCTATTTTCATAAGTGGCTATTAAGCCAAGGCAGTATATTCTCTGTCAGAGGCACTAAGAGGTCAAGTGTGACTTTTTATAATAAAAGATTGGGGCAAAGAGGTTGAGGAAAATCAAATTTTATTCATCCGTTTGACATGCTAAGCATGAAGGATCCACAAAGCAATTCATACAGAAACCCTGTAAGGTGGCAGGCAGAAACAAGCTTGACCCCAGACCCAAAGCTACAGCACCTTCTTTCTGAGTGTGGCAAGGTTTCTATCACCTGGGCAAGGGCCGTGGAAAACAGCTCCAGAAAAAACACCCAGTGACTAAGTATGTTAAGACAGTGGTGAAGAAATGTAATGGCCCAGCAGAAAACTGAGCTGTGCTGCTTCACGGAACACACAGAAATCTTTACTTCTTGCCAATGTGTACTTCACCTACTCCTAAAATGTCTACAGTAAAGTGCAAAAAAACAAAACAAAACAAACAAACAAAAAACTAGAGCAAAGACTTGTAAAACTACAGCCCCAGCAATGCAGCACGGCGGAGATCTATCAGTCTTCTTCTTAGGGCATTCCTAACCCCATTCTCCCAGCAGGAGAGACAACCCCTGCCCTGTTGGTGACTAGGGAGCTCCCTGCAGCATCACCTTCCACCTTGGCGCAGCCCTGCTGTCATTTTCCTCTCCCACACAGGCTTTCAGCTGCTTGAGAAGAGGGGAACATCGTGCTGCAGCCCTGGAAACTAAGCTGTAGGAGACACAGCCAAGCCCAGTATCAAACAAAAGCCTGTTCTATACCTTCCTCAGTGCTCTAAGCTTTGGTATGATGGCTAGCAATGTAGCACACACATACTCCAATAGCTACTAACCTGGCTCCTCGCAACACTTTTATTAGTGACATCAACTATACAAAGAGAAGGAAAACACATTTTGTGGGTTAAAGTGAAGTATCCAAATCTACAAGGATGCTTGTTAAATCCAGATTTACTCAGGTGATAGATGCTGACATTTCTGTTTTATAAAGTTTCCTAGGTTCACTTCTGAAAGTGGTTTTAAATCACGGTGATTTTTGTGGCCCACACTCACGGACATTTGAAGTTTCTCCAGGCAGCCAACATTCTCATGACCGGAGGATGGCGCCACTGAAATCCAGCAGACCAGGGATGCTACCAAACGTTCTATTCTATAAGAACAGACAGCCTTCTACCACAAAGAATTATGCAGTCCAAAGTATCAGTGGAGGCTCAGAAACCTTGCCAAGAAGTTCGAACAACCACCACTATCAGCTCCCAAAACACTCTTCCTTCTGTTTTAAAACAATGAGGAACTTTAGAAAAGTCAAGGACTAAGAAATGAGAACCAGATAATGGACATATAAATTAATCAGCTCTCCATATTTGTAGGTTTTACACTGGTGACTCTAACTAACCTTAAGACTTAGAACTGTCAAAAACAATAGACAAACTTGCATTTATGATTGCTTTCTCTGTTATGGACATGCAGATTTCTTTTTCTCCATGTCATGTATTCTCTCACCAATACTCTTTGCAGCTATGTACACAGTACTACACATTTTTTAAATAATCTACAGATGAGCTGAAGTAAGTACATGGCAGGATGTGTATAGGCTATATGCAAATACAGCCATTACACAAGGAATTGAGCAGCCAGGGATTTTGGTATAGGGAGGTATGGAAACAATAATACTCTCAAATGGAGGAATAACTTTATTAATGATGAGGAATATTTTATTTCTGAAATCATCAAAATTTTAAGGAATTGCAATTCTAAATAATAGAGATCTAGTCCTTGATACAAAAAAGGTCACTTTGAAAAAGAAAAAGAAAAAAAAAAAAAGGTCACTTTCTTTTCTTTACACAGCTCTGATTCTAAAAGGAAAGAACAAGCCACAAAATATAAACATCTTTTTAAAAAAATTTTAGTATCTCACCCTTCAGCGAAGAGACCTGATGCAGCCAATAAAGGAGGCAGGAAATCCGAGTTTAAATATGAGCGGCATCATTTCGCCTCTCATTTTTTTTAAACTTTTTTTTATTCAATTGTGCATGTATGCATGTGTGCACGTGTGTGTATGTATGTGTGTGCATGTATGTGTAGAACCACGGGCGAATTCTGGAACCACCATGGACCGACTCCACCTCCTTGTTTACTCTGCCCCGGGATTCATAAGCTCCGCCCCACCAGGACCAGAAATGCAGGCCGCCCTCGCTTCCGCCTGGCGTCTATACGTCTATACGTGGGGTCTAAGATCCGAACTCGGGACCTTCCGCTTGCAAGGCAGAGGCTTAACCCCTGAGCCACCTCTCCAGCCCCCATTTCGCCTCTCATATCCCTAGGCTTCACATTTGCAAATTAAGGGAGTTATATTAGATGACCACTGAGATCTCTTCCTACTCTAGCATTCAGTTCACCTGTGTGGTAACTCCCATAACACACGCACATATATATATATATATATTAACGACTGGCAAGGTGAGGGGACATCTGTAATCCTATCCCTGCAGTGAATGGAGGACCACAAGTTCAAGATTAGCCTATTCTACACTGCACGTTTGAGGGTAGCCTTGGCTACAAAGGGAAAGAAACACTAGGAATAAAAATTTCAAAGAGAGGCCGTTGTTTAGTTACTGTTGCAAACACATTGGTATCTTCTAATTTTGACGAAATGGGCATAATTACACATGAATGAGTTAAGTTACCAAAACTTTAAAAGGAAACAATGTGTAAGACTTGAAGAGGCCCTTATTAGAATGCTTGTACTTCTGAGAACCAGTCCAAGGTAAAAAAATCTCAACTAAAGAGTCCGAGGTGGGACGCGTATTCCGGTCTCACGTGAGATGCTAAAATGAAGCAGAAACCGAACCAATCCAATGCTGCACGGTCAGAACAATTGCTGGGTAGCTTATGGGAGAAAGCAGGGAGCCAGCCAAATGCAGCAAGACACTAACGAGAGAACTATTTGGGACCATCTTAGAAGGAAGACGACATGCAGAGGGGCGTGGTTAAAATGGGCGGAGTCTCGGCTCCCGCAGACCCCAGCACGCGTGAACCTTCTTCCATTGAATCCTCTGCAGGTACGAGCGCTCCACAGTAGCCGCGCATGGACGGAGCGCTGGCGGGGGCCCGGGTCGTGCATCATTCCAAGCCCGCACTCCGGCGCGGGCCCGCCTTCCCGCCTTCCCGCCCAGGCCCGGAGGGTGCGGCTCCCGCGCGGCCCAGGCGCTTCGCCCCACAGACCGCCCGGCCCCGGCGACCCCGCTCCGCGCTCCTTTCTCCGACCCGCTCCGCCGGCCCTCCCGCGGCCGCCCGCTCACCCAGTAGCCCGGATCCAGCGCCCGCGCTCCCGGCGCCCCCACGAGCCCGGCCGCTGCCGACCAGCACCGCTGAACCGAAACCGCCGGGACAGCCGCTTTGCGCCTCAGCCAATCAGAGCCTCCCTGGACGACGGCAGCCGCCAGGGCCAAAAAGGCCGCGTCGTTCTAGAACGCGCACGCCTGAAACTAGCTGGTTTGTTTAATGGTAAGTTTGGTGCAGTCGGATTAATTTAGAAAGCCCTGTGTTCGGGTGTTTTCTTTTACTAGAGAGCCAAAACACAAAAACAACAACAATCTGTCCTATCCTATCCTCTCCCCCCCAACACACACACAGAAAAAATCTAGACGTGGCTTTTTGAGTAAGTTTTCTTATAACAAAGAATGACCTAAAGTCATAGGAAACTAGAATTTATTAATAAAATAATACTAGATTTTACTAATAAAATAATAAGCTCTAACTATCTAGGAATATCTTTCAATCATATAAAGAAATATAAAAGTCTTGAGTCCTGAACTCAATCTTTGGATATTAATTAAATGTGTGAAGCTTAGTTACTCACTGATAGCAAGAAGTTGTTTCCATGACAATGTTGATTAAGGAAAATGTTAAATCTCTAAAGTAACTCAATTGTAATGGCGTTTGATATGACATTACAAGCTAGTTCCAGTTAGAAATATCAGGCAAATATATTTAATTCTGCTATAGGAACTTGGTTTGGAATTTTGCATGAGTTCTCAATATTATTGCTATTGTTGGAAAGGAAAAGAAAAAGAAAAGAATTATACCAAGATTTCCTTTTTCTCCCCTACATCCACAACTTAAAACTTGAACTTTAATTCCCTTAATAACTTTTAATATTATCAACAAAGTATTGATAGTTTTAAACAACAGATGTGTATTCCTGCTAAATGTTATAGGAGTTAAAAGCAAAATTGTTTTCTAAGACAAAAAATAAAAATGGGCTCCTCTTTTCTAAGCACCTTCTTCACTAAAGGTAAAAGAATTGAACCTTTGATCAATGTCATAACAGAAAACAACTCTGTGTGGTTTTGTAAAGAGTGTAGACTTCCCTCTGTCCTTATGCAAAACTTGGTTTGGGTAAAGACCAAATAATTACGGACATTGATAAAGCTGTATTTCAAGTCCTTGCAATATAAAATATAATATAAATTTAAGAGCACTAATAAAATAGCATTTAAACCAAATAACTGTCTGCAAAGAGCAAACATATGAGGTATACCCTGTTCCTAAAAGTCTTCTTCATGAAAAATGTCTAATTACAGCTGAGGAAGTAGTGTATGCTTAGGATAAGTCTCCTGCACCACTGTAAAGTGGGGGTGGAAGCACAGGCCTGTAATCCCAGCACCTGGAGGTGGAGGCAGAACAATCCCAAGTTCAGGGATTCAAGTAAACTGAGTTTTTTTTGAGGTCAGCCCAGACTACATCAGACCTATTTAAAAAAAAAAAATCAAATTGCACTACATTCCTCTTTAAAAAAAAAAAATTGTGCATGTGTGTGTGCGTGCGTGTGTGTGTGTGTGTGTGTGTGTGTGTGTGTATCAGAGGGCACTGTATGTCCCTGTGGAGAGCCAAGAGTGACTTCAAGAACCATTCTGGATTGCTTCTGCCTCTTTCTTTCTTGGCTCTGGGATTTCCCAGGCTCTGCCCACCAGGGCAGGTGATCGAGGTTTCTGCCTGGCATTTTTTTTTTTTTTTTTAAATGTGAGACCTGGGATCTGAATTCAGCATCTCTGCTTGAAGGCAGAGTCTTAATCTCTAAGCCATCTCTCCAGCCCACATTCTTCATTTTTAAAAAAAATTATTATCATTCTTAATTCATAACTGCTGTCACATTGCCAGAGCCATGATGTAGCCCCTAAACCTGGCTGGTGGGCAGGGAATGGGAGTTTCAGGACTCCGTTCATCTTTAGAGTAGCTACCATTTTTTCCAAAGGCACAGCTCCATAAAGGTCCAAAGCAACAGACGGTGGGACCAGCAAGCTGGAACATATGTGGTTATTCCCAGAAACCCCTCAGCAACTTAGAACTGACCCTTACTAACTCCCCAAGACAACTTTCCATCATCTGTCATCATACAAGGAGATCAGGTATGAAACGCTTTCTCAGTACCATCTCAGGAACGTCACCATTTTATCTCATCTTTTCTACCAGAACATGGCTAGCACTTCCTTTTATTGTCACTGTGAATTTGTCTTTCCTGGAATACGTGTGTTTGGGATCATGCTGCATACAGCCTTTCCAGATTGGCTTAGAATCATGTATGTCTTTTCATACTGAATAAAATTCTTCTATGTTCTTTTAGGTACTGAATAATATTTCATTTGGATGTGCCACAGCTGATTTGCTCATTCACTTATTGAAGATCATCTTGGTGGCTTCCAAGTTGAGGGAGTTGTGTATGAATCTGTTATAAATAGCCTATGTAAGTTTTTGTGAGGAATTATGTTTTTCTTAACTCATTTGGGCAAATGTCTGGGAATATCATTGCTGAGTCATAAAGTAAGATTGTATATTATTTCATAAGAAACCACTGAGCTATCTTCAATAGTTATGCTATTTTGCATGACCACTGACCATGACTGACAGCTTCTGTCAAGTGATTGACAGCCTCTGTTGCTCCACATCCTTACTAGCCCCGGAGATTTCCAGAGTTTCAGAGTTTGAGAAGCATGCAGTGGATTCTCATTGTTGTTTTAATTTACAGTTTGCTAATGGCGTGTAAAATGTAGCACTTTTTTTCTTCTTTTTTCTTTTGGTGTTTAGTTTTAAAATTATTTATTAACGCTTTCACAGAAAAATATATTGAATTTATATGTTTCAATTCCCTACACCCCCCTAACTGCCTCTCACCCCTTCAGTCCCACTCCACTTGGTCTAGTCAGTCTCCTTCCCTATCCCAATTCTCTCTGCATGTGTGACCCATTGGGCTCCATCCAGGACGCTTGTATTGGCAAGTGCCAGGGTACCCACTGGGGTATGAATGGTTTACTAGTGGACTAACCACTGAGTTAAGGAGCTCCCTCTCTCATGCTCTGTATCATTGCCACCCAGTCTTTCCGGTGGCACTGTATCTCTTGAGACCCTTCCCTTTTTTGTGGCAAAATTTAATTAATAGGTCAATTCTTGAAGAGGTACCATTTTTTATATGCTTGTATTCGACCTGTGTGTCTTCTCCAATGATGTGTCTGCTTACTTTGGAACCAGGTTGTTCTTTTTATTGTTGAGTTTTAAGAGGTCTTTTTAGATGTTAGATAGTAGTTCTTTGCCAATACATCTTTGGCCAGTATTTTCTCCCAGTCTGTGGCTTGTCTTTCTTTTAAAAATATTGTTCCCAAAGTAGACAAATAGTGGCATAAAAATACTTATGTGGATTCTTGCTATTCACACTTGGCTCTATGTGTCTACAATTCTTTGTGCCAATTCTTCATAGTCTTTAAACCGATGTGTCCTTCAGTGTTACGTGCTCATAAGTGAAGGTATTGCAGAAGTGCACTATGTTCCAGAAACCACAGTGAATATACATAGGAATGAAATCAGTGTGATAAATAGTGGTTTTCTTTCCTCTCATATTCATTTCAGATTCATGAAAGTCAAGGTACGGAATCAACCTAAGTATCATCAGGTGAATGGACAGACATATGTTCATTTAAGTATATAATTAGATGTTATCCTATCTTTTTTTTTAATTTTTATTTATTCAATTGTGAGTGTGTGCGTATGTATGTGTGCGCGTCTGTGTGTGTGTAGAACCACGGATGAATTCTGGAACCACCATGGACGCCTCCACCTCCTCCGCCCCGGGATTCATAGGCTCCGCCCTACCAGGGCCAGAAACGCAGGCCGCCCCCACTTCCGCCTGGCATCTATACGTGGGATCTGGGATCTGAACTTAGGACCTTCCGCCTGCAAGGCGGAGGCTTAACCCCTGAGCCACCTCTCCAGCCCGTTATCCTATCTTTTAAAAGAAGAGATTATTTATTACATTTGCAATGAAATAATTTCACCCAGTGGATATTTTAGGTAAAATAAGCCAAGGTCAGAAATCCAAGCATTGTATGACTTCACATATGTTTGGATTCCTCAAGTGATCTTGCAGAAATGTAGTAGAATGGTGAATGTCAGAGATCTGAGAGGAAGGGGGAAGATGGGAAGAGGTTGCCTAAAGAATAAAAAGATAGAATGAATAAATTCTTAGCTGCATTGTACAACATGGCAATCATAATAATAATGAAATTATGTAATATCATTTCAAATAAAGTATGCTTAAATTTTCTAAAAGAGAGAGAAGGTATTACATCTGGCTTATTTTATGAAACCTTCAAAAGTCCTATGAACAATTGGAGGATGGTGATGACGTATACAGTGAACTGAGTTAGCTAGCATTCTTCAAAGCATGCTTTAAAATATAATATACTTGTTACACTTCCAGGAACAGTGGCTGATCTTGTTTAGCAGTGTACTGACTGGTATGGCATGTTGGTGTGGACTAGACCTTTACTGAGAATTTGGCCTGGATAACAAATTTAAGCCATGTTGTTGTGGTTTCAGGTACTTGGATCCACTTGTCTACCATTTCAAAGGGTGAGGAAATAATTTGCTAAAGCAAACAAGAAGAAATAAATTTTTTCCTTGTGTGTGTGTGTGTGTGTGTAGAGGGGCACTGGGTATACCCATGGAGGCTCATGGCTTTGGGAATCATCCTGCCTTGCTTTACCTCTTTTTCTTTGCTCTGGGACTTCCCAGGCTCAGAAGTGCAGGCTGCCACCCTTTCCACTCACATTTTTGCAGAGGTCTGGGATCAGAGCTGAGGTCCTTCTGTTTTCAAGGTAGAGGTTTAACCCCTCAGTCATCTCTCAACCCAAGAAGGGAATTCTTTAGTATTTAATGCATTTTGACAAGTAATGTAAACTAACCTGACCTATTGTAGTTATTCTTTATGCCGTTGTAAGACAACACTCATATTCAGGCAGAAAGAGAAAAAAGGAAATTTATTTGGCTTATAGTTCCTGAGGAGAGACATAGCCCATTATGGTGTAAAGGCATGGTGGGCAGCAGAAGCTGGAAGAGTCTGATTCAGGCTTCAGCAGTCATCATGGGAGCAGAGAGAACAAAGCTGCAGAAACCCAGCCTGACTTCCAAACCTCGAGGCCCATCTCCTGTGACATCCAACCACGCTCTATCTTCTCAAGATGCCCCAAACACTAGCATGAACTAAGGCATCAAACACTGAGCCTGTGTTGATCTAAGGCATCAAACACACGAAGACAGCTCACATTCAAACCATGACATAACTGATGAGCAGATGTCTCAGAAAAGGTAGGGTATTTTTTGCTTCCTCTTCTACATCACAAATACTTAGTTTCAGATATAATATTTAAGATGTTCAACTAAGTGTTCAGATTTCGTTGGTTATCATGCTGATGTGACTTGAATTTTGAGGGATGGGCTTAGGGCCTGAACCCCTGTTAGCTTATTCCCTCCACCCCCCCCCCCCCGAAATGCTGTAATGTGTCAGGTTCCACTATGAACTTCAGAAAAAAAATCTCTCCCAGCTATAAAATTCAGTGAAATTGGTGTGAAGCTGTCCTTGTATTTTAATCAAGATGAACTTGAAAGGTGAACATTATAAGTGGGAGAAATTATTTATAATTTGGTAATAAAAGTTTATGTCTAACACTCCAAATTTCATACATCTGCTATGTGCCGGTCTTGAGATATAAAACAATTGAAGTTGCCTTTGCATTTGGCCTTATATGAAAGGTCATAAATTAGAATGATAGCGTTGGTCCTCTCTCCCAGCTCGGAAAATTTCCATATTAACATCTTCACCTCCAACATAAATGGTTATCCAGTTATCAAAAAAAAAAAAGACTTGCATTGGCTTTTATGAATTATAGTTTATGTTGGAAATCTTACATATGCCTGCTATTTGCCTAGTGAGGAGTATTGACTTCAATAAAGCTAGTTCTACCAGAGTGAAACTAATTAAAACTCCATGGACAATTTAAATAAATAAGGTATAGTATATAAAATTTAGCAATATTTTAGATATCAGTAGATGATTTCCAAGGTATGCAATTCTTTTAACTCTTAAAATACCTTTTTATAACTTCAAAGGTTTTCTCTTGCCAGAATACCTCTACAAAGTTTATTTCAAATAAACCTGCTTTTGGTTTCCAAAATGTTTTTTTCTAATGTAGTTTCCACTGATAATGAGAAAAATTTGATTTTTTTAACTACAGAAAAAAAATACACAACTCCTTTATTATGACATATAATGACTAAATTCATTTATAAAGTATTTGATTAATTGGAATACTTTATGTTTAGACTTTAAAAAATGTTTATAGCAAAAAACATATGTTCTCAATTTTCCAGTGTGGAATATCAAATCCATATGCTTTGCTGGTATAAGTTTATTTCACCAGCCCATCAGTCTAGTTAAAATACAACATAGTGTAAACAAACAGGGTTGGGTTAAAGAATAACTTTAGAGTCCCAGGCATCTATGGAGAATGCAAAATTTTGAGCCCAAAGGGAATTCGTTATAACCTTAATCATTAGAATTAATTTTTCTAGGTCTGGGTAGATGGCTCAGTGGCTAAAGTGTTTTTCTGTGCAAGTATAAGAACCGGAGTTTGAATCCCCAGCACTCATGTAGAAATGCTGGGCATAGCTTACATTCCTGCAGCCTCGGTGCTGGAGGGAAGATACTGGTAAATCTCAGGAGCTCACTGACCAGCTAGCTTAGCCAAAATGGAGAACTTTAAGTTCAGTAAGAGACCCTGTCTCAAGGGAATAAGGCAGAAAGTAGAAGAGGAAGATATCTAATGTTCTCCTTAGGCCTTCATATATGCATGCACAGATATATGGTTCTGTATACATGTGTGTATATGTATACACACACACACACACACACACACACACACACACACTTCAACACAACACATGCATCATATCTTTTTTAAAAAGTTAAGAAAATAGAATCTGCTTTTCCAGATTCTGGAGTAGAGAACATAATGGTTGAAAAATACTACCATGATAGCATAAGTTGGTTCATGCAGGCTGCTATCACAAAGTACTTGAAACTGGACAAGTTGAGAATAATAAAAAAATTATTGCCCACAATTCCCATTTGTGAGGGGAAACACTCATGACTTACTTTTCAAAGACTTCACATTTTATTTTTCTTCCCTTTTTTTGGGGGGGAGGGGAAGGGCAGGAGAGTCAAGGTTTTACTATATAACCCAGTCTGGCCCTGAACTAGCTCAAGCTGGGCTCAGCCTTGCCTCTTGAGTGCTGACATTGCAAGCATGTGCCACCATGGTCAGCTACCCACCTCTTACCACTATCACGTTAGTTATGAGGATCCAGAACGCAGATCTGAGGGGATACCAGCATCCACACCCCAGCAGGAGTAACAGAAGCTCTTTCATTTCAGGTTGGTTTTTCCTAAGTGGCTGGCTTCTCTCCCTATGGTCTGTGAATCCTTCACACCAAGAACCACATCTGTGGGCACCCAAGGGCCTTTTTCCCCCATGGAATGAAGCTAGATGTAGCTGTGCCCATCTGTCATCTCAGCTACTAAGGCAGGAAGATTACTTGGGGCCAGGAATTCAAGACAAGCTAGGAAACAGAGAGAAACTCCATCTTGAAAAAAGCAAAAATGAGAACGAGGCACCAACAACTGTCTCCCCCCAATGGAAAACAGCCATTTGATTATACACAAATGCAGAAGATACATATGTTTACCTTGAGGTATAATTTATGGAGAGGCAAGGTCTGCTACTTCATGCTGAAGAACTGGGAATACAGAATGTGGTGAGGGCCAACCTAGCTTCCAGTTTGATCAAAGACTGCATGGTTGTTCATGGATTGGCCTTCATCTCAGTGGGTGGGCAAGGTACTGAGCCATTGGCCTAAATATTGGACTTACCAAGCTAGAGAGATCACTCAAAAGTTAAGCTTCTGCCTCGAAAGCAGAAGGATCTGAGTTTGGATCCTGAATCCCATATAAAAAACACCTGGCAGAATTGATGGTGGCCTGCAATTTCTGCCTTTGAAGGCAGAGCCTGGGAAATCCCAGAGCAAAGCAAAAAGGAGGTACAGCAATCCAATATTATTTCCAAAGTCATCCTTAGTCCTCCACAGGGACACCCATACCCCCCCACACACGCATACACATACACACAATATTGGATCTGCCCTAAGAAGATGATTTTTCAAATTGCAGCCTGTTCTTTTGTTTACTTTCAAGGGATTTTCCCCCCTCTGTGCTCAGCAAAGAAAAGGTGCTCCTGAATAAACATAGATGACTAAATGACTAAATGAATAAACCTTTCATTGGTGCTAGGATAAAATTGTGAGTACCCCAGATTTGATAAATATTAAATGAAAGATGAATGAAAAGGAGACACCTTAGTGGACGCCTCAGGAATTGTAAACATATACTTCTTGAACTTTACTCTCATAACCCCAATCACACACTCAACAGATATTTCCCCACCAGTAATTAAGTGTCTAAAACTGATGTCAATAGTCCAAAAATTTAACTTTTTACATCGATCTTTGATCAGAATCAGATGAAGAAATCCAGACTCCTTTAGTGTAACTCCCTTTCTTTACCATGAAGGGGACATCCTGCTGTCCACCAGTGGTGTAAAAGTTGACTATTGATTCTAAAGTTTGGAACAATGGAGTCTTATAGTGTAACTTAGTGTGATGAATTCAATTATACATTTATAAAACTCTCAAAATTTAGGAGTAAGTAGATTCTGAAGTTATTCTGTTATAGGTAAAGAAAGTCAGTTCTTTCTAAATAGCAAGGAAAGTGGCTTGCATTTCTTGGGATTTGGATAAGTGTTATTAAAGAACAGTATTTTGCTAGTTCAGTAACTGCAGCAGAGGGCTTCTTGGTAAAACCCAGCATGGCCTTTCTACCTTTGAAGTTCCTTCATTTCTAAACCACTGACAATTTTCCATTGGCCTCACATTGGTATGACTTGACCAAGTGCGAATCCCTAAATTTTCACAGAAAACTTATAAAAAAGGCCACATAAGAAAGAGTAGAAATTTTCCCTGGGCAGCAATACTGATCATAACTCAGACAGAGTTTGACTAAGTATTTGCAAGCTTAATTCTAGCACTAAAGCTGCATTACGTGTCTATGGGACTCAGCAGGGACTGGTGAGATTGGCAGTCACGGTTCACCCTTCAGTCAGAGGGGACAGGGCACATCATAGCACAGAACACAGGAAGAAAATCTACCAGAAGACACACTGGAAGCAAAGTTTCCATAGCAAAGGGGCATGGGGAAAGGGAGAGGCCTTGCTTCCTATTGGAGAAAGCAAGCATCAGGGGCTGTGCTCTCAGCTTTAAGTGAAGATGTGCGTGTGGTCCAAGGGGGCTGAGCCCTCTGAAGAAAGCTGTTGTGTCAAGTCAATTTCTACTGCTGTCATCAAATACCTGAGACCTAACTTAAAAGAAGGAGAGATTTATTTTGGCTGCTGGTTGCAGAAGGAGGGTGCAGTCCTTGGGCCCAAGCTCTGCGTCTGTGGTAAGGCAGAGAGCATCTTGGCAAGGAGCAAAGATGCCAACCTCATGGCAGGCAGGATTCCCAATATCCCCTTCAAAGCCATGTCTCTAATAACTTCCTTCACCTTGCCCCACATCCTAAAGGGTCCGGTCCGTCTTGTCTCCTGTAGTTCTACAGGCTGGGGACCAAGTCTTCAGTGCATGCTGCCTTTGACAACAGATGTCTTTGATATAGTCGCAAGGTATTTAAACCAAGGTCCTCCTCATCCTTCGGGCTCTTGGGTCATTCTCTGGGCATGTTCAGCAGGGCATCTATTCCAAGAGCAGGCATTAGTTCTGAGTTCTGGACTTAAAAACTTTGTATGTTCTCCCATATTTTTTTTTTTTTTTGCTCTCTTCCCAGATATTTGGCTAAATGTCATCATGCTAAATACCACACAAACTCACTTCTGATAAGGGAATGACAACAGATCCAATGCAGTCTTTGTTTTGCATACATATTAATAAGGCAAGGTTTTCTAAAAACTTAAGGAATTTCTCAATCCAAAATGTCAAAATCAGTGCTGTTTATAAGGAGATAGTGCATTTCCTAGGCAAGCAAAAGGACGTGCCTACTTGCCTGAAGATGCAGAGCAGCTTCTTTCTGTGGAGATGTGTGTATGTGGAAATCAGAGGACAACTTGCAATCATTCTTCCTCTATTTCTACCATGTGGGTTCCTGGACCAAACTTAGGTAGCTAGGCTTAGCAGCAAGTACCTTTACCCACTGAGCCATCTTGTCAGCCCTATTTATATTTTTTTGCAGCTAAGGATAAGAGCACAAGGTTTTGCATGTGCTGTGCAGGTGCATTATCATTGAATCACGCCCCACCCCCAGCTTCTCTGTCAGCATTTTACATCACACTTTGGAAGGAAGCTATGCTCCATCTGTGGATTTGGACTTGAAGGGCATGTCTTCCAGAAAGTATCTATGTCTTCTCAGCTCAGGTCTTGTCCTGCCCAACAAACTTTCATTTCCTTACTTTTCTGACTCATCCAAACCTGAGCCAGAAGGTTATTCCGAGCCTGGAAAATCTGATGGCTTATCCAACATGTGTTTTTATTGAAAATGGATCAAAGGCTGGGGGCAAACGTGAACAGTTGATGAAACAGGTTTATTACTCTTTGTATGAGGCAAGTCCCTGATGAGATGTAGCCATTTTTTCCTCTCCTGTTGGTTTTATTCATGTTATCACACCAGGATGGAAGATTTTCTGTAAATAAATGAGAGGAAGTTGCAGATATGACAAAGGAAAAGATCTCACAATTCAGTTCTGATTTTACCCTTTCCAAGAAGATACTGTTCAAGGATGGGGAAGCATCCACACTACTTCCTACCTCTGTCGCTTTCTTTTGCTCAGCATCATACACATACTGCAACCTAATTTTCTTAATTATTCTTTATGAGGCTCTTTACATGTCTGTTAATATCAGGTCATTTTCATAGAGGCATAGCATTCATCAATAATTTAGTTACAAATGCACATATATAGAAATTTCTTATCTGAGTATTTTCCTAGGTAAATCCCTCTATGTAGAATCACAATTTCCTTCAATTTTATTATAGTCATAATTAACTATTTATTTTTTGTGTCAAAGATTGAGTCTGGAGCCTTGTGCATGCTAACCAAGCACTCCACCACAGAACTATCAATAACTTATACATTTTAAATGATATTTTGCTGTAGGTAGTGTCCTAGGAGAGCTGATTTATACTTCTTTTATGATAAATGAATGTATGTAAGCCTCATAGATACCTTGCAGAGTTGTTATAGGTATCACCACCAAGCTACAAATGAGTTGCCCAGTAGAAAACTGACTTACCTCAAGTCTACATGGCCTATGATCTAGATTTTATTCTCAGGAAACATTCTCTGGAATCCATAATCATTAACCAGTCTGATTTTTGTTAAGTTACACAGGTACATTGCACAACTTGTATATCACAGGAGCCGTAGTCAAATACTGAACCTCTTCCCACTTATCTATGACTACACCTACAACCACTGGTGAAACAGCAATGTTTATTTTTGTTATATCTCAGTGATGGCCTAAGCATTTAGAAAAGACCTTGACCTTCTGGTCCAAGGGGGTCTCTGGAGGTTACCATTAGATGCTGGCTAAACCTGAGCCTGTTGGTGAGCATGCGTAGAGGAGGACTGGCTGCACCTCTCTCTCCATGTGTAGTCACGAAACCACTTCACATGGTCTCTCTACGACATGGGTTGATTGTGCTTCCTCAAAACATGGCCGACCTCCGCAGACACCTTACACTGTAAGTGAAGACTTTCTGATGAGCGTTCCAGCAAACGAGTTGGTAGTTATCTGTGACCCATGCTCAGGAGTGTTCCTTCTCTGTTTTTTATGCATCACGAAAGTCACAACCATCCATAGTTTCCAGGATGCCCCTGAGTTCCTTCCTCTGTTTTTTATGCATCACGAAAGTCACAACCATCCACAGTTTCCAGGATGCCCCTGAGCCCATTCCTAATTTGGAGGAGTATCAAAGTCACATGGTAAGATATTAACATGGAAGACAGATCTGTGGCTGCCCACCATCTGCTGCAGAACTAAAAAATTTTGTTAGCCTATAAAACATTCTTTGAAGCTCATTCTTTTTTTTTTTTTTTTTTTTTTTTTGCTGCAGAGCTGATAATGTGGGTGCTGATTCATTTTTGTTTGTCAGCAAGCCGCCCTTCTGATTGATAGGATGTGCTTATGCAATGACATATTGGCAGTGTGTATTTACAGGACCGTGGTGTAGTTTATGGCTTTGGAACAAAATGAACGACTAGCCTGTATGTAAATGGAGCCTGGGACCCTGGCCTTAGTGTTCAGGGTTTTCAAGTGAGCTGCAGAATCTCAATATGTTCCCTGCTCCTGAAAGTTACCCTTATGGCAAAACTGTTCGTTATACACAGGATTTGAAGGCGGTTTTGGTGACTATGGCGGAGTCGAAGTTCTTCCTTTAGACCTCTGCCAGAAGGCCAGCTTTGAAAGACAAGTTGACCTTCCTTCATGCAGGGATTCCCACTTTGTGGGAACCTTCATTCAGCTGTAATTTTGTTTACCAAGCAAGGCTGGTTTAGGAAGAGGATGGAGGTAACGATGCTGTTTACGCCTGTTGGTAGAGGTTCTCAGAAGGGAAATGTATAGAGTTAATCGAGTCACTCCCTTGTGGACTTGGAGATGCTGGGATTCCTCATGTTGATTGGTTTGGTTTATAAATGTTCTCCTTGATTTCAAACTAGTAGGATTCCATTATGTGTGTTTTCTGGGTAGGCCAACAACTTCAGGTTGGTAAATTTCCACTGCCTTTCTGTACAAACTGGTCCATTTTATGTACGAGTGGAAATATGATCCCAAGGGAACTATGATCCCAAGGGAATGGTGGCCAGTGTTAGCATCTGTTGTTGTCCCTCCAGGTTTCCCCTAGCCTGGCTGGAGAGAAAAGTTTGCTAGCTCCAAGAGAAACTCTGAAACCACAAAGAAACCAAGTCTGCCTGCCCCTGGAAGAATCTTTAAGTCATGGATACCTGAAGTGCTAATTGGATGTGATGCTTAGGATGGGGATTTGCTTTGCTTTAGGGCTATGATTCCTTTGCTCCAGGCTCCCCTTAGGTAATTTTCCAGGTGACAGAGTCTGAACTGCTACTTCCCATCATCACCTCCCATACATTGCCATTAGTTTTATGCTGTTAACTTTTGTAACGTGGTCTAAGTTTTCTAAGAGGGGCCAGGGGAGGGGCTGAACTTCCCCCTTTAAGAATATTCTGTTGATAACTTGCAACATCGTTTTGCTGGGCTAGACAGGTCAGCAACCCAAATTTCAGTGTGCAACATTGCCAAGGGAATTCTTTGCCTAGAAGGTCAACAGAACCTTGCTTCCAGTCTCAGTTGGATGTCCTGGTATTTGCAAACAGTGTTCAAGGTTGACTGGCTTCCTCTGGATTCTTTCTCCCCTGGGACAGTTACAGACCAGGTCATGGCAGGTAAAGCTGCAGGAGGGATATACAGTCCCTCACACAGCCACTGGGACATGCTAGAGCTCCAGGTCTCTCCAAAGAGAGTTATTTTTTGTTCTCAGTAATGGGATATTGGCGGTAGGTAGATATAAGCCTCTCTGCGCCTCGTGAGTGTGACTTTTCTCGTTTGAATTAATCTATTAATCTACTTGTGGCTTTCACCCACAAGTCAACTGGCCTGGCCTTACTGAAGAACTGACAAACATCATTCATACAGCTATTTCACAGTTTACCTTGGGAAGTCATGATGGGCCATCTCTATGGCTCTGTGTCGCCGAAGACAGGAAGCATCATGCCGCTTCTGTTCATTGGCTGTATGAGCCACAGAGAGACATTTATATTTTGGTCTATTCTGAATGAAAAGAAACTCTTTCTAGTCTATGAAAAGGTCTTGATCGGTCAGCTTTTTGGAGCTGGATGATTTAAATGTGTACAAGTCCTTGGCGTAAGATGCCTGCCACGTTGCAGCTGGACTGCCTCATTCCCTACATGGGACACCCTTATTACCTCACACAGACTCTGGTAGCTGCCACTGTAGAGAAAAATAGTAGCACCTGGAATCTGACTTCTTCTCCCAAACTTCCAAGTGAGAACAAATTAATGAGATGATCCTAAAGGTGCCAATGAGAAGTCCTGTTTGTTGTCACAGACTGGTGGGTGATAGCTTACGCTCCTTGCACGCAGGACTGTTGGAAGGTTCTACCTAGGCCTTTAAGTTAAGAGATGTCCCTAAAACTCTAATGGGTTTCTGTACTTGAGAAGGATTCATTTGCAAGCACAATTTTCAAATTCTTAAGGGTTTTGTATACAAGGAGGGCTCTGAGTCCCTCAAAATGTTTTCATTTTTTTTAAAAATGTGGTTGGTAGAAACTAACCCTTAATCCCATGAATAAGACTCCTTATACCTCACTTCACTTAATCGCTTGTGTGAAGCAGGCAGGGCAAACACATTCTAGCCAGTGAGGCTTTGGTGGTTGTCTTTAGAAAAAATGTTAAGAAAAAGTTTAAATCTAATACAAATGCAGCTTCATTTGTGAATTGAAGATGAACTGTGTGTTGAGTATTTCTTTGCTGCTTTTCAAACGGGGCAATTAAAAAGGAAGGGTTGAAACTGTTGGCTGTATCTCATGATTTACTATAAGTGTGGTATGAAGTGCATGTATTAATAAATCTCACTCCAGTTATGTTTCCTATCACAGCTACACCAGCTAGCTTTTGAGAGACTGGATTTGAAAAAGAAATAATAAAGAACTTTTTTCTTTTTCAAAAAGAGAGCTATCTTTTCAAATTTGCTTATATAACATTCAGCTAAGAAAATATATATTTATTGCTTAAAGTAATGTCATTTAATAGACAGCTACCTTTTTGCCTGTGACAGTAGAACAGAACGCTTATCTTCATATTTTCATAATGAAAACTCTCAAGCTTGGGTTACTCCGGCAGATTTACAACCCTTGAGAAGGAGAAACGACAGGCACTGTAATATGAAAGGAGAAACGGTGTTCTTAATGGATAGTGACGTCACTTCTAACAAGGGAGAAGCAGTCTTGTGAGTTTGCAAGGGCCACCACAAGTCAGCCCTGGCTGGGATTAGAGACCTTTTCAGTTCCAAAAAGGTCACAGATGATGCAGAAAAGAAGGGCCTTGAGACTCAGGTACAAGGGCAGTGTGGAAGGTGGTAGTCACCAGCCGATGGTGGATGTACATTAGCCACTGGAAGTTGCAGCTGTCTAGACAGGGCTGATCTTGAGAAGGGACAAGGTAAGATGTGATCCTCCAAGGTGACAGAAACCCAGAAGGGTGTGTTCATGGGAAAGCCAGAATGCCTAGGATTCATCTTATCCAGTCCTGAGGTGGTCTCATAACTTGAAAGTGATATTGACAGTCGCACTGTCTGGGTGGCTAGAGAAATGACCATAACAAATGCCAGACACCTGCTATCTTTTATTTGCAAACAAGGCCTAAAAGGTTTAACATGCTCTGGAAAGAATATTATTGATTGTGGCGTGAAAAAGAGCTTTCAATTCTCACAGGTTGCTGTTCAGTTGTATTTGCCCCACACCTTTACTTAAAACTGACTAAGGAGGGCAGGTTTCTATGAAAGCTAAGATTTGCAGAAGCTAAGAACATTACATGGGGAAGTGCATTTGCAGAAGCTAAGAATACTACATGGGGAAGTGCCCCCCACCTGGGCATAGCTGGAGAGAGTCTTCTCAAGTTCAAGTCCAATGAGAGCCATACCTAGGGGGGCACCTTCCACAGCAGGAGGGACTGGGGATGTGAAGGGATTTTTTTTTTTCAGGGAAAACTTGAGCACTCAAAAAATCTGAACGTGTTCTCGCTTTGCAAATGAATGTTCACTTGTTCAGCTAGGTTTCTGGGAATATACGGGTTAACTTCAGAACTTAGGACGTTTTGCCAGCTCAGAGGATAGCCAAGCACTTCAAATTTGCCAGCACGATTAAATGTACTTCTCCTTAATTAAACGCCGGCACATCCAGCCATCTCTGTGATCAAAATTAAGTATCTCAGATTTATCGTAGATGGAGCCACACTGCCGAGGCAAAGGTCAGAGCTGACCAATATCACAAAGGACTATAATTTTTTTATTATGTTATTATCTAATTAATTTTAATGCACTCAGACAATGGTTATGAGCTTGAGCAGGCATCTCAGGGTTGTCTTCTACCCCTGTTGGTTCCAAATCACGTGGTGTAGATCAGTTGCCTTGTTTCTCTATACCTCGGTTTCATCATCAGTAAAATGGGAGTGTTCACTTCACCTTCCCATACCTTACAGCATGCTGTCTATAATAAGTCATGAAACTAATAAATACAAAAACATTTGTTGCTTTGTTCACAGCATGGTTAAGCATAAAATTAATGTTAGCAATGTACTATAATGTAAAGATTACTGTTATTAAGATGAATTTCCATTTTAGTCATGTGTCTTACTGTATAACCTCATGCTTAGTTTTTAGAATATATAAAATTACCAATTTATAATAGGCATACAGATCATAGTAGAAATTATTTAAGTTCATAATTCCACACTTCAATTTACATGAAAGCACAGAGACTGGGAAGATAACTCAGTCAGCAAAGTGTTTTTTTTTTTTTTAAGGGGGTAAAGTGTTTTTGATGACAGATGAAGACCTGCATTTGGATCTCTGACATCCGTGTAGAAAAACTCAGGTGTTGTGGTGTGCACTTGTAATCTCAGCACTGGGGAAATAGAGACAGGTGGATCCTCATGGCTTGCCAGCCAACCAAGCTAGTCAAACTGATGAGCTCCAGATCCCAGTGAGAATCCTGTCTAAAACAATATGAAACAAAAGAAAAAATCAAGCCAACAAACAAAACAACCCAAAGTGGGCAGCTTCTGAGGAACAATATATACACACACAGTCTTTTGACCTCCACATACACACACATATATATGCACACAACCTCCCCCCCATGTCAGAACCATGCACTTCCTTGCCTGATGCATTTGACACAAGATGGGTAAAAGCTATGTTCAAGTCTTGATGATGTCCACTATCTCACACATCTGTTCTCCACAGTGTAACAATGTTTTGGGGCCCCCCTGGAGACCCTTGAGGGCGGGGTTAAGTTGGCATGGAATCAACAGCACAGACTCCGGGAGTCAGGTGAGTGGCAAAGCAGGCTCTCAGGCTTGCAGGCTCGTTTATTGTAGTATCAGGCTGCTTATATACCTCACCCAACATCCCATAAGTCCCAGCGTGAACCTTTGCTGAGTTGTCCTGTCTGGATTAGTCCTCTCAGCCAGGCGGTTTAATGTCAGCACCAACTGTCTTTGCTCTGGAGAAGACATAGTCTCCGAGATTTGTATGCTTAGCGGGAGGGAGGAGTCCAAGGAGCCTCTCTGATGGGGGATGGGACTCTCTGTGGTGCAATCATTGTTCATTCCTCCTACATGTCAGAACCATGCACTTCCTTGCCTGATGCATTTGACACAAGATGGGTAAAAGCTATGTTCAAGTCTTGATGATGTCTACTACCTCACACATCTGTTCGCCATTTAACTCCAATCAGTAGCTCTCACACATTGATATACACAAGCATATCAAGGGAGCCTATTATAAGTTCTGAAATTCTGGCTTGGTGAATTTGTAGGGACCAGGCTTCTGTAGACTTACTAGATACTCTGCTGGCTCTGGTGGAGGTGGCACATGGAACCTGATGGCATATTGGTGCCCTATCGATGTTTCCCTCCCATTTGTCATTGATGAGAAGGCAAGATCTATAGTTTCCGGTCTCTAGTTCCCTCTTTTTTTCTAAGATTTGGATCATTTCCCACTTAGAAGGTACTTTCAGGTCTGAAGTAGCACCAGTTAAGACTGAAAAAAAGGAAAAATGCATATGTGTGTGTGTGTGTGTGTGTGTGTGTGTGTGTGTGTGTGTGTGTGTGTAATGCATTCATGAGGGAGACAGGGAGAGAGAGAGAGAGAATTCACATGCCCATCATGGTGCATAGGTGGAGGTTAGAAACTGACTTTAGAAAATCAGTTCTCTCCCTCTGCCATGTGGGCTTCCTGGAATCAAACTCAGGTGTCCAGCTTTAAAGCAGGTGCCTCACTCGCTGAGCCATCTGCTTGCCCCAAGGCAGATCTCTCTCCTAGGTTCTCAGGGTTAGTCTCATGATGCCACTGGAGAGAGAGAAGGGACAAGGATGTATCAAGACTCTTGGCACAGTATTCACGAAGGACCATGTGGCTCAGCATCTTTGCATTTTGTTTCTTGGGTTCTAAGTGATCAGTAGGTAGTAAGAGAGAGAGTTTAGAGTCAGTGACCACATGAGAGCCAAACAGTAGTCGTAGGACTTAAATTGAAAGGTTGTAAGGTCCTGCAGTGGCTCTCGAAGTTTGACCATGGCTGGTATAGGCAGAGCATGTAAGACTTCAAGGCCCATTGTCAAATCAGTTCTGACCTTTCTGTATTCTTACTTTTATCATTTGTATGTGGTTTGACATGTGCACAAGAATTTTTCACTGTTACAGGATATGGTAGGCTGTCTTATTAGTGAGAAGTTGGATCAAAACGTCATTAAAAATGATCAATGTGAATAAATTCTCCTTCCAGTTTCTGCTGCAGTGGGAGACCTGCAGAAGTCATTACTCACATCCACCAATAAGAAAGAGGTCACACAACCTGGAAATCAGCAACTCTCCTTAAACCAAATAGGAAATTGAAATCATAGGACAAGCTGCTGATATAAAAGCTGAGAGAGGTAGAAAAGAATGCAGAACACTGCACTTGCTAGAAACGTCTCTTGAACTGTGGGTCGCAACTCCATATGGGGTTGCATAGCTGAATGCGGATGGCCATGAAACATTTGCAATAGTAAAAGGTTCCTGAGTATGCAACAATCAAAAATGAATTCAAACTCCCAACAGGTAACTAATTGGAGTTGTTTCTGGCGGCTCCACCACAACCTGGGTGCTGAGCTCACAGCAGGCCCTCTTTACTTGGCACATGCCCTCTGTCACGGCTACTCTTCCTGCTGCTGTAAGACATCTCTTAAGCCCAACTTAAGGGAGAAAGGGGAGATTTATTTGGCTTATGGTCCCAGAGAGGATATAGTCCACCATGGTGGGGAAGGCGTAGCAGGCAGCAGAAGCTGGAGGCCACTTGGATCATATCTATTATCTTGGAGGCAGCAAGAACAAGCAGCAAACTGCAAGAGCAGAGTGCTTGTGGCCTTCCCCCTGTGATGTGCCATCCTCCAGCAAGGTTTCACCTCGTAAAGGTGCCACAGTTTTCCCAAACATTAGCATTAGCTAAGGATTCAAATGCATGAGACTGTAGGGGGACAACTCACACTTAACCTTGATACCATCCTGCCACACAGCCAATGAATGTCGCCTGCTCAGATTAGACACAATTGCATGCTACAAGTTGTAATGTTTTTACTGTGCAAAATTTTTGTGTTTCAGTAGAAACATACTGGTTTAACTGTAGGAAACAAAAACTTTTGATATCGCTGTAATATTATTCCTTGGCATGTAAGTCTTAAACTTATTTATTTTTGGATCGGATTGTGTTAGAAGTTTGATTTTTAAAAATTGCTGTTTAAATTGCTGCTGTCTTGAATTTCCTAAGCCAGTCAATAACCTATGACTTTGGATTAGGATGGAATCTTCAGCAGTTTCTGAAATACTCCTATACATACTTCTGTCATTTTGTATTCTATATCTATGCAAAGTGGCATTCTCAGCACTGACAATTATACCAGCAAAATATCAATGAACTCTGGAAGGCACTGGAAAGTTCTATGTCTTGTAATATAAACTATTCAGTCAAGTTAGTTTTTAAGAAACACTTATTATGACTCTGTGTGTGGTGAGGGGAGTATTCATGCCACAACGCACATGTGGCACTCAGAGAACAACTTCGTGGAGTCAGCTGTCTCCTTTCACTTTTATGTGAGGTCCAGAGACCAAAATCAGGTTTGAACTTTCCTGGCAAGCACTTTTACTGGCTGAAACATCTTGCCATTCACCAAGATTAATTCTTTATATAAAATTAAGCAAGCACATTAATATGCAGACTTGTATTCAACTTTAATAAATGGAAAATTATACAAAATATATACAGACTAAAGAATTCTTTTTAAAATAAATTTGCTTATAGTTAGTTTATGCCATGTCTATCTATTAATAGACTTGTTTATCCTTGGTCACATAAAAATTTTTCAGGCAAAAAGAGGTGATGAAGGGAAAAATTTAAGAAGTCCCATGCTAAAACAGAAGCCTAGGAGCACAAACCACACAGGAATCAGTGCCAAGTCAGAAAACCTAAGCTGTGACTGATAAATTCTTGGGACTCAGTGTGGAGAGACAGAGAGTTAAAAATACCAGCAGGCAGCAATTCCATGAAGATATTCTTGACATCTTTACTCCCAAGGGAAATGTAAATCAAAACTACATTGAGCTTATGTCTTGCCCCAGTCAACATGGCTATCACCAAGAAAACCAACAACCACAAAGGTTGGCAAGGATGTTGGGAAGAAAGAAACATATACACTGTTGAGGGGAATGTAACTTGGTGCAGTCATATGGAAATCAGCATGGAGAGTCCTCAAATGGCTTGAGCTAAAGCTACCATATGATACAGCTATAGCACTCTTGAAGATATGCCAGCACGAATCAACATCAACAACACAATAAAGATATTGGACATCCATATTGAAGCATTAGTCATGCTTATGTGCCTATTGTTAGGTGAAAGGATAAAGAAGGCGTATTATTCAGCCATAAAGAAGAATGAAATCATATCATTTGTAACAAAAATAGATGCAACTAGAGATCACGTCAGGTAAAATAAGATGGACTCAAAAAAGTAAGTGCAGCAGGTGTTCTTTTGTATGTGAGATGTAGCAAAATAATAATAATAAATATAAAGATAACTGAAAGTCTTCTTGGGAAGAAGAAAGGAATCAGAGAGAGGAGATCAGAGACAGTAATGAGAGTTATGTGAATGAAGTATGATATATGCATATGTGAAATCATCACAAAGAACCAAATCATATTCACTAATAATTTTTCATGCCAACATGAAGGAGAAGGGCAGTCTACACTCTCGTGCATTCTTCTTCTACATCAGATTCTCGCAGTGAGGTTAAAAGAAAAATCTTGTGCTTCTGTTGGAGGTGCGGGTTTGGGGAGAAATGTAATCATCTTTTCATAGATCGGAGCACTGTTTTTTTTGACAAGGCTTGTTCTCCAGGAAAGTCACTTTAAGAGTCTAATCAAAGTGACTTTTTACCAGATCTTAGCTTATACATGAATAAGCACCCACCCAACTGTAGTCCCTTCTTGCCTTGGGAAGTCCTTGTAAAGGTCGCTTGCTCAAGGGCACAGCCTCACTAAAACTGAGGCTGCTCCAACAGACCCCAAAATGCTTCTCCTCTCCCCACATTTTACCAGTACATCAGTAGGTCTCTTTTAAAGTAGGAGAGGATGTCAATTGAATTAACTGCCTTGACCAGACCCGACTTAGCAAGCTACCTCTAGGGAAACTCAAAGACAAGAGCTACAGGTGTCAACTTGACAACTGAAGGCTTGAACTCTGGGCACAGTTGCAAAAGTTTAGTTGTTGACTTAAGAAATCCCAAGCAAGCTTGTAGGATATTGTCTCGTTAACAGGGAAGGCCCAGCCTATGTTGGGTGGAACTAGTCCTTGGCAGGTGAATAAGATGGAAGAAGCTGATTAGGAAAATTGACATGTTCAGTATACTTGGCCAGACATTCTGGTTTGGTAAACTAGGATTGTCTGAATGGTCCTGGGGCATGGTGTGGCCATTTTCCTTGGCCCCTAGAGACCCATGAGCTCTCATGCCAAGCTAGACTGAAGCTATAACTGGATAACTGTAAGCCAAAATAATCCCCTTGTTCCCTTAAACTACTTTGTAGTGAATTTATCAGCAACATGTGGGTAATTGCAACAAAAAAGAACTTAAACAAAGTTACCGGGAACTATTTCAGTATCATTCCTCCACTTACAGGGAAAGTCAGCAGCCTAGCTTCTATTAAGATAAGCATGAAACCTTACACTATTTATGTGGGCTTGTTTGTTTAGTTTCACACAGCACAACATGTCCTACATTAAATAAAGAATAGTGAGGCACACAAAAAATATGTCAGTTTGAATATATATAATATATTCAGTTTGAATATATATATATATTCAGTTTGAATATATATATATATAAAATAAAATAAAAATTGAATCGTCTTGAAGAGGTAGAACAAGCATCGGATCTAGACTTAAGTATGGTTGAAATTTTGGAATGACGAGAGCCAAGCATCTAAGCCAATTGTGATTCATGTGCTAAAGGATCTAATGGGAAAAGCAATGGACATGCAGAACAGGTAGGCCATATAAGCAGAAACATGAAAACTCTAAGAAAGAATCAAAAGGAAATGCTACAGCCAAAACCACAAAACAGAAATGAATAAGGCTTCTGAGAGGCTTTGCAATGGACTAGCTACAGTAAAGAAACAATCAGCAAAGTGGAAGATAGACCAGTGGAAAGTTCCCAAAGGGAAACACAGAAAAAAATATATGTAAAATATGTCTAAGAACCATGAGGCAACATGGCAACATTGTCAGGTGCATAAAAAGAAAGCCCCAAACAGTAATTGCAGGCCCATGAGTACTTTTTTCACTATGTGTCCCATTATCAATACTGACAGCATATCCCTTTTTGATCTGTGCTATTGCTTTACTTTGTATAAAATTCCCTTGCTACTTTGCGAATCTATGTGAGCCTTTATTTTAATCCATTCAGGAAGAGGCCAAGAACTTGGAAACACCCACTCCAGATTCTGATCACCAGTAACAAGAAGTTCCATTCCCAATATAGCTTATTCGTTTACCTGTAGTCCTGGTCCAAGATGACTGGTGATTGGTATTGGCTGTTGGATAGAAACCCAGCTGAGACTGTTTGGCATGTGTGGTTTGGACTTCTCTCTGTAGTCACAGTGTGTTTTCAAGAAAGAGCATTTCAAGATAACCGATTTCAACCTGAATGGCCTCATGATCTTGCTGCAAAAGTCTAAACATTCTACTCTGTTTTTTTAGTCAAAAAAGTCCCAAGGATCAACAAAGATTCAAAGAAGGGAATTAGGCTCCATTCTTCCCTAGCAAATAGCATGAAATCAGTTAATTTACCAAAGAACACGAGCAGTAAAAGAAGAGGAACAAAAATCTTGGCAAGGCATTAAATTGAATCAGCTGGAGTACCACAAGAAAACTCAGCTAGATGTTTAAATTTTGGTTTCCAGCTTGGACATTTGATTGACTCACAGAAGAAAGAAGGATTTACCTTCTAGGTCCTCACCTCTGTATTATCATTTGTCTTTTCTAGGCCAACATTTGCCACATGTGGTGGGAATTCCCCTACACATCTGAATGCTGTCTCTTACCTGCTTTTCAAAATGCTACCGGAGAAGCCATATCCCATGATCCATCGCATCACCATTCCTCTGAGTCTGCAGAAGCATGTATTGGTTACTTTGCTAGTTGCCATGACAAAAACTCCTAATGGAAGCAATTTAAGAGAGAGGAAGTTTATTTTGACTCACAGGCTCAGGGAAATCCACTCATCATGGAGGACGGCATGGCCTCTTGGCTTGTTCGTGGTGGCAGGAGCTTGAAACTTAACTTGCATGGTGGTCAGCCAGGAAGCAGAGGGCTCCAGCCAGAATCCAGAAGCAGATATCATCTTCGAGGTTCATATTTAGCAACCAACTTCTGCTGGCTGCTACGCCGCATTCTCAAAGACCTCCCAAAACAGGACCACAAGTGGAGATCACATGATCAAGCACATGCACCTGTGGGCAACATTTCACATCCAAACCATAGAACAGGAGTAAAAAGGCCGATGTGTTTTGGTCTTCCAGGGTCCTCTTGGTTGATATGAGCCCATCTCTGTCTCTCTCCATTGCTTCCAAGATGAAAGACTTGGAGGAGTGGTTGGATGGCTCTGGTGGCCTCTTCATTTCCTCTCATGTTTCTCTGTCCTGTCTCGGCTGGAGGGAGCAAGGACTCTTCTGTTTTCTAGCTGCCAATCAAGATGGCAAATAAAATGTCCCAAGAGGACAGTAAGGGATGAGATAAGACTGCTAGAGCTGGCTGTGTCCTGTCCATCAAGATCAAGCTTCGGCGAAGCGTTTTCTCCTATAGGAACTCTCTAATGGTTCCAGAAATGCACCGCCCCCTTTCCTGTCACTTTCAGATCTTCTGAGGCAGCTTGGGGTACAGCACTGTCCAGTACACGTTTCCTTGGCCACAGTCCATGCCTTTGCAACTTGATGCAGGCTTGAGCGTGCTCTCTGCTTCCTGTTGGGTGTCCAACACCTCAGCTAGGGACAGGAACTCAACCAGCACCCTCAGATCCTCCAAGACAAGCAACTAATAATTTTCAGTAGCTTTCCAGTAAATGCTCTTTAGCCATATAATAAATGCTATATGATTGACTTATTGTTCTCCTCTAAGTAGGAAATAAAGGACCCCATTTTTAAATCATTTTGAGGCTCATCAGGAGAGCCCCTAGGGCTTGGCTCAGCCCTGCCTGTGCTGGAGTGAAATACCAGTGGTATTCTCCAGGGGGAGAGAGGGAGCTCTCTTCCCACCATCTGCCAGAAGAAATGGAGGTAAGGAGGTAATGAAAACAGCTCATTTACTCTTTTTGGGAAATTAGGCAAATCCCTACACTGATTTTACTAAGGCGAAAAGAACATTACTGTGTGGCAACCTTCCACAAGCATTTTCATCCAAATATAATTTAACCAATGATAACTCTGGAGGTGGGTAGACCAATATGCCAGCTACTCCCTGTGCGTGGCTACTTACATTTGAATTAATTAAAATCAAATACATTAAACACTCCTTAGTCACCGCAGTCGCTTTGGAAGTGCACGATGGCTGTATGGCTGTGTACTAGGAACTGCGAACATAGTTATTTCCATCATTGTGGAACATTCTGTTTAGACAACACTGCTCCTGAGAAATTCCACACCGGTTTTTAAAACTGCAACATAATAAAGAATTATGTTGCAGTTTTAAAAACTGTCAAATTTCTTGAGCTTTCAGGACAATAAGTTATCAGATATCAGAACAGTATTTTAGGTATGAAGTTGTTAGCTATTTGTGGTGACTCATGTCTGTAATCCTGTCACTCAGGAAGTTGAGGCAGGAGAATTGTTGGAATTCCACAGTAGCCTGGGCTACATAATAAGATCCCTTCTCAAAAAAAAAAAAAAAAAAAAAGATATGTTAGGTCACATGCAAAATAATTATTTCTGTATTAAGATTTTTCCCAAGGTAAAAAGGATAGATTAGTTTATGAAAGTTGCACAATTTTGTTAGTCGTTGGGGGCAGATGCTTTCCTCCCTGATCCTTGGTGCATGCTCCAGGAAGTGCTCAGGCACACGCCATTCAAGCAACCCAGATGACACCCACTGGGCCATGCATGTGAAAAGACATGAAAACAGGCGGGAGAATAAGAGAGGAGAAGAAGGGCTGTAATGGGAAAAGGATGGGGATTAAGGTGTGAAGATATCATAAATTCACTCTATTCATGTATGGAAGGCCAAAAGAATAAAAAATACATGGAAATAAGCAAATGTGCTAAAAGCATAGTTATTTGCACTGCAATAAGGCATAGCTAATAGAAATGGAATAAGAATTTCAGGAGAAATGGACAGATTCAATGTAAAAGCATCACTCAAGATTCCTGATGTACTTGAAAGTTTGGCCTTTCCAGGATACGGAGAAGGCTTGTAGCCTACATCATTCTGTCTGACTCCTTTACCCCAGCACTAAGTGTAATTTAGAGTCTAGAGTGTGTCTTAGTGAAAATTGCTTTGAAATGTATTAAAATCATGCATATGTGTTATTTTAAAATAATATTACTCTATAGTGGGAAAATTTTAAAAAACTCAGTTAAATTTATTGAAGCAGTAATTTAAGAAGCATATCATTTTTTTCTGAGTATAAGCAGTAGAACTGATTTTGAAATGAATTCTTTCATGAAGAAACATCTTAGAAAGTTTTGTATGATATATTCAAGATTCCTTTTGTTCTACCACATAGAGGGGAATAATTTTTTAGTCAAAGCAACAGAGCACATGAGATACTCTGCACATGACAAACATTTAAGTACTTGCACTTGAGAGCAACAAGGAGGTGATCACCAAGTGTTGCAGTCATAAAAAGACCACCTATGAAAAAGAGGATCGCCTATGCCAGGCTGATAAAGTATTACAGTCTAATCACCTGAAATATTAAGATAAGTTAGTATGTAAGTACTAGTGAAATAAAGACTAAGCATTAGGGGCTGGAAGGAAGGCTTGTGGGGCCGTCCCGCAGCAGTAAAGGGAAACCCTGCCCCACAAGACTGATCGGGAGAGGTAAGGTCGCCGGGGACACACACACACACACACACACACACACACACACACACACGCACACACGCACACACGCACGCACGCACGCACGCACGCACGCACCCGGGAGTTCTGTCTGAGCAGGAACTGATTTATGGCGGAAGCCAGGGTAGTAAGAAAGGAAGGGGTAGAGCGCAGTTATCCAATTAGCAAGGCAGGGGCGGGGAGTACAATTATCCAATCAGCAAGGGAGGGTAGCCAGAACTTGAAGGGCAGCCATATTCCCAGCTCAGCGTATGCCATGTCCCTACGCCGGTATGGGTATGGTTTCTTGGTTGGGTGAGGGGCTGAGTAGCGTCACCAACTTCTCCCTGGGGCTAAATAGCCCTACATTGGCTCAGGGATGAAAGTCTTTCCTTTGTAAATAAAAGGACCTGAGTTCTGATTCCAAATTTTGTGGAAAAATTCCAGATAGAAATGGTGACTGTACTTCTAGCCTTGGAAGGCAGAGCCTGGGAAAGCCCAGAGTAAAGCAATAAGGAGGTAGAGCAATCTGGGGTGATTCCAGAAGTCACCCTTGCATTTCCACAGGCATACACATTAAGTGCCCTCTTGCACACTCCTCCCATACCCACACACATGCAAAAAAAAAAAAAGAAGAGGAGGAGGAGGAGGAGGAAAAGGAGGAGGAGGAAGAAAGGAAAAGAATAGGCTTTGCATGACTGCATAGTCTTTAGATGATTTTTGTGTGCACCTCAGAGTATGTCCTGTGTGCATTTGAGTTTAAGTCACTTTATGACTCTTCACTGTCAGACTTTGAGAGAGAGGAGCTGGGGCTATTTTGGAAGGGTTGTCACCATGGTCGGCTTGTGGGACCTTCTCTTGGAAAATATGCTAAATGCCAGACCACATGGAGGGCTGATGAAAGGTAGCTATTGACTATTTAATATCGAGATTGGTTTTCTGGAAGAAAAATAAAACCAAGGAGCATGGACAAGAGGGAAATTGAGGTTTTTTTGGACAAAGTAGACCAAGACTAGCTGTGGAGGTTTATTCCTCCCCCCAAGGATTTTAAAATACTTTTTCTTATAACAATAGTTGGTATTCATTACAGACATACTTAAAAACAAAATGAAGCAATAGAAGAAAATGAAAATAATAAATTCATTCTCCCTAGAATTAAGTTCCACTAATAGTTTGAGATATATTTTTCCAGGATTTTTGATTCCTTATGTGGAAAAATATATTAGTTACCGTACTTACTTGAAGGTATAAAGGTGAAATTTTTACCTTGAGATCATGTTTCCACATTTTTCTTAAGTCTTCCATACAATACCAAAAATCTTCTATCATTAGAGGCATTTAAAGCATTGTTTTTTGAAGGGCAGCCAGATTTTTCCCCACCATCTTGACATAGGAAAATTCAGCTGCTATGATATATTCTCTTTTCTTACCTCCAACAAGAGTCTGGATCAGACCGTTTAGTCTAGTGAGTCCCTAAACAATCTGCTCTTAATTTTCTGTGATCAGAAATAATGAAGGGACCTGCGAGAGGATCAGTGGGAGAAAGAGCTTGACAAGCAAGCCTGACAGCCCAAATTCAGGCTTCAGAATCTACAAAAACTCAGTTGAAATGGTTTATGTCAATAATCTTAGCACCCTATGGTAAACTGGGAGGCAGAGGCAGGAAAATCTACCAGAAACTTCTAAGCCCAGTGGCGGCAATAAGAAAGAGACAGCCTCAAAAACAGGGTGGAAGGAAAGAACTGGCTCCTAGTAAGTTGCACTTTGACCTCCACATAGGCACTGTGGCATGTGTGCACCTCACTCATACTCAATACACATGACAGATACATTGATGATGATAGATAAATGGTAGACAGATAGCATATGATAGATTGGTAGATGATATATGATTGTTAAAGGATGACAGATGAAAGATAGATGATAGATGGATGGTAGATGGATAATAGATGATAGATTGATAGATAATTGATAGGTAATATATGATGGCAGATTGATAGGTGATAAATGATACATAGCTAAATAGATGATATGTAGATGACATATGATAGATGATATAGATAGATGAAAAATAGATTACAGATAGGTAATTGATAGGTGAAAAGATAGGTAAAAGATGATTGGTAGGCAGATGATAGGTTGATAGATGATAGAAAGATGGTAGATAATAAATACTCGATAGATAGATAGAGCTGTCAAAAAAGACCAAACAATTAAGCATCAGCAGATACCCCTCTACTTTTAATTCTAAGCCACACTTTGATTTTTTTCCAGTGTTTTTCCAAATGTAAGACAAACACATTCAAATCTCTACAACTTTCCTTTTAAATGACTCAGAAAACCAAGAAAACTTATGTCCCCAGTTTTAGATTTAAGCACCGACTGCTATCCAAGGTGGGAGATGTGATTCTCACCTTTAGACAGTGCACTGGTGTTAATTAAGCACAAGCATACTATTGTTGTGGGTTTTAGGACCATCCATTTGGAGGCATGAGGGTCCCAAGGAACAGCGCAAGCAGAAGGGAATCAGGTAAGAAAACTGGTGACTGCAAAGTAACAAAGGAAGAAAGAATATGTATGAGCGCCAAGGTCTTTTCCTTGGATGATGAACCACTAATCATGGAAGGTGGCAGGGATTTCAGGAGAAAAGAGGTGTAGAAGGGAAGCAGCTGCTGCAGATGAGATGATATCAGGCTACGGTAGGCTTGAGTTGCCATGAGATGCCTCGAAGTGACAGACCACAAGAGTTGGAAACACCTTTCTGAAAGGTAAGAGTGACACATCAGCTCAGAAAGCACATTGAAGACCGAGTTTCTAGAAAGATGTTCTGCAGACAGCTTCTGAGGGACTTTACAGAGCCCCTGGCTTTAAGATCTCTGAGAACAAGCAGCATATAACTTCTCAAACTTATTGGAACATGGACAGTTTCTTTGGAACCATTTTGAAGACTTCCTACATTGATTGGCGTTGAAAGTTGAACACAAATGGGATGTACAAAGAAATAATACTGAAGATGAAACTTCAGAGATTCTGAAAAGCATCTTGCTGTGGGCTTGGAACACAATCACTGCCCTGTATTCCTCTTTAATTTCCTATCTTGTTCAAGATTTGGCTGTTATTATACCTCCCCAGAAAAAATTAATTCGAGGCTTATGTTTCATAATTTGTCTAGCCATGTTGGGTGCTTTTCATTGCTCAACTCTGCTCATGTGTTTAGAGCATTTTTTTTAAACTCTTGAAAAGCTATTTCCCCAAACTCAGTGGTTTACTGAAAAAAATAAAATGTTTAGGTTTGCACAGGAAGGTGTGGTGAAGGACACACACACAGCCACGAGAAAGGCTGGCTTTATAGCCATAAGGGTTAATTTTGCATCAACTTAGCTAGGTTATGTCCCAAACAACTAGCTTTTATATTGTTCAAAAGTATCTTCTAGTTTGGAATAATACAAACATTTGCCCTTAAGTAAAGGTGATGTCTATGACCCCCCCACCTTTGTAGCCCCTAACCTAATATTTCTATTTTCTATTATGAGGTTTGTTACTTTTTATTTGTTTTGTTTTTTGTCTGTTTGTATAAAGGCTCATTTTGGGGACTCTGAATATCAAAGACAGAGCTCAGCTTTGAGAATGCATGGCAGAGCAATGTAGAAAATGTATGGAAGATTGCATCTACTTTATTACAGAACAAGGAAACTTGGCTGTGTAGATTTCAGACAATGGTTCAATATGGTAATAAATAATCAACAACCAGTTCTCCAAAAAAGAATAAAGAAAGCCTCAGTGTAGCTAGCTGTGATGGTGGTCCATGCTTGGACGTCCAGCACTATGGAGCCTGGGACATGAGTGTAAGCCTGGGTTACAGAGTGAAACCCCAAATTAAAAAAAAAAAAAGCCCTAATTTGTAGACCTGGCTGATTCCCATGGTGTGAACATTCCCACTGTGGCCAATTCCAACTAGCATGCTGTCATTAAATTCACTGCTAGGAAGAGATGGACAGTAACACATCTTTACTTGAGATTTTTCACTATACAGAAAAAATAGATAATCATAATCTTAAGAATATAGGTCATAGTAAATAATTAGGAAGTAGGAGCAGTTGTATTTATAGCTCTTATTTTGAATATTATTGGTTTTTAATATTATTTAATTTAATATTATGCTAGTATTACTTAATTTCTATAATTTAGTTTTTCTTAATGCCTGTGTTTAACAATTGCAGGCAAAATCAGAGTGATTGGGGCACAATGATGGAACACTGCATATTTATACTGTAAGAACACTTTGTACGGAAGGCATCTATTCATACATATCCAATGGTCTGCTTTGAGTTAGCCTTCAATCCAGATGTCATCCAGATGACTGGGCCAGGAGGAGGCATATAAGACCCAGTGGTCTTGGTGTGCATGAGCCCTCCATTGCCACAGAGAAGAGACAATAAGGAAAAAATCATCAGTGCTGTAAATAGAAAGCAAGACCAACTGTAGGACCAGAGGGGCAAGCTTGAACTTTGGAATGATTTCCCTTGCCTGTATAATCCACTGGCTCCAGATGAGATGGGAGATGGATCTTTAGGATGCTAACCTAGCATCTTCTAAGATGACTGGTAGTCTGAATAGAGCACAGCTTGAAGATTCAATTCATGGCTTTGTCTATGTATTAGCAGAATGGGCCACCACTTGCAATAGTATGTGAACATGGGCTGCCCCCGGCCTGTCTGCAGGGAGCAGCAAGCCACTGACACAGGCTCCAGAGCAGCACAAGCCAGGTATCAGCAGCACCCACAGCTGCAGTTCTGGTGGCTCCCAAGGGCGCTTGGTTTGCTTGGCTGATATTCATAGCTGAAAGGACCAGCTCTTCAGCAAGGCCGGCTGCCACAGCATGAGGTTTGCAGTAGCTTTTGTGAACCGAGCTTCATCTCTTCCAGTCTTTGACAGAAAGCCATGGCAGTGCATGCTTTAGGAAGTTGTCTGGCCTTCCCCAAGCATTCCTCTTCTTTGCCATCATCCCTTTGCTGGCCAGAGGGATATGGAGAATTCTGCTCATGAGTCATTTTCTTACTCTGCCATCTTAACTTTTCAAAAATGAAATTTTGACTTTTGGATGTTGTGACTGACAGCTAGTTTCACCTGTCAACTTGAAACTTCATAGGTGAGTCTGTGAGCACACTTAAGAGAAATTATTTAGCAGAGACAGACTGTCCGAGCAAGCCTGTAGAAGACCGTCTTAATTGCATATTGGATGTAGGAAGACTCGGCCTGTAGAGGGCGGGACTATTCCCTAGACAGGTGGGTAAGAATGGAGAAAGCTGCTTAGCCGTTCCCAGCAAGATGGCGTATTAGAAAGTAACTAGGCAGCACTGGTCTTTGTTCCTCTGCTCTTGCATGGACGTGCTATGACCAGTTCCCTTGGCTTCTGATGCTGGAACGACTTCTTGTCATGATGGACTGTAACCTGAAATGATAAACTGTCATAAAAATCCCCTTGTTGCCCTAAGTTATTTTTGGTCGAGTGTTTATTACAGCAATGAAAAGATGAAATGATGTCAGATGCACTCTTCAGTTTAAAAAACAAATAGGCATGTAGCTTGGGGAAAACCAGGAAAATGTAATGTGACTGTTCATCTGGATTGTCAACTGGAAAGGATTTGGCATTACCCAAGAGACACAGTTCTGGGCATATCCCTGATGGCCTTTCCATAGAGGATTAATGGGGAGAAGAAGAGCCACCCACAAAGTAGGCCGTTACCTTGGAACAAGCAGCCCAGATGTAAGAGGGGCCGATGAAGAAGCTTCTCGCCTGCTTTGCTTCCACCTGAGTAATTGTGTCTGTTCCCACTGCTGTCATCCCTGGCTGACATCAGGTGGCAGCTTCATGGCCTTTACAGTCAGACTGAAGGCCACGGACTCTCCAAGGAACTTCTCGGCTGCAATGCATCGCTGGTCCTGTTCAGACTTCCAGCTTCCTGTTCTGAATAGCTGCCCAGAGCTCAGCCTCTCCAACATGCAGCCACCATGATTGGACTATGCAGTTCTTATTGTATAATATATTCTCTTTTATGATACTAATCATTTTAATGGCTCTGTTCCAATTAAAAGGATACAAAACGAACCTACCCATGGCACAATAAAACATTGCTGACATTATTACCTGGTTTGACTTTTGGCCAAGTGGCTCCCAGGCCCTCACCCAAACTCGGTCAGCCTTCAGCTGAGTATAGACCTCAATTTTCCTGACTATTCACAAAGTTCATTACTAGTGAATTTCTGAAGAGGACTTCCCTGCCATGATGGACTGTATCTTGAACTGTGAGCAAGTCAAGGCGGCCGGAGCTTGAGGTGGCTGGTCACACTGCATCTGCAATCAGGAAGAAGAGAGCAATGAATGCTCGCCCTTGTTCAGTTCCCTTTCTCCATTATACAGTCCAGAATCCCAGACAGGGAAAGCCACCTGCACTGGGCAGGTCTTCCCACCTCAATGAACACAATGAAGATACCCCCTTACGGGGGCTGTTCTCTCAGAGGAGTCTAGATTTTGTCAGTTGACAATGGACACTAAGTGTCACCATGCTCTACACTTCTTATCAAGCCCTTCTGGCCTTTGTAACACCCACATCTGCAGCTTCAGCTTGAACAAGACAGCATTTTCATCTTGAATCCATGAAACCTTTTCCCATCACTTTCTCTCCTGAGAAGCCAGAAAGCAAATAGGCTGAAAACCATGTGTGATGATAAAAGATTTCCATAGTGACACTTTACTGGAGGGAAAAACGAGGTCCCCTTTGGCAACACTGTTGTTCCCCAACATGCTGCTGCCACTTGCTTTGGATCCCGTCTGAGCCAGGACTGGACTGGCACCCGGCCTTGTTGACATTGGCTCCACACCTTGTTGGAGCAGGCACGCTGCCATGCTAATTGATGGTATGCGTGCAGACATGCTAGAGCACCAGTGTGCACATCAGATCTGGATGGGAGAGGGCTTCAGACCAGACATGTAAAACAGGCCATTTGTTCAGATTTTCAGTGCCAAGGTGAAGGAGAAAATGGTATCAAGGTCCCTGCAGTAACTCACCACTGATTTTTAAGTGCCACAAATAGCTGAGGGAAAAATAAAAACAACCAAACAAGGAGAATATAGTCTGAGAAGGAGCAACGAAGGGGTGAGGTTACCGACTTTCAACAGAAAGGGGTGATTCCTGTCACCTGGGCAACAGAGGGTTCCTCCAAGTGGGTCCATGGTGAGAGGAGCTTGCTAGCTCAGTACTTGTTCAGATAAAGAAGCCAGAGCCACTGAGCCAAGGGGCTTCAGGTTAATCACAGTATGGACTGCTGGTGGTGTTCCAGTTTCCTGACTGGAGCAGAGCTGCTCCTGCTTGCCCTTGGCATCCTAGTGCATCATGGGATCAGCCAGCTCAGAGCAAGAGCATCCAGCGAACTAGCCTTCCAACTGAGGACACCTCCAGCAATCTGTGTTCTTCCATCAAATTGTACTTCCTTGGAACAAAAGCATCCTACCTTTGAGAGGATAGCTCAGAAACAACCTGATTTTAGTGCAGAAGAAAAAAAAGAAGCTGCTACTGTTAGAATGAGGAAGATAGTGGAGAGAATTCTGAATGCATATTAGCAAAGACTCCACATTTTTCTCTTCTGCTGCCAGTGATCAGCAGTCCAGGAGAAAATTCAGTTGAAGGATGACAACACTTCGCGACAGAGAGGCTGGGTTGTCACAAGAGGACACCAGATGAATTTGCACTACACTAATTAACTGGCGGGTGTGATGGTTAATCTTGTATATCAATTTGACCATACCTGGTATTAACTAAGATCAGCTGTCAGACTACCTAAAGAGATTATCCAGATTAATACATTTACAATATGAAGACTAGCCCTAGATCTGATTGGAACCTCCCTAGTAGCAGACCAGATAAAAGGAACCATAGAACAGGAGACTTGGAAGAAGAGAGACTCTCCAAGGCCTGTTTCCAGCTTCAGCCACCAGCCATGTCGCCTTTGCCATGAAAGACTGTTTCTCCTCTCTGGAACCATAAGGTGAATAAATCGCCCTTAAGTTGATTGACTTTGAGCGTTCTCTCATAGCAACAGTTAAGAGTAACTGTTACAGTGGGAGATGTTATTTGTACCTCAATATGGATATAGATCTCAATATAATATACGTGGTTAGAATACAAAAAAGTATTGATTGACGTTCGAGAAAGCACCTGTTAGAAGACTTCAAGAACAATCATTTTTTTTTTTAGAACAATCATTCTTTTAATTGCTACGCACTGTTTGAATTGATTGACTGCATGCTGGAAGAGAAGCCCATCTAGCTGGCCTCCTTGGCTTTTGAACTGATTCTTTTTCGTTAGTCTTGAATTTCTGCACAGACTTGCAATGAAAGAAATCATGACTCCAGGTCTGGTTTGACGTGACGTTGACAGTGCTTCATATATTTCTAATATTTAAGTCAAAAAGGCACAATGAGAACTAATTTATTTCAGGAAGAAAGAATAATAAAAGTGATTGATGCTGGTCAAAGTCAATATGATCATGTTTTGTTTACCTTTATTTTCTTCTCACTTTTTAAAAAAATTGTATTGTGGTGTGTGTGTTTGTGTGTGTGTGTGCGTGTGCGCGCGCGCGTGTGTGTGTGTGAAGGCACTGTGTATCCCTGTGGAGGACCAAGGGTGACTTAGAGAATCATCCTGGATTGCTTCTACCTCCTTTTTGCTGCACTCTGGGATTTCCCAGGCTCCACCCACCAGGGCCAGAAGTGTAAACCTTCGCAAATTCCACCTGGCGTTTTTTACGTGGGACCTGGGATCTGAACCCAGGACCTTCTGCTTGCAAGGCAGGGTCTCAAGCCTTGAGCCATATTTCCAGCCCTTTTCCTCACTTTTTTAATGGCATTAAAATTTTTTACCTTAAAAAATAAAGCAGAATTAGGGTGGGGTGGTAAAAACCAAACCAACATTTCTTAGTTTCTAAGAAATTTCTGAAACTACCACTAGACCTCAGTTCTTCATTTCAAGCCAATGCAAAACTCTGAATTCAAGAAGGAAAGCCAAAATAAAAGCCTTTGTGTTACACTTGGAAAGGGAACTGAATGAACAGGAAGCAGCTCAGGCAAACAGGCAAAATCATGTGGGCTTAGTCATTCTGCCTCCCCTGTCTTCTGATTCAGAATATGACCTAAGACTTTTGCGTGGAAACATGTCCAGTAGGCCCCGGTGTTCTCATTAGATTGATTCTTATGTGTGGATATTTCCCACCCTGGATTCAAATAACATCAGCGTTCATCAGTCCAATCAGTTTTCCAAACTGACTGTCACCCTGAATGTTGTCACACAAATTGTCCTATTTGCCTGGAGCGTTGCAAAGTTCCAGGTTGGCAAGATTGACACATGTACTTTCAAAATATTTTTTTCTTTCATGGTTAATTGAAAGTCAGAGGCAGGAAGCAAGTCATTTTTCCTCTCCAGCTCTCTTCATATGATTTTTTAACCTATGCTGTCTAGTAACCTTGAAGATTCTTATTCCACAACTACTTCTGATATTCTAAGTGCTATTGAGAAATAAGGTACTTCCCCAAGTTTCCTTTTATGATGTCTACTTCTGAAGCAGAGGTGGTATGATGATTCATTCCGTTTTGAGTATTTTCCCATCCTCTTCTAATTTCTCTCACCTACTCAACAACTTGTTGCGTGCAGAGTAAGAAATGATTTCTGTCTCGGCCAAAATACCATTCTCTGCATTCCTATAGGAGTTCGCAGTGGTCAGCCTTTGATTTTCAGGCACATCTTGTTGTACACAGCTGCATCTATTACATGCTGTTTCATTTGTGCATTTCTTGAACTTGTCTGGACTAAGCAATTGCAGCCCAGGCCACCAATGGGTAATGTCTGCCATTAGCTTTGTTATCACAATACTTGGAGTGAGCCTTGGGTTCCTGGGACCCACCAAGTGTTTCTGCATTTGTTTCCTATGACTGCTATGGTAAAATATTAAAATTAGGCAAGTCAGGGTGGCAGAAATTCACTGCTCACGATTCTGTGACAAAATAGCTGACAAAAGCAACTAAGAAAGACAAGGCTGCAGGCATATGACATCCAACTAGATGAAGCACAGGGGGCCACACAAGTGAGAAGACTTGAAAGTAGGAGAGAGTCTGACCGGGAGATGAACGATTGTCAGAGGAAAAGGAGGGAAGGATGGGAATGGGAATTAAAGTAAGAGAAAAAAAATTTAAATCTCAAAAAAAAGCTATAATGTCGTTTGTAGGGACAGATGAGGCCAGACCAACCCCGTTTTCATTCCCTTTGTATTAGAGGAGGAAGAGATGCCCTTGGTTGGGGGATAGTGTAAGTCAGGCATGCCTCTATGTCTGCACTCTTATTCTCATTTAAGCTTATTGTAATTATTTGAGGTCACAAACATTAATTCTATCTTTTTTGGAAAATATTTTATTTATTTTATATGTGTGTATTTGTGTGTGTGTATCAGAGGGCACTGTATGTCCTTGTGGAGGAATAACGGTGACTTCAGGAATCATCCTGGATTGCTTCTGCCTCCTTCTTGCTACGCTTTGGAATTTCCCAGGCTCCACCCACCATGGCCAGAAGTGAGACCTGGGATCAGAACTCAGGACCTTCATTTTTGCAAGACAAAGTCTTAACCCCTGAGCCATCTCTCCAGCCCTTTAATTCTATCTTACAGATACAGAAAATAAAGCTTTGAGAGATTATATAAAAATTGCAGATTTTAAATTCCTTCACATTGACAATTAAAATTAATTGCCACATAGTCTATTTGGTTTTGCATAATCTCCCCCCATGTCTGTCAATAGCCAAATTTTTCCTTGTAGTAAGGCCACTAATCAGATCAAATTCAAACTCATTTTAATGACCTACATACATCCCCAGAAACTCCTACTACCAAATAGGCCACAACCTGAGATACTGAGAGTTTGTACCTCACTCTGTCTTTTTGGAGAGACACACTTTGACCTATAATACTCCCTTTTCACCCTCCACCATGCTGGTCTGATTTATCTGTATTTATTCTACAATTATGTTGGGTGAAGTGAATACCTACTTTGCGGCACATACTGTAAGGCCTAAGAGAAAACAGACAAGAGGCACACAGAGTTGCTTCTGTCAGGGCTCTTCCACTGTCATGAAACACACACATACACACACACACACACACACACACACACACACACACACACACACACACACGCTGCAGGATAATTCTATGAAGGAAATGAGCAGGAAGTCCATTAGTGCCGAGGTTACAGCCTGGCCTGGGGGAGTATCTCAGTGGTAGAGCACTTGCCTAGCAGGTTCAGTTACCAGGGTTCTAGCCAGCATTCAAAAAGGCTTGCTGTGAATTCTGTATGCTACAACGATAAGGATGAAGCATCATGGGAAAAGGAGGTGGCTCAGTGTTCCAGGCGGAGGAAAGGAAAAGTGGGAACACCCGAGCGGAGGAAGGACTGGTGGGGGTCCAGGGAGCTGTCTGAATGCCACCACAGACGGAACTCAGTGACATACAGTGAAGAGCACAGCGCAGAGGAAGATGGAGACGAAGGCAGCTGCCATGCTGAACCGGGCCTGGTGGGCACTGGTGGGAAACTTCTAGAGAGACTTAGGCAGCCATAATCGGAATTATGTTCTTCCAAGATCTGCTCTGTCTTGTGTGGAAAGGATAGCAAGTGTGCTGAGAAAGAGAGAGAGGGGATGATGATGATGATGATGCCCTGGTGTATGTGTGGAGATCAGAAGATAATTTTCTGGAAGTCACAGTTTCTCCTTCCACTCCCTGGGCTCTGGGGATCAAAGTCAGGTGGCTAAGTTTTCGAGCTTGTGCATTACCAGATGCCTCTCCCACGCAAGGGCTTTTTTGGAGAAGAGTGCACAAGGTATAAGAGTACAAGACAGGACCTGACATAGATGCACGTGGGCTCGAGAAAGAGGTGAACAAGGCATTGCAGCGCGAGAGAAAGAAGCATCACACAGTCAGATACAGCCGGGTTCGCTCATCCAGCCTGAGCCCTTTGTTGGCCTGAGTGGAGTCTCACCCCCTGCTTTGCCGTTCTGCTACCTGCTCAGCTGGCCTCACGTGAATCCCAGGTCACCAATCACTCATGGGGAGCAAAGCACCCTGATTGGCTGAGCCTCAGAATGACTACCTTCTAGTTGAAGTCCAGGCTCTCGCTGGATCTTGGGCCTCTGTCTTGCCTCAGAGATGAGGACGGGCTTTAGCTTTCAGAACTCACTCCCCTCAGCTTTCTCCATAAATGACTGCAGCTCTTTCTTCTTCCCTGTCCACAGTGTTGACGGCAGCCTCCAACTCACTGTGCGTAGAAGCCCCAAACCCTGCTCAGTCATTTTTGCAACAGTGATCAGATTGACATCTCTGCTGATCTCACAGAACAGCGAGGCCTGGTTTCTGCAGGGTTGATGCAGGTCCCGTGTCACTTTGGAGGTCAGCCAGGACTTGACATAGATGTAGGCAGGACTGAGAAAAGAGCCTCACACACATACCCTGTTTTGAGGGTGCATTATGGGCCTTTCTACTCTATGAGCTTGCTGCCTCTTAGTTTCAGACCCAACCCTTTGAATATGAAGGACAGGCTAAGAAGCAGGAAGGGATTGTACAGTAGGCTATCCTAGGCATGAATTTGGTCTTAGAAACTGGTTCAGGGGATCAGTCCTTTGGGATGCTCAGAATTAAAGTGTGGGAGTTCAGTCTTTAAAACCATCACTGAAGCAGAGGGATTGTTCCTTGACTGAATCATTCCCTAAATAAAGGGCAGTTCTCCAGTGTGAAAGCAGACATCATGAAGTACCTCCCACTTCCCACCCAGGCTAGAGATAAACAGTCCTCTTTACTGAAGTGGACTCCTTGCTTCAGTGGAACAATGGTTGTGAAGAGCAGCTGGCGTGCTGGCGGTGAAGCGTGGCGTGAGTACCTTCTACACACAGCTGCTTCACTCATCTCAACGGTGGCCCTGCCTCATCTTCTGGCATGGACAGTGTGTCTCCAGGCATCTCCTCCCCCGCATTTAGAAACTGATTCTTCCCCAGTCATAATAGTATGGGTTGCACGGCTTGCTGGAGTTAAGAGTCTTTCCCTGAGACCCTGAGACAAGAGGCAGGCCATGGCAGAAGAGGATGGTAGGAAGAAGTGGTCTTCTTTTCCTTTTGGCTTGGTTCTCATTGCTTTCTTTGGGATACTGCATTTCCTTGATAGGTAACTTCATTATTTTAAAAATATTTTATTTATTTATTTACTTACTTATTTATTTTTTGTCTCTGTGTGTGTGTATGTATGTGTGTCTGTGTGAATCAAAGGGTACTGTGTGTGCCCGTGGAGGTCCAAGGATGATTTTGGAAATCACCTCAAATTGTTTTACCTCTTCTTTGCTCTACTCTGAAGTTTCCCAGGCTCTACCTTCCAGAATTGGAAGTATAGGACACTGTCATTTCCTACTAGTGTTTTAATGAGGGATCCAGGATTTGAACTCAGGACCTTCTGCTTTCAAGGTAGAGGCTTAACCCCTGAACCAACTTTTTTGGCCCCCAGAACCTCATTATTTTTAAATCATAGTTCAGAGTGCTAACTATTTAAAGTCTATTGTTCCATTTTACAAATAAGGACTCCAAGTCTTGGAGACATAATAATTGGCATGAGGTCACATGGGCAGTAAGTGGTGGGACTAATTTTTAGATCTGGGTCTGAAAGGCTCCAGAATTTTCCATTATATAGGCTAACAGAGGTTAGATCTAGTTATGTGCTATTCTTATAAGGCACACTTAAACTGCCATTGATTGAATGAAGACTGTAAGCAAAGATATGTCAGCCAAGTGTAAGTAAATAACATGGAAATATTGCTACAAATTTTAATGCAGTGGTCATTAGAGAGTGCAATGAGATATTTTATATTGATTTTAAAATACAATACATAAAGAAAAAACAATATCCAATGATCATTTATCCTAATCTGAATATATATACACATATCTGTGTATTTGTGCGTGTGTGTGTGTGTGTGTGTGTGTGTGTGTGTATGTGTGTGCGCATGTGTGCGCGCGGCGCCATGGCACACGGGTGGGTTCTCCCTTTCTATTGTATGTGTTCTGGGAATCAAACTCAGGTCAACAGGATTGTGCAATAAGCCTTTTACCTATGAGCCATCTCACTGGCCACCTCAAGCCACCATCTTAATGGAAGACTCACACCTCCTCAAACTTGGCAGGTCAAGTGGTCAAAAATCTATAACATCATAGAGAATTTGAAACACAAACAATTAACAAGCTAGCCAAAATATAAAATCTAGACATTCTTTCCAAAGCCCTATGGAACATTTAAAAGTTTTATTATGTACCAGGCCATGAAGAAAATCTCAATACACTCCAAATATTTCATGCGGCCACATTTTCTAATTATTAAACAAGAAAATTGATGTTAAAAATGAAATATAAAATCTAATGGCATGGGAGAGGTATTATTTTAATAATGCTGAAAGAAAGCTTCAGATGAAGTGTGCCTGCATGTGTGGTTTTGGCTATATTGTTAAATTAAATTAAACATAATGTAGATTATACAACAGTTCATAAGGAAATCTTACTTTATATATTTAATAGGATATTCACATATATGATATTAAACACATAAGTAAATTTCCTGGAAGAATACACAAGGAACAGTTGACATTGGCTACCTTAAGAGAGAAGACTTACAGGTTAGAGGCAGGGAAGGGGTGATTATAAGGAATTTAAATCACAAACAATTGCTAAAATGCCCAATATCCATAACTATACATTCCCTTACCCTATGAGCCACTTCACTGGCTCCCTCAATAAATACTCCTTATTGAGTACTTTTAAAAAGTGTAGTATATAATAGCATGAGCAAGCTTCAGTATATTCTAAATATTACACATAACCACATTATTCCTTGCTCTGCTTGAATTTTCTTCTGTGTAAAGAAATACAAAGGGAGAATATTTTATTTTTATTTTGTGCTGGTGTGTGGGTGTGTATGAGTATGTGTATGTGTAGAAGATGCCTGTGAAAGCCAAAGGGTGACTTCGAGAATCATCCTGGATTGCTCTACCTCCTTATTGGTTCACTCTGAGATTTCCCAGGATCTGCCTTCCAGGGCCAGAATTACCACTCCACATTTTTACACAGGATTCAGGACTGAACTCAGGTCCTCCTGCTTGCGAGATAAAGACTTAATCTCTCTAGCCCAAATGAGGGTATTTTAAAATATCTTATTTTAAAAATGTAATTGTTAGAACAACAACAAAAATGCAAGTTGTTCTAAGCCCCTCTTCCTGACACATACATTAATAATACAGTGCAAATAGTGGGAAACACTTTTCAAGTCATGAAAGTGCAGTACAGTATTATTTGTTTACTTATGTATTTATTTCTAGGTATATGTGTGTAGGTGTGTGATGTGATGAATCAGTGTACAAGTATTGTGTTCGTGTCATTATGGTGTACATACGCAACAACACACATGTGGAGGTCAGAGGACAACCTCGAGTGTCATTCCTTGCTTTTCTACCTTGTTTCAAACCTGCGCTGACTGGATGGACCATGAGCTTCTTGAGATTCTCGGGTCTTCACCTCACACTTCCCACAGGTTCACTGAGATTTCAGACATACCATTGCATCTGGTTTTTAAGTGGGATTTGAGAGTATGAACGCAGGTCACTAGGCACGGCAAGCACTTTAACCACTGAGCCATCTCTCCAGCCCCACGATATTTTTTAAATGAGTATATGTAGTCCCACTACTTAATGAAAATGTTTATCAAGTTGCATTAAAGAAAATTCCATTTTGTGTTGTCTATTAAAAAAGAACGCTTCAAAGATAATTATTAATATTTGACAAAAGTTAAACAATAAAAAGATCAAACTTATGACATAAAGGCAATTGTGGACGATAAAAGAATAAACAAATGTAGTCTTTTGTGCTCAGAGCTGTAATTCCACATGACGCACATAGAAATCTTGGATGATTGTATAGAAAATATGTTTTCTGAACCCAGAGAAGGTATCTACATAGAGCAGTTCATTATTTAAACAAAAACAAACTTGTCAAAATTCTAACTCCACCCCTCCTCAAAAATGTTCCCAGAAATTTTATATAGCAATTTGCAAGAGTGTCTAAAGAAAGACATCTCTGTCTGCTATTTGAGAATAGTCATAAATATAAGAAAAGAAAAAAGCATGATGTGTGAAAAAGAAAACAGCAAAAGCTAAAGAAGTTCACATAAAAAAGAATATTACACATTAATTCATATGTAGCTATCAATGGAAAGACTCAAAATATAGTATCACTAAGTAAAGCCCAGAGGCCTACAGAAATAATAGTATGTCATGGCAAGCAAGAATTTGTTTCAAGAATGGAAAATTTCAACATTTAGAAGTTTTTGTGTGATTATCCATATAAGTTGTGTAGAAAGAAAAAAGTCATACATTATCTCTGCAGATGTTAAAAGACATATGATTAAATTCAAACATATTTAAATCAATTCTTTTTTATTATTCAATTGTGCGTGTATGCATGTGTGCGCGTGTGTGCGCGTGCGTGCGTGTGTGTGTGTGTGTGTGTGTGTGTGTGTGTGTGTGTGTGTGTGTGTGTGTGTGTGTATGTAGAACCATGGACAAATTCGGAACCACCATGGGCCGCCTCCACCTCTTCCTTGTTTGTTCTGTCCCAGGATTCACGGGCTCCGCCCTACCAGGACCAGAAATGCAGGCTGCCCCCGTTTCTGCTCTGCGTCTATATGTGGGGGCTCTAGGATCCGAACTCAGGACCTTCTGCCTGCAAGGCAGAGGCTTAACCCCTGAGCCACCTCTCCAGCCCCTTTAAATCAATTCTTAACAAAACAAGGTTACATGGGAAATTCTTTGATATGCTCTTCATCTACATTAGATAGAGATAGATAGATAGTAAGATAGATAGATAGATAGATAGATAGATAGATAGATAGATAGATAGATAGATAAGTAGATAGATAGATAGAATGATAGACTATAGATCCCACTCAAGGTTCTATGACAATTGGAAAAAGTTTCTTTCAATTGTACCACATGTACCCTTGATGCTAGACATTGACTTTCACCCTTCCCCAAATCATCAGTTTTACACCTTAGGTGTGGGCGTGTGGTTATAGGAGAGCTCCAAGTAGCATCATCAATAAACCATGCAGATACATAACAATGACAACTTCTTCAACACAAGGCTACCCTTGTCTTAGAGTTGCTTCCTAAAGTGATAACTAGCTCATTGTTTATGCATACTTAGCAGCCAATAATCAATGTTTTCCTTCTTGGGTGAGGGAAATTGCTAAGGCATGAGGACTCGAATTCAAATCCTCAGAACTCATGTGAAATGTGGACATGGTGGCCGTCCTGCAATTCCAGCACTTGGAAGGCAGAGACAAAGGATCCCTGGATCTAGTCAAACTAGTTGCAATAAGACAGTTCTGGGTTCACTGAAAAACCCTACCTAAACTTGGGGAGAACGATCAAGGAAGAAAAGTACCTCCAGCTCCTCACAGGATGAGTCTGTGAGTCTAGAAAAAATCCTATATTAAGTGACCTGGTGCTTTTCTGAACAAAGTATATGGAAAATTAACAGGTCACAGAAAAACAGTCTGAAGATCAACAGACCTCATTTGCCGTAGCAAGTGCTGGTACTTTTAATCCAATTAAAGCAGTTACTGCTGCTTCCTGGTACAAGTGTTTGCATTGCAAAATAATACTTACCAAGCACTCTTTAATAGCGCCGAGAGAATTATCTGTGTTCTAAGCACCCTCCTTCGTCATTCAGATCTGAAGAGGACCATGACTCTGAATGGAAGAAATATGTGCCCGCTGGCAAGTGTAGGAGAATATTACTGAGAGGTTCTATTTCTTGTTCAAGCTCTGGTCCGAGGCTGGGCAGAGCATCCGTTCTGGCTGGTGCCAGCTAAATTTGCTGTCAATAATGAGGTAAGTCTTCGACAGGGGAAAGATTGCTGTCGACTACAGAAAACTGCTTCTTGTTAGTGACATTACTTTGCTGCTCCCTGACCTGCTTCTAGGGGCGATGAATAATATGACAGGCTTTCTGTGTGCTTGTCCAATAAAATAGATTGTTCCTCACAGCAAAATGAAACTGGATGTTAAGGCTCTGTACACTACACAGACTGGCATTTTCTTAGTTATTAGCTGGGATTAATCCTCTTATGATGTTGGTTAGACATGAAAAAAAATAAAACACATGTTTGATTTTTGGAGACATGATTTTTGAGTCTCTGAGGGATTCTTGGCTCTGTCCTGTCTTTTTCTGTTTTTAAATTACAAGCTCAATACCAAACACAGGAGCTCATGATTGTTTTCAAAGCTCTTGTGCGAGAAGTTTATGTTGTCAATTCTGTAGCTCTTTGGTTTTGAAATTGCAAACAAAACAAAAGCTAACGTGAATGATTATTATAAGTAGATTCCATTAAAACTTCTCTTAGCATTGATACCAAATGATGCAAGAAACTAGGAAATAAGGCATGTACCATGGGTGTGAATGAGTAAGGACTGAGTCTCATTTGTTCAGCTCAGAGAGCTACAAAAAAACAAGCCGTTAGGTCAGGAAAGGAAGTTTTTCTTCTTTTTACCTTGATGGCTACGGAGAGATTATCGCAGATTTCCAAGCAGGAATGAATCTAGGAATTGATAGGCCATGGTCAGGACAGGCAGTGAGGGAGAGAAACCCAAGTGAAGTAATCTCATCACTCATACTCTCGTGTCAGAGAGGGTGGGAGGAGACTTGTGGATAGAGCGCGGGAATCCAGACCCAAAGAGCTGAAAGGCTGTGATGGGCAGGCTTCACGAGCAAAAGTGCAACCCCCAAGTTAGGGTTAATTTTTTTCTTAAGAAGAGAGGGGCAAGCATGGGCAAGAAGAGGAAGGAAAGAATGGCTTTTCGTGTAGAGGATCATGTCAGGGTGGCATATAGTAAAGTGTGCCCCAGAACCCTACAATTTATAGCATTATTTTGCCCACCACCAGGGATGGGGTATGATCTACTGTGGCTTTTATGCCTGTACCCTGCTCAGTGTTCTCACTGCAGACCAAGAGCGCCCACTGTGAGCAAAACCTTCCACAGAGAAGCAGAGAAGAGGGGACACGGTACTCTCTCAAGATACCTTCCTTTTGGCCAAAATGTCACCCATATGTCAGCACCAAAACCATAGAAATTCTCATTTTCCCTGTCATTCTTAAACTACATTCAGTTGGGGTGCCTTCTTAATCAAAAATACTGTACTGGACAGGCGACAAAGCTGCCTACTATCTACAGTTTCCCCTTTCTACTAAACGTCTGCTTCCACCACACCCTCTTTCCCAGGACGCTTTTGATAGGTCAGTGCATTTGTATCATGTGATATCACATTGGTGACTAAAACTGACTGGGCCAGGGATAGGGGACTGCTGACCAGTTCTAATGTGTTCAGAGACCCAGGAGGGAGTCAGGTGCAAGAGCTCAGCCACTAAGAGCCTTCCAGCAGAGGAGCCATCACACACGCTCTTTGAGAGACTGTGAGCAGAGCATTCCGAAGCAGCAGGCTGGAGAGGTGAAGAGGCACACCCGGAAATGAGGTGGTAAGCAAAATCCAGGCATAGGAGAAGCTCTGAACAAACAGAAATCTGGAGACAGAGGAGATGAATGACTGCCACTCAGACATAGTAGTAATAGCAGCAGAAATAGAGGGAAGGAAAGAACGAGTGGAGAATTGCATGGGGGTAGGGAGTATAGAAAGACCTGAATTCGGAACATTCAGTTTTGTCTTTAAGGAGGAGTAGGGGAGAAAGGTAGAAGGTGGTGCAGGATGAAGCAGGGAGAAGTGTGAGCTTAGCTCACAGGATGATTGCAAGTTCTAGGCCAGCTTGAGATACACGGTGTTCCTCTGTGTGAAAAAAGAGAAACAAAAAAGAGAGGAAACAGTCCGCCATCCCTGAGATTGGGGGGAAGGGGATTAAACAAAGACAGTAACTCTGCACACAGGCTGTGATAACTTCCTCTAGTAAGGAGACATTATCAGAATAGAAGCTGTGATTTTATCCGGCAGCTGATATTACAGTTACAATACTCCACTGTACTCTCTGAGATGTACGCATACTCTATTGCAATCAAATCAGAAAGTTATATGAGGATTTAAAAAAGCATTATGTGGTTCCAATATTTAACTTGGCAACAATCTTTGTAACTTCCTGGTGAACGTTAGCCTGCTGGAGGTTGTGGAATACTACCCATTTCCCAAGATTAAGACACATACCCTTGAATTTATCCTCTTCCACCTTGGATCTAACACCCCAAAACCCATTCCTCGATTAGATTTCACAGATATTTTTGTTAGTATAAAATATGACAAATGACTCTTTTTTTTTTTGTAGAAAGACCTTTCCCTTTGATATTTGGTATTGTAACTGCCTCTTTCTTCCAACAGACTCTGCACAAGGAGTGCTGTAGGAAATGAAGGAAGTCTGGACTATAGAAATAAAGAAGTCACATGTTCCCATGGGTTAAGCCTTCAGGTTGTAGGAGGGTGTGCAAATAAGGCAAGAACAATCACTGCAGAGGGTTTATGCTCACTGGGATAGAGACTGGACCTTTGTGTGGCTAGTACTCATTAGAATCTACAAGGATCTTTGTAGGATCTCACAACTTTGATCAATGGCTGTATCTTTTACTGTGAACTTTGGAGGCTCCAGTGGCAATTGTGGTATCACAATAGCCCGAGGCCTCTGAATTTCCCCACATAACCTCATCTCTGTGTCAGGGTTCAACATTTTATGTCCAATATTATATCAGCAAGGCTGAAAATGCAAATGAGCAAAGCTTACTGTGGACCTGACCACTGCATTTGGGCTGCGGCTGTTTTGGTCCCTCTACAACAGGTTAATTTGGCAGAGTTAGAAATGATCCCACCTGTTTTTTTAAACTGTGGCACTGAGAATTTAGCAATTGCTGTTATTTATGTTATTTTCTTTACATACACTGCTCCTGACAGTCAGTAGTAACCACCTCACTCCTACTGTCCTGTGAGTCTCTGTCAAGACTTTCTATTCAGTGGCAATTCACAATATAGTCTTCTTTTTAAAAGCTTATTTTTTAGCTTTACAAGCATATTGAGAACTAGTCCCTGCTCCCTTCCATCCCCCTCCTTCCCCTTTCCTTCCCTTCCCATCATTAATCCATCCCACTCCCTCCCACCCTCCCGCCTGACTGCTTCTATGGACCCCAGGGTTCCCTCTGGCTTATCTACTGTTGTGGGGGTTCAGGAATATTGTCTTCTTATTCAGGTATGTCATATGCTGACAACTTCTCATTTTTGAATATAACTATAGAAGTTTCCTTCCCCAATCTATAGCTTCCCAGACAGCGTGTTTCAGAATCTTTTCCTTTCCCCTTTTCCTAAAGTGATGGAGTCACTCTGGGTTCCTATTTCTGAACTAGTCAAAGTTATTTGACAGCAATCAATTGTTTTTGTTTGTTTATACTAAATCTAGAACAGATTTGGTGGCTTCCAAAAGAGGCTTCAAAATGTACTTGTTCACACCTGTTATGGTTTGAAATGTGAGTTGTCCCCACAGGTTTATGTGTTTGAATCCTTAGTTTATAAAGTCATGGCACTTTTAAGGAGGTAGAGCCTTGCTGGAAAAAGGTAGTGTGGGCTTTGAGGTTGGTTAGTTCCATCTTGCTTGAGTGAGTGAGTCTGCTCTTGAGCTTGCAATTTTGTAGCTCTCAACCTCTATGATATGGGCAATGACTTAGGCCGCCTCCAGCTTCTGCCAGCCAGCCATGCCTTTTCTACCATAGTGGACTGTGTCTCCCTTCTGGAACTGTAAGCTGAATAAATCTCCACTTTCTTCCCTTAAGTTGCTTGAGTTTGAGTGTTACCTCACAGTAATAGAGGAGAGTAACCGATGCAACACACCTTATTGGACTTATTTCTGCCTTCTACAACGGTCCAGAAGGATCTAGGATGTCTAGGATACTAAGTGGTTCTGCATATGAAACCAAACAAGGGGCCTAATTCCTTCCTTCTATTGCCCTATTAGCTCCTGGCTGAAGTTACTCTTCTCTGTTGCTTTGAGACAATACTCAAAAAACTAAAGGGAGAGAGGGAAACTTATTTGGTTTATGGTTCCAGAGAGGATATAGTCCGTTATGGAAGGAATCTCATAGCAGAAGGCATGGCTTGGAGACAGAAAGCAATGCCATTTCAGGTCACAGTGGTTGCCATAGAGACAGAGAAAGCAAAAACAAGTTGTAAAAGCAGGGCTGGGCTAAGCAACCTCAAGACCTGACTCCTGTGACTTGTCTTCTCCAATGAAGCTCCACCTCCTAAAGGCGTCACAACCTTCCCAAACATTAGCATCAGCTATGCATTCAAACAGGTGAGACTGTGGAGGATAACTCACATTCAAATCCTGACTCTCTTCAGTTGTTTTTCTTATTCACTAAGCTAGTTGACTCCATCGTTCTGCATGCATTGACCCCTACTCTATAGTTTGAATCTGTAATGCTCCTACTGGGAGATGGTAGGGTCCAACTTTGGGAGGTAGGGTCCAACTTGAAGAAGGAAATTAGGTCACTAGAGACAGACTTTTGAATTGGACATTGTAAACTTCGGTTGGCCCTTCCTCCTCTTCTTCCTTTGCTTTCTGGCCATCACGAGGTGACCAGGCCTCTCCTGTCAGTTGCTCTCACTATCACATTCTGTGTTTCATGGGTCTAAAGTAAGTCCATGGGCCTAAATCATGAACCAAAATAAACCTCCCTGCCTTAAAAGTTGTTTATCTCAGATATTAGCTATAAGGACAAAGAATTTAGGAAACAGGCCCTTACATGGAGGAGGTGGAAGGACTACCTGTGTGAGCTGGAGGTAGTCTCCAGGGCCCTTGTAAAAGGGAAGATAGTGCTTGAGGTAGGACGTGGAATGCCAGAAGCAAAGTTTGGAATGATATAGCTACAGGCCAAGGAATGTTGGCAGTCACTAAAGCCAAAAGAAGCAAGTAATAGGACCCCCCCCCCAGAACCCTGAGAAGGAACTAGCCCTGTGGATACTTTGATTTCTGTATTGTAAGACTCATTTTGGTTTCCAAATTCCAGAGATATAAGATGTACATTTTTGTTACTTGTCATTTTGTTGCATGTACATTTTGTTGTTGTAAATGGAAGATGCCTATATTAATACCCCTCTGTCAAGCAATCTGAAATCTAATCTGCGTACTCAAGAAATGTCTGCTAGTCTCTCTCAAGAATTTCTGAAGATTGGGGACTGGAGAGGTGGCTCAGGAGTTAAGCCTCTGCCTTGCAGGTGGAGGGTCCTGAGTTCAGATCCTAGACCCCATGTATAGATGCTGGGCAGAAGCGGGGCGGCCTGCGTTTCTGGTCCTGGTAGGGCAGAGCCTGTGAATCCTGGGGCAGAGTAAACAAGGAGGAGGTGGAGGCGGTCCATGGTGGTTCCCGAATTCGCCTGTGGTTCTACACACACACACACACACATACATACATACACACACGCGTACAAGCACAATTGAATAAATAATAATAATAATAAAAAGAATTTCTGAAGATCAGTGAATTGATGTATTTGGAATGTTGTTGACTTGGGATCATGTCTTAGATTTATCTCTTCATGTCTGTGTCACCTTGGGAAATTGTTTACCCTTTCTGAGCCTCCTTTCTTAATCCATAAAACCATTGCAAACTGTGTCTAACAAGTTAAGATGGGAATTTAATAAAATAATATATGTAAACTCTTAACACACATGCTGAGTGGATTACTATAGACTGGGTGCTAGTCATCCTCCTTTCAAGAAAAAAAAAAAATCTCTAGTGATCTTCAAGAGCATGGCCACAGGAGCTCAGAGCTTTGAGTTAATATCACTGCCAACTTTTTGTCATTGATTGTTCCTGGTCTTAGCCTTGGATCCTTATTTGCCCCATAAAGAATTGGATCCTCCTTCCATTCCTACAGCATAGCAGACACTGGCCACAGCACATACACACACACACATACATATACACACATACCTGTGCACACACATACATATACACACATACATGTGCACACACACATTCATACACACACACATTCATACGCACAAATACTCACACCTTCCAGAGTCTGAGAACACATGCGGGTTGTAATGTAGACAGGAAAATCAAGCACATCACACTGATGCTTTTACAGTTCGTGGCTTAGAGTCCATCAGAGGGCTTCCCTTCAATTACACTGCACTCACACACATGCTGCTACAATGCCATGGTACTCTGGTGCATTTGCTTTTATGTCTATGAGAAAATGCTCTGACTCAAGCAACTTAGGGAGGAAGGGAGGTTTATTTGGCTTACGGTTCCAGAGGGTATATAGTCCATTATGGCAGTAGTCACATAGCAGAAGGCCTGGTGGGGGCTGAAGCAGGAGGCCGGTTCAGTTCATCACAGCCATCAGGAGGCAGAGAGAGCCAGTAGAAGCAGGCTGGGCTACCCAACCTCAAGGCCTGCCCTCTGCGACATGCTCTTAAGGGATCTACCTCTTAAAGGTGTCGCAACCTTCCCAATCATTAACACGAGCCTAGGACTCAAACACATGAGGATGTGTGTGGTGGGGGACCTCATTTAAACTATGCCCCACACTTCTCTTCTATCTCTTCTATTTCCTTAGTGGAGCCTGCTTCTCCACTAAGGAAGTCATTTAAAATGTGTTAGAGAAAAACATTGTCTCTGGAGAGTAGATTAGCTTTTTCTCTGCCTTAATCCATTTTCTCCAGAATAGAAAGATGGCCCTTCCTATTTTACTTAATCAAAATGCCTATTTCAGTGTTTCCTAGTGAAAATGATGGTCTCTCTGCAAATGAAGTTGCTCTCTGCCTGTGTAGTAATCTGCACAAGTCCTCAGAAGGCTGAGAAAGATCGGAGTTCCCTGAATACACCCGCATGTGAAGACAAGAAGGAGGGCATCCAATGCCGCTTTGATTTGGCGACTTACCTACTTTATCGGTTCCCTGCTTCACATCTAATCACAACTTTCATCTGTCTGTCTCAGTGGACTGCTTCTCTCCTCAGCACCACGTCCTACACAGAAAGGATGACCGCCTTCACCTCACTAATGATAATGACAGCCGTTGCCTGTCCCCCTTCTCCTTCTAGTCTCCGAAGCAAAGTTGGCAGCATCTGTGGATTTGACCAAGGTGAAGCCGTTGGTCACTATTAGACCTAAATACTTGGGCTAACATGCAACCTTCATCATGCACACAGACCAGTATATCCATATGAACTAAGTTGTATGGGTCTGTGTATGTGCACATGTAGATTTGTCTCCTTGAGTTTGTTGGTATGCTTGTGTGTGTGCATATATGTGTGTGTCTTTGTGTATATGCGAGTGTGTATATTGTCTGTGTGTATGTGTATATATGTATTATGTGTGTCTAATGTATGTCTCTGGGTGTATGTTTGTGTTTCCATGTGTACTTGTGTTGTGTGTGTGTCTGTGCATGTGTATCTCTCTGTGTGTATGTCTATGTTTATGTGTATATGTCTGACTGATGTGTGTCTCTGGGTGTATATGTTTGTATTTGTGTGTATGAATATGTCTTCGTGCATGTGTATGCATGTGCGTGTGTGTCTCTCTGTGTTTGTTTGTGTGTGTGCTTGTGTGTATGACTGTGTCTGCCCGTATGTGTGTATGGGCTGAGAGTATGTACATGAGTTCTTGCTTTTATCACTTTCATTTCTAAGATCACCAGATCACAGCAGCTCTTTCTCTCCTGGACATCACAGACCTCTGCTTTCTTTAAACAGAGTCTCTTATTTTATTGCTTTTCTTGTATTCCTTATTTCCTCTACTTCAGACAAAGCAAGAGCCCTAGCTTTACCTCAAATGAACTGTGAGTGGATAACTGTTTCTTTTATGTCAGAAATAAGAGATAGAGGTCATTTATACAGCTAGGCAATCTAGCTCATTGTTCTTTTTTAAATTTTTAATTTTTTACTTTCTTAACATTCCAATAATGAATACAGTAAATTTATGGTATTTTCACACCTTAATCCCCAATTGCACCCCCCTCTTTTTCCCATTACAACCCCTTTTATTCCCTATCAGCCTCCCTTCTTTTAGCATGTCTTTACACGTGACCCACTGTATTTTATCTGGATTGCCTTTCATGGCGTGTGTACTAGTTACTCTTATTTGTTGCTGTGAGACAACATCCAAAGTCAAGCAACTTAAAGAGAGAAAGGGAGATTTATTCAGCTTATGGTTCCAAAGGGGAGTCTTTCATGGCAGAAGTGGCATCGCTGGTGGCAGAAGCTGGAGACAGACTGAGTCACATCCATCCGGGAGGTTGAGAGCTGCAAGACTGTCAGCTATAAGAGCAGACTTCTCTCAGAAGAAGGGCAGGACTAATCAAGGCCCACCCCTGTGACTGCCTTCTTCCAGCAATGTTCTACCTCCTAAAGGTGCCACGACCTTCCCAAACACAAGAGATTTTCCAAACACATTTCAAACCATGACAGCATGTGCCTGAGCACTAGCTAGAACATGAATCATATATCGGTGAGCATCCCACTGAGGAAAGCATCTCCTTGCGCCCCATCCAGCATTAATCCTCAGCATTCTCTCAGGGAGGTATGGGCACCTCTTGAGATCTTTCCTCTCTCCTTGGTGAAATATTGATAGGCCAAATCCTGTGTAGATCTTGTGGGAGCACACGTAGCTTACTATTCTCTGAAAATAATGACACAGTAAAATATAGGATATTTACTATGGGTCAATGACCATTCTAAGTGCTTCCTTATATTAACTCATTTAAATCTCATAGTGAATTTATGAAATTGGTATCATTATTATATCCATTTTATAGATGAGGAAATTGAGGTGTAACTTGCCCAGGGTCACACAGCTGGCAATATTAGAGTCATACAAAGCCAGGCAGGGCAGCAAATCTCCACACTTCTTGCTAGGAAGTCAAGTTTATAACACTCAATTTCAAAATGATACTAACATTATTTTAGTTGTCTAAATTAGAAATAATAGACTCTTCAAGTTAGAAGGGACCTTGTAGACCAACCTAAGTCACTTTCTACTATTGCAAAAATTCCTTCTAGAACTTTCCCAATAACTGGTATTTATACAGTTTTGTTTTAGTACTACAGTGACAGGGAGGAAATGCTTTAATATAAATGTGAATTATAAACTTTCTATGGGCAAATTGTCATGTAATGAAACCTGCCTAATGACTACAGCTCTCTAATATGTTTATATGCTAATTTTTATATGCAAATTTGTTTTGATAAGACTACATTTAAAAAAATAAACAGTTTTGACAAAACTGTCTTGGACACTTAAATTTTCCTTTTGTCCTTTTTATTAGTTGGCTGGTGATAAGGAAGAAAAGCAAAACAAAGGTAAGAGAAAAATCATTGTGTTGATTCCTGTTGCTTTTGCTTTGGGGGTAAAAAATGAATTCAAGCAGTGGTAAGTGGTCTTTTAAATATTTTCAGTTCATTTCCCACACAGACTTGTAAAAGATACCATGGAGCTGTTTTTTTCTCACTATTAAAGGAAAAACTATTTGAAATACACTACTGGAAAAATTCAGACATATAAATCATGCTAATAGAACTATTTCTTTGATATTTGATCCTCAATTAAGATGCAAATATCAGTTGCAGCTGTTTCTTAGGTATGTTCTTAGTATGTGTTTATGCCATGGCAGGGAGAGCCAGATTCCTGTCATTTTAAAGGGATTTCTGAATGCCTGTCTTACACAAACTTGCAAGAAAAGCTTCGTGGGAGACATTGATGCGTCATGGGCAAGAGTAAAGAGACGGGCGTAAGGCTACTTGAGTTAAATCCCTGTAATCCCAGCTCTGTGGAATGTTGAGAACATCGAATGTCCTTGTGCCTAGCGCTTCAGGTTCCCACCCCCAAATGCTAAGGGTGTTATCGTCCTATTCTTGTGATTTATTAAAGTGTAGGCAGAACTTGGACCCGAGAGTGACGGGTCAGGGTCCCAGTTTCAGAGCACAGGGTTTTCTATTTCCTCCAGTATAGTCTAATGCAAATTGAAGAGAGCAAAGAAGCTCTTTATAAGCCTGTCCTTGTCACTTCTAGCACCTGGGTTTGACATAACAAAGTTTGGCAAGACAAGCACAAGAGAATGTCTGAACATCTTAGAGGAAAATGCACCCAAGACCTGTGTCAGGTAATAAAGGTTGTGACTTTGATCTGTAGTGTCCCCCAACAAATTTGGTCCCTTATCCTCATACTGTTGGGAGGTGGTAGGAACTGGAAGGTGCAGAGCTAGTGGGTGGCTTTGGATTACTAGAGTACTGTGGATCCCTGATTTCTTTTTTCTTCTTTTAGTCTTTCATTCTTGGCCATGAGTTGAATGGCTCTGTCCCACATCATGCTCCTATCATGACATGTCACCCCAAACCCTAAGCAACGGCTTCAACTGATCATGGACTGAAAGCTCTCATTGTGAGCCATAAAACCTTCCCTCTTTATAGATTGATTTAGCTCAGGTATTCGTTACAGTAACAGAAAGCCGATTAATGCAAAAGGCACGCCTGGAAGCAAGAAATCCATTTCTGGAGTTATCAGGGAGGCAAGAACAGATACACAAGCTGATGGTTCTCTGAAACTAAGAAACCCCTTGATGAGACCTTTCTTGTCACAGAGGAATGGTCAATACATGAGATCTTATCCTGGGTTTTCCCTCTGTCAGACGTCAGGCAAGTCACTTACACTGTGGCAGTTGGCAAGGTGCTTGTCACACACATGTGAGGTCTTGAGTTTGATCTTAAGCATTCATATGGAAAGTCAGGCAAGGCAGTGCATGGTGTAATCTAGGGCTTGGAAGGTGGATACAGGTGGATCCTTGGGACTTGATGGTTAGCTGGTCTTGTATCTCAGCAAGCCTCAGATTCCAATGTGCTATCTCAATAAAATGACACTCAAGATTGACTTCTGGCATGCATGCACGCATGCACACGCACACAAAGAAAGAGAGGTGTTTGTATGCACAATAACACATGGGCATTCACAGGAATAGTCATACACATGACACACATACAGATGTGTATATACAATAATGTGCTCTCACATAGACATGCAAGCACACATGTGCATGTACAATATCACATGAGCAAACACACACACACATACACACACAAAATCTCTCTGTGCCTCACTTTCTTGTAGTAACACTTTCCCCTACTCTCACATAGCTGCCAAGCTCCAGCGAGGGAAAGCGGAGCAATATCAATATGGTTGCAAAAGTTTCACCTCTGGCAGTGCTGTCTTTGAATGCATATGTTGACTTACCAAGATAGAGTGAGCAGGGGCTGGAGGCTGATGCGAAAGCGACTGTCCACGTGTGATGAAAACCAGCAGGACGGGACACTCAGCCCAGGATACTGAAGCCCTGTGCCTGGACTTGAACAGATTCGTGTTTCCCTGTGCTCCTCAAGGGCACTCACGGGGCACTTCAGCGTGCAACTGTCTGACATCAAGTGCTCGCCATCCTTCTGGAGCGAAGGGAATTTCTCCCAGAAGTCATTGGGATGGCAGAGTGAAATCAGACCCTTTCTTCAGGTGCTGCAGACAAGGAGACAAAGGAACAGTTTAAAGTGTGTATGCAGTCATCATAGATGTTTTATACCATCAAGGGATTAGGCGATAATAAACTATGGCCTTTATTTCTAATTCTTTAGAATATCTCTACATTCGATTATTAAATATGAAAATGTTTACTAAAGTCATTGAAATCACCCTGCTATCCCAAAGCTCAGAGAACCTTCCAGAAGAAGGTAAGAATGTAAGAGCCTTTGGGTGGGGAGGGGTGTTGTCGCACAGTATCCTCCGGTCATGATCAGGACCAGTGCACCCAAGACTCATTGCATCAATCTCTACTTCCACAAGACCTGCACAATAGTTGGCCTATTAACATTGCCCCATGGAAGTTGATGATCTCAAAAGACACTAAGCCTTGAGAGACTATTAAAAGTTAATGTCGACAGGAGAAGGGGAGCTTCTTTACTCAATGATCTACCCACTGGCAAGTCTCCCATTCCCCAGCAGGTACTCAGGTACTTTCCAGCACAGGTATCCCAGATAGAATCCAGTGCATCCCACATGCATAAAGATGTGAAGGTAGGTGGGAGACTGGCCGAAAAGGAGAAAATATATAGTGGGAGAGAGGGGTGAGGGGGATGGGATTGAGTAGTAAGGGGTAAAAATGACAAATTCATTGTATTTATGTGTGAAAGTGTCAAAAAATAAAAAATTGTAAAGTAAGTGAGGCATTATGCTATTTTTCATAATTAAATGTGGCATTTTTTCCATCTTAATGAAACAATTATTTTTGCTCAACCGAGTGATCTTAGTAATTAAAATAAATGGCAGGAGACTGACACATGGTCATAGAATCCTCTGAGAGTCACAAAATTTCAGAGGCTGCAAGGGTCTGAGCAAACTCAGCTTGGTTCTCTCAGTTGACACATGTATTGCCATCTGTAAGTCAGAAAGCTATTTTCCTGCCATCAAGGCCACTAAAGGCTGCGTAATCCTGAGCAAAGCATTCAGACTTTCTTTGACTTTTTTTTGTTTAGTTAAGCAAGGATTCTTGAATGCTGTGATACTTTACATTGAGTTTTCTATGTTGGTGCGTGTGCACGTTCACACACACACAAACACACACACGTTCTGAATTGGTAGCAATGAGTTCTAACAGAATGTGACTTTCTGCTATTGACAACAAACGGGATGTTTGGCTGGATTTAAATTCTGTTCATAGGAAAAGTAGAGTTTTTTTGGTGGCGTCTGGGGCTGATTATTTTATGTCTCCCCTGGTGCCTCTAAGCTTATAAGTATTAGGAAGGAATGGAGGACTGAATGTTGCCTGTTTCAGTATATTTTAGATAAAAGCGTTTTGCTCTAATATGTCATTAGGAAAAAAAATCCTATTAAAATATGGGTTTCCATAATAAGTTAATTATGTTAAACATATCAATGTATTAATGCTCACTGATACACAAATACATGCAAGGGGGTGTGCACATTGAAATATAATTTTCAAGAAAAGGGTTTGGTATCTTTCCACCATGTTGGGATATTCTATCATTTGTCCATATGTAGGCAAGTAATTTCCAAATCTATTCCTCTTTCCACAAAAGTCCATTGGCAAGCCAGATAAGGTAGATGATACAGATATAGCCATCTAGAATATTGTAGATATCTATTTTTATGATTTGGATAATATTCTCATAAAGTATTTCCAAGCCATGTCAGATGCATCAATTTCTCAAGAAGTCCACAGCTGAACAAGAAAATGAATAGTTCTTCCTGCTTCTGTTCCAAAATAGCAGATAAGTCAATGTCCTAGGTTCTGTGATCCAGGGGGAATATTGTCTAGATCCAATGAGGTTCCCCTCTCAAGCATAAGGAACTCCCTGGGTGGGGGATTAAGACACAGAGACCAGGACTTTCAAGCTTCATAACACATGGGATTCATTTCCCACCCCTTATGACTCAAAGAGAGTTTGAGAATTCAGTCTAAATCTTAGTGATTCGATTTATACAGAGGAGCAGGCAAAGCCTTAATTCTATCATAATTAGTTTCATGTGCAAATGCATTAACTGATTGTTTTAGTGGAAATGCATTAAGTCTATGGAGTATGGGTGTGGCAAACAGTAATTGTAAAGAGCTCTGCTTAAAGCGACCTTGTCCCACAGGAGGTTCCATTGAGTCTGCTTTAAGGAAGGCTGTTGAGGGACCCCAATCACTGTCCTGCATGGTGAGACTTGAAAACATGTCCAAATTCAAGATTTCTGTCTTCTAAGCAAAGACTGAATTTGCCTGCCCTACTCACACATGTCTTTATGAAAATGTAATCTTTTCATGCACTTTCTGGGTTCTGCAGAAAATGTTAGCTTACTCCTGGTAGTAATTAAATCAATTGTTGTTGTACTTAGGTTGCAATTGCTTTTCTATGATCAGTATGACTGTATCCTCTTCCTTCCAAAAAAAAAAACTAGGTTAATGCTTCCAGCAACCATTGTAGAGTTGGTAATACATCAAACTGAAGCACTGCTTCAGTTTCTGACCCCTGAACAGAGTGGCAGAAGGCTTCCTGTGGTCACTGCAGGCATGTCTGCCTCATGTAATTTTTTCTTTGAAAATACAATGGATTAGCAACTCAAGAAATAGCCTGAGAATAGTATTGACCATTATTTCTTATGGAAAAAATTACTCAAGTCCTTTCAGAAGTATTAATATTGTGCTAATTAGATAACTATCAAGTGGGTGCACATAAGTGCTGTCAGGATGTGAGGGTAAAGCCTGATCTTGGTTGTCCTTTATTCCGTGTCTTTCCTTTAGACATTTACCCCCGTTACTTTGGGTCATTTTTAAAAAGAAGAAAGTGGCAAGAACATGAGAATAATTTTGTTGCCCACAGATTAATGTGTTCTCTTTCTGTGTTATGTGCAAAAATGCAACAGCACGACACCATCCTAAATGGCAGGGACTGAAGTTTCCAAATTATAAAAGCAAAGCAAAGTCAAGAAGAAGGAGGAGGAGGAAGAAGAATAAAGAAGAAAAAGGAAGAAGGAAGAAGAAGAGGAAGGGGAGGAAGAAGGAAAAGAGGAAGAAGGAGAAGAGAAAAAAAGAGAGAGAGAGTGCAAGACAAAATTGGAACATTAATAATAACAATGGTTTGGGGCTGGAGAGGTGGCTCAGGGGTTACGCCTCTGCCTTGCAGGAGGAAGGTCCTGAGTTTGGATCCTAGACCTCACGTATAGACGTCTGGCGGAAGTGGGGGTGACCTGCGTTTCTGGTCCTGGTAGGGCAGAGCCTGTGAATCCCGGGGCAGAGTAAACAAGGAGGAGGTGGAGGCGTCCATGGTGGTTCCCGAATTCATCCGTGGTTCTACAGTGGTTCTACACACACACACATACATACGCACGCGTGCACACACACGCATACACGCACAATTGAATAAATAATAAATAATTAAAAAAATAATAACAATGGTTTGATGAATAGGTAGCATTCAATAGTTTTAACCAGAATCGTCATTTTTCCAATTACTACAAAGACAGTAATTATATAGTCATGGGAAGGAACAGGTCTTCCCACTCCACCTCCTCCAAATATTGAGGGGAGAAAATACCCCCAAGCTATCCTGAAAGGCAAGGCACTGGCTCAGTGCATACATGGTTACAGCACATTATAGAAAATATCTTTCCTTTTCACGCAGAACATGCTCTATACATGGGTTGTGAGCCCAGCCCAGGGGAACCTGGCCACTGGAGGTGGATGGCCCTGCTGATAATGGAGAACTAGGGGGAAGTGGTCTTTGGTTGCTGGCATGAGAAGGGAAACCTGACTCAATGACCTTGCTTGTCCTTGGTATTGCTGCACTATGAGTCAGCCCTGCACTGAGTTTTCCTCATTCTTTTGCATTATTTCACATCATTCCTAATAATTCATAAACATAAAGTAATATTGTGATTCTCTTAAAAATTGAGGTCCAGAGAGACAAATGCAGTCCCAGAGCACCATGTTTCTCAGTGCATCTTTCTGCTGTTCACCCCGCTTGCACCTTGCTTCCTTCCATCACTGTTCCCCATCCCTCTATTTCTACATTGTCTTTTCTTAGAACTTCCTATCTTAAAGGGTGGGAAGGACAAGGAAGAACTACTTTCCCCCCTTCCCTCTCAGTGTGCCTGTTTTCCTTTTTCCACATGCACACTTGTTTAAGTCTTAATTGCCCCCAGGCAAAACACCCATTATCAGAATCTGCCATGGCATGAAGACTTTGTCCATAGCTAAAGCTGGAAGTTATCACCCATGGTGATCAAATTGTATAAAGCCTTTAGTTATCATGTGTGTAACTCAGCAAAAAGTGCTGCATACTTCTCTCAGCTACCGCTTCTCATAATGCTCTGCTCACAAGCGTCCTGGATTATAACAGTGAAAAGTTGTTGGGAGCAAATGATGGCTTAGTGATGTAAGCGATAGCATGCCCACACATTACAGTGCCATGGAGTTAAAGAGAAGGGGTTTCATCAAGAGTAAAGACGTGAAGGAATGATCATGAAATATCAAGCAAATAAAAAATACTTGAAGTTCAATATATCTACCAATCCCCTGTACATATTTAAATTTAAATTAATTATAATTAAACAAATAAAAATTATGTTCTTCAGTCACACGAGGTACATTTCAAGAATTCAACAGCTATCATTTTATCATCTTGCATAGTACAGATACAAGATATCTATTCCCATGTTTCATTTCTCTCTCTCTCTCTCTCTCTCTCTCTGTATCAGAGAGTACTGTGTATGCCTGTGGAGGCCCAAGGCTTACTTCAGGAATCATCCTGGATTGTTCTACTTCTTTTTTGCTTTGTATGGGGTTTTCCCAGGTTTTGCCTTCCAGAGTTGAAAGTGCAAGCTGCCACCATTTCCACCTGGCACTTTTTTCATGGGATCCGGGATCCAAATTCATGTCCTTCTGCTTGTGAGGCAGTCTTAACCCCTGAGCCATCTCTCCCGCCCTGAAGCTTCATTTCTTCTAATTTATACACAAAAAGAAAGACATTGGAAGGACATATATCACACATTAATTATGAGGAGATTTAGTTGGTGAGATTAGGTAAGAATTAGACAACTGTTTTCTGTAAAGAACCTCATAGTAAATATTTTAGACTCTTTGAACCCTATGCAAGGTCTCACTTACTACACTCTGCTATGACAAAAGGAAAGCAACTTTTTCAGAGTATATAGTATGTCATTGGGCATGAATGTTCCAGTAAAATTTTATATGTATGGAACAGATGAAGTCCAGTGTATGACTATAGTTCCAGACAGAGGAAAGAAGACCATGAGTTGGAAGACAGCCTGGGCAACATAGTGAGACTCTCTCAAAATAGCCAAGAGAAACGATCAAGCAAGCAAGCAAATAAACAAAACATAAGCAGGTGATTTGTTGAATTTAATATATAGGCCATAATTTATTCCTTTCTGATTTAAATGATTAATAGTAGGAAGCTTTTTGTGTTTTTTGTGCATTTAATCATGTTTAGATTTTAAAATAACATAAACATTTTATATATGCATGCATATATGTATGTATTATGATGTGTTCATGTCTGTATGTATGATGCATGCATGTATGTATACCGTAGGATAAAGAATCCCAACCACCTGTAATTTCTGATGTTTCAATTGCTCATAGTCCTCCTAATAAGCACATGGGAACTTGGTGAGAATTGCTAGGTTATTCTCCAAATCTTTTTGTTTCTTTCCCACCTCTGGGCAGAAAGACAAGTACATAATTGAAAATAAATGTGCACACACACTCAAACAGACATTCATACACACACACAAACATGCATGCATGCACACATACAAATGCACACTCACATACACACAAAATACACACGTGCACACACATACACACATACACAAACAAGCACACACATATACATACACACATACGTATGCACACATACATACACACACATTCATCTGAAGTGGTCCCAAGCAGAGTGTTAGAGCAAAAGTGAAAGGATGATTTCTGGACTTTTCTTAGCATTTTATGTACTCTTTAATCTTGGGCTCTTCCTTTCCCTTTAGATCAGATTGAAAAGTTCAAGATGGAGTTTGTTGTCTAACAGTGGATTTAGGTTATATAGGCTTACTCCACAACAGACTGGAGAGGCCATAAAGAGACCAAGAACATGGTAGCTGGAAGCTGAATGCAGTCCCAGTTTGGAATCGAAGACCAGAAGGATTCCTGGCAAGTGGGTGGTATTCAGTCCACAGTGGAAGGTTCTGGGCTTTGATTATGGGGAAGGTTGACAGTAGTGAGCAGCCAAAAGGACGTGTGGCAGTGCCAGTTGTCACCTTCATACTTGGGAGAAGCCCGCTGGGCACACATTTGACAGCTATCTAGTTAAGGCAGGCCTCCAGGCAACAACACTATAGGAGAATGTCTTGATTGTATGATTGATGTGTGATGACCCAGCCCATAGTGGGTGGGACTATTCCCAGGTGTATAAAGATGGTAAGAGATTGGTATGGGCTGGTTCTTATCCTCTGCTCCTGACTGTGGATACGGTGTGGCTGGTTCCCTCAGCTCCTGTTGGCATAACTCTCCTGCCATGCTGGATTATACATCTGGAATTGTGATCTGAGTGAAAGCTCTTTCTTCCCCTAAATTGTTAGGATTCGGTGGGCAAGGGAGCAGTGATGCTTTACTCTCAGACCTCTTGATACTTGGATCACCATTAGAAGGTTCTTCTTCTGTGGATCAGTCTTCTCAGTAAATCCTTCCTGGAAATACCCTTGCAAACTCACCCAAAGACACATCATTCTTAGATGACTGCCAAGATTAAGCATCAAAGTTTTGAACAGACAGGAATCACTAACAACTCATGATTGACTCAATTGTGGGCAAGAAGTGAAATCATGTTGCTTTAAGTCATCGAGTCTCAGGGTTGTTTGTGACTACCAGGTAATCCAGTCTATCCCAGCCACTATGATGTCCTGGTTGAAAATCACCATCATTAGGACTCTACAGACGTCATTTTCCCATAGCTATCCATACCTCTCCTTTCTTTGAACTGCCTTCTTTGACTCTATGGATACAATCTGATATTGTGACTCATCACCTGTTGTCATTTTTTGCCATTGTTCCACAGCTTGAGCTTTGCCCCCACCCCTCTATTGTATAATGAATTGTAGGTTCGCACATGTTCCTACTTTGAATAATTCATCCCCTCAAATCTCACTGTTTCGTTGGAACATTTACTTCTTTCATTTTAATTTTTTATCATTTTTGTCTAAATGTATGACCTTAACTGGCTGCTATGCATTTCATTTCTTCTTGCCTTAAATATTTTAAAAGTTTCTAAGTACAAACATTACTCATAGAATATAACAAAAATTGCTCTGTTTCTGTTCCGTATTATTTAATTATGATGGCTGTCATTAAGAGTCTCTTTTCCTCCTTCAGATTTCGTTCTGCTTTGAACCGAGGCTTCAGCTCCCTTGGAGTATTTTAAATATTTTTCTGAAATGCCTGTTGCTGGAAGGTGAACTGCTGCTTGGCATTAAGAACTTTCCTCACATGAACTACGCTTACGGTTGAATTTCGATGTCAACTTGACAGTTGCAGACTATTTGGGGGCAGCTGTGGAAGGTTAATGGTGCTGGGCAGTGCTGGACAAGAGAGGGGAGCTTCTTTACTTGACAGTTGCCCACTAGAGGCACAAGTCCCAGCAGGCGTACTGGATGGGGGCCAATAGATCACATATGCAGGGGGATGGGGAACAGAGGGGAGATGGTCTGGATAGAAGAACAAGTGGGTGGGGAATGGGAGGGGTGGGAGTGGATAGCAGGGGATGAAAACATATACATTTATTATATTTATATATGAAAGCCTGGAAGAATAATTAAAAAAAAGAGTTCCAGTGAAACTTGAATTTTCAAAATCTGAACAAGCCTGTAGATACTTGACTGATTGCTGTGGAGAACCCAGCCCATAGTGGGTGGTACTTTCCAGTGGTGGACCAGATAATAGGAGGTGCAAGGAGGAGGGACTTGCAGTTCCCTGATCTGGTGTCAACTCGCTGTGTGGTCCAGTCTGCATGCACGTTGTTCGCCTTTAGAGCATCGTGGCTTCTTTGTTGCTGCTGCTGCCTCCGTCTTGGCTGACTGGGAGCTTCACCTTTCCATCACATTGTTGCTGTTCCTGCTGCCTTTGGAGCCTGGTCTCTAGGCCTCGCTGTTTGCTGTTCATTGCTGACGTCGGAGCCCAGCTGTTCTTCACCGATGTCGAAACCCAGTATCTTCAACCCTCCAGAGAAGCAACTTGAGACCTTCTCCGGATCTTTTGGTTTTGTGGAACATTCCAGACAGGAAAGAGGCTGCTGCAGATGGCTACCTTGAAGGACACTATTTTTATTGTGAGCTATTTTTTAAAATAAACTTATTTATATAAACTACATTCTATAGATTCTGTTTCTTCAGAAAACCCTGACTAATACAACTACCAAGGCTTTTAAAAAGCATCAGAGTTAGTATATTTGTTGAAGGCTCAAAATATTATGGCCATGAAGTACTGAAGATCATCACTGGTTTGGATTCTGTCAAAGTTAGATATAGGTGTCACCTTGATAGTTGAAGGATTGGAGCTCTGAACCCGTTTGTAAAGATTTGTTAAGCCCCAGGCAATCCTGCAGAAGATTGTCTGATTGATGGGGAGGCCTGCCATTGTGGGTAGAGTCAGTCCAGACATGCTGGTCTGGCAAGTAAGGATTGTCCCTCTCCCAGTAGTTCTGTGGATAAGGTGTGGCCATTTCCTTGACCCCTGGTATTGATATGAGCTCTCCTGCCAAGCTGGATAAGAAATTGTGACCAAGAATCCTAAGCCAAGAATAGAATTCCTTGCTCCCTTAAGCTTTTATTGTCATGAATTTATCAATAGCAAGGCAGGCAAAATATATAGATATTAATTGTCCTGAAAAGGTCTATGTGTTAAAAATTTGGTCTCCAGGGTTACGGTTTTGGGAGCTAGTGGAGCCTTTAAGCAGTAGAGGACTTTAGGCTATTGGGGGTGCACTCTTAGATTGTAGAAACCAGTCCTCTCCTTGCTATTTTTGGCATGCATGTATGCCAAAAATATGCATATGTTCACATGTGTATGTGTGGGGTACATCCACATGCACACGGAGGCCCAGTCATATCAGGAGTCTCTTTTGATTATTATGATTAAGGCAGGGTCTCTCAGTTGACTCCAGAGCTAGCCGATCAGTCAGGCTAGCAAGCTGGCTTGCCCTGGGGATTCCCTGTCTTTGCCTCCTCAGTGTGGGGCTACAGGCAGCTTCCATGCCTGTTCGGCATTTGCATGACTTCTGGGGATCCAAACTCTGGTCCTCACACTTCTGAGACAAGCACCTTCTCCACTGAGCCACCTCTCTGACTCCCTTCCTCACTCTGTTTGCTCCTTGGCTCCTCATGTAAATGGTTTTGTTCTGCTACTCGCTCTGCCATGATCAAAGCACAGATCCAAAGTAGCAGGCTGAAGCAATCTGGAATCTTCAAAAATAAACCTTTTTAAAATGAGAGTACTGCCTCAGATATTTTGCTATAACCACGACAATATGATCCAACTATGCAGACAGAAATGGAATAAGTCATTGTTTACTGATACGATCTAACTCATGGCTCATGTTCGACTCTAGCACAGGTCATGGTTTAATTAGCTTTAATATATGTACCATCAGCACAGCTCAAGAGAAATGTCCTATTAACTCTTGATCCCACAAATAAGACAAACTAAAGGGTAATTATCAGCTGCTCAGTTCCCCTAATCCTCCCAGGGGGCAGTGAGGTCCTGGCTCCCATGGATGTTATATGTGAATAAAGAGAGGAAGTTGGAGGAGAGGAGTCTCAGCCATCTTTCCTTCCTTTCTTGCTTCCTTCCTTCCTTCCTTCCTTCCTTCCTTCCTTCCTTCCTTCCTTCTCTCTCTTTCTTTCTCTCTCTCTCTCCCTCCCTCCCTCTCTCTTCTTTCTTTTCCTCTTCTTCCTTCCTTCCTTCCTTCCTTCCTTCTTCCTTCCTTCCTTCCTTCCTTCCTTCCTCCTTCCTCCTTCTTC